>OX123195.2:64064480-64664480 GCA_944739405.2 Euclidia mi
TCGTTGAGACGCACTTTCCAAGATTTTCGAATGATATCGGATATGAATAGCGATAATGGGATTTTGTTGCTACGTTTTATTCAAATTACTATAAAAGCCTCTCTTTTTTGCTGGTATTTCGGGTATTTATTTGTGATTTTGCGCAATAAACATAACACCATTTGAAACAAGTTTTGAATCGAGTACGTAAGAAGGTAAAAAAATATTCTTTGCTGTTAGCCGGTGAAGGAATCCTGTTCTGGAGCATTATCATTCAGCTTCATCATCATTGTCATTGAAGATGAAACAACATTTCAATTCCGTAGGATGACAGAAATGAGTTTTTTTTTTTTTTAAAGACATCTCCCGCACTAGGAATAAATCCAGTGTCGCGGGGGACTTTACAAACATACAACCAACGGACACAAAGAACACCCAGACTCGAAACAACAATTTATGGATCACACAAAGTGTTGTCTCGTATGGGAATCGAACCCACAACACTCAGCACAGTGTCAAGCGGCGAGGCGGCCGCTTAAACCACTACGCCAACCGTGCAGTCGAGATTTAATTCAACTCGCAATATTTGACTCACCACATACTGACGAGCAAAGCTGCATATATAAAAGCTAAAAAAGGTTGCAAAGACTATCATCATCATCATCATATCAGTAAAACGACGTCCACTGCTGGACATAGGCCTCCCCCAAGGTTCTCCACACAGACCGGTCTTGAGCCGCCCGCATCCAACCGCCTCCCGCGATCCTGACGAGATCGTCGGTCCACCTTGCGTTGGCCTACCTCTGCTGCGTCGTCCGGTACGTGGCCGCCACTCCAGAATCTTTCTGCCCCAACGGCCATCGGTTCTTCGAGCTATGTGCCCTGCCCACTGCCACTTCAGCTTGGCTATCCGGAGAGCTATGTCGGCAACTTTGGTTCTACTGCAAAGACTATAGTAATTAATTAATCGCCAGTCGGAACACCTTTTTCGTGATTTTTTTACATTTGGGCTCAAATGTGAAATCTTTCAAAAATGGGCAGCGTATTTAGGAGGTATGTAGGCCAAAGAAAAAGATAAGTGTCACACGTCTGATTCACGTCAGTTTTGGGTCAAGACCTTAACCCGGACGATTAAAAATAAAACACTCCGGCCATTCCGTTTGCCAAAGGCTATGTTGTCAGTGCGGCTTGGTATAAAAACATTATATTTTTTCTCTTCAAAACGCAATCGAAATATATTACACGTGGTACTTTTACGTAATATAATAAGATACTATATCATATTATATTTACTGTATAAATGGATTTCTTGGGATATTGCAGAACATTTTAACGATTACTTGGGTTTTATTTTTAGTACAAGTTATTCGCAGTGAATACAGTAGGTAGGTACTACTAGGTACAGCCAGTAGATACACATTAGTTCAATTTATTTTATCATAGTTCAGTTGTAAGATTATTTTCAAAATGTGTATTGTTTGGAATATTTATTCATCATCTAAACTATAACCTGCTACTCAGAGGAGTACACAGACCGATTTTGAGAGCTACTGGTGTTCAACTGAACTAAACTGAACCGGTAACATAATCCCTATTAATTAAAAGTAATGGTCAATTACCTTTTGTTTGACACCACGTGTCGGCATAATAATACACTTCTGTAACCATGGTTGATATTTGTTTTCTTTTATGACGTAAGTATTTGTTTTGCACAACACGGATAGACAACGATTGTTGTAACCTATTAGCTATTACATTCACATCACCTAAGGTACTCGTAATATATTAATATTAGTATGGGTACTATTACCAAAGTTTGAAAACAAATAACTCTGTTGTGAATTTATTGGAGTTTGACTAAATTTTCATACAGACGTGCGAGCTTTGTTCCCACAATGCAAGCCACGACGCAAACACCACGAACTCGTTTAAAACTTGAAAGGAAACGATCGACGCATCCGATATAGGCAACATCCCGCCCATATAACACAATCAGCATTAAAATTGAACATTTTGGAACAAATAACAATATTTTTATTTCTTATAACTCCATTTCATATCACTTTATATGTGGTAGGGGATGGCACCCCAACTTTGGTTAGGACTTGACTTATTGTGCGTTACCCTATCGTCCCCTAAGTGGGGTCGACAAAACGTAGGGTAGATTCAAATTTATCGCTGATACGTACGTATTTATGTGCCACTTAGATTACGACTTCAGGGCTATCACTCAAAAAAATATATGAAAAAGACATCTCTCGCGATGAAAATACAGCGCCTATACCTGTAGCGCGGGGTCTTCATAATCATTCAAATAAAGACTACAAGAAACGCCAACATAGATCACAAAAAAAACAAAATAACGATTTGTGGATCACACAGTACCTACACTAATATACACTACATAAATAGTGGTTTAAGAGGCCACCTCACCTTTTAACACTGCGGCATGTAGCATAGGTTCGATTCTTCAAGACAACACTTTGGGTTCTACAAACTGCTATTCCAAGTCAAAGTATCAACACACTTTGATGATAAATTGCAAACTGAAGTTCCTTATTCTCTATTCACCTTCAAAGACTCCTAAGCTAGTTTGGTAGCCCTAGATGATATGGGAAGAGAAAAACATGTATAGCTGACGTGGTCGCGAGATGATCGATGTTTTAGAGGGAAACGAATGGAGTTGCTATTCTCCATAGTATGGCTAAGTGAAGTGTTAAAACATTCAGTGGTAAGTGTATTAAAGTTTTATCATAAAGAAGCAATGTTTTATGCCTGTTACATTTTAAGTAGGACCTAACTAGATCGTAAATTTGACTTTACGAAGGTATAGTAATAATACTTAATATTTTTAGGGTGCCGTAGCCATAAATGGAATTTACGGAACCTTTATAGATTTGGCATGTTCTGTTTATCAGTTTGTCTGTCCATCCGCATATCATTGCCTCTTTATTTCATACCACGTCCAACAAATAGATAATTAATAATAGGTATAAAACGAAAAAAAAAAATAACACGGAGGTTATTCAAATATACAAGTAGGTATCTAGTTAATACAAAATTGAGTGTACTTTGTGTCCGTTGATTGAATATAAGTAGATAGAATTACTACAGTACAGAATGTAACCTTTCGAGGAAACAATCTCTTTATTAAAAATGTAAATATGAAACATGGTGTAAAGTAAAAGGAGATCACCCAAATTGGGCTAACTTTTATTTTGCAGGCCAATCAATAAAATTGTGATATTTCGATAGAACAGACTATTATAAACATTTTTTACTATTACACCAAACTTCTAAGTCAATTCTCTGAGACAATATTTAGGTTTAAATGTATGTCTCAAAGTACCGTAGAGCAGTTTTGTTTTGTCAAAAGTTATAAATGAAAAAATAAACCTTGAGCTTGAATATTATCTCACAGACTGCACTTAGAACTTTATTGTAGTAATAAAGAGTGTTTATTTTGTACTATTCTATAATAATTTGAAGTTTATTTTAGTTGGCCGGCACTTTTAAAATTAGCCCAAATTTGTATGGAGGCTGTGTGATCTCCTTTATACGGTTTTGAAAATGTATGGTTTCTACGTATATGTTTCCCCCAAGCAGTAGCAGAGACGCGGATTACTCTAAACGAGTGAAAAGCTACAATTTACACATATCATGGACGTAAGTCTCAACCACGGGATCCAATATAATGGGCACTTATCTGATGTACAGTCCACGGACAGCAGTATACCACGCCAGAGGGCTCTAACATGATTTTATCGGGGCCAGACTTACCCCGTGACAAAGTTGGCTTATACTGTTATCGGCAATTTGGATGATCTCCACATGATTTTTTTACCAGTAGGGGTAATTCGTTGCGCTTACCAGTTAAGAAGAATAAAGCTTGCTTAGTACTATTTTGTCGGCATCTACAGAGGTTTTTTGCTGAACGCGATTCTATGTCTGTTGACTGTACTTGTGTGTTATATGCGTCTGTTTAGAAACTTTCAGCTGCTCAATGTCACGGAAAAATCTTCTTATGATAAAAGGTCTTTATTTAATCTGATACACAAAAATAAAAGGAACCCTGCTAACCACGGCTCCGTTGACTTAAATTATTAGACTATCCAGTCATCAATGACTATGTCAATGATCCTTGTAAACAGCCAAATCTTCAAATTGCTTGCGCCATAATATGGTAGGTACCTATCTACATTTTATTAGGTGTGCTATATTCTGGAAGATTTTGGTAACGGTGCTTCTGACTGTTTTATTTATATCTCAGTGAAAGGATAGTCTAACCGTCTTATAGCAGATGATTAATGTCGAGATGTTGTTTACGTAAAACACTGCAAACTTAGATAGTGGGTCTCATGACACTTAATTCTACTGAAATAATCACCGTTCATTATTGTTTAAGGTATTTTTAAATGTTCCGAAATGTTTAATTCGGCAGATTATTTTAAAGGAATTTTACCTAAGTTATCAATTATCAAATATCTACATTTGTCCTAGTTCCATTTACATGCATTTTGTATTTATGTATTTGAGCGTATCTTGTGCTAAGGTATATACCTTAGCACAAGATACGCTTATAATAAAGAAATAAACTGGAAAATCAAAATTATGAAGCAGGACTTGAATCCATTTCCTGGACACTTAACGTCGTAATTTTGTCAACTAAGCCAATTGGTCACCCCTTTATTGGCTATGCTTAATCTGTATAGCTTGTCGAGGTCGCGGATTCAATCCATGATAGAGAGTATATTATATATTCACAGGATATATTATATATAGGTACTAATAATACCTACTCTAAATGTTAACATTATAAATTTATTCAACAAATACGTACAACATTTTTGGTAGAATTAATTCGAGTGGGATGCATTAACAATCCCGGCTGTCAGCTCAGTTTTATTTTAATACGTTAACAGAATAGTTGAATACCCGTCCATTTTGCTGTGCACACTTGAACATTTCACAGAAAAAGTAATATGTGTATAAATAAGTGCACTTCTCTCTTCGATGTATTACAGTCAGGATATTATACGTCAGAAAAACAGAGCTTCAATGAAAATAATTTCCTTTGTGTGTAAATAATTTAAAATAGATTTTGCTGATGATACATCCGTGTTTACGTACTCGTAATAAAGCTGATATACCGATAGCACAGTGGAGATAAGGCTACGCAAAGCCTCGGGTTCAATTACAAGGCGCGCCACCACAGAATTTTTGTAAGTTGAGTGGGCATTCAATTGTGAATCACCGCTTGCTATATTACTAGGACCGGAGCAGGCAAGCCGATACCGAGCTCATAAGTGCATCATAGAAGAGGGCTACGTCCAGCAGTGAGTGGACTGATACAGGCTGATGATGATGATATTACTGCAAAGTCTCATCAAAATACCTTCAGGCTTTTTTGCTATAAAGAATAACAAACATTAATAATCCATCCATTAATCCTCACGAACTTTTAGGTATTTCATAGTAAAGATACACGGGTGAAGCCGCAAGGCTTAGCTACTTCATTAACATAGGTAAATAGTCCAAGTACACGTAGTTGTGTATCTCATGTCGTGAATTACACCATACTTACTGTACCCGACAATCGCCATTCGCCCGTACAACGTAATCCGCGTTTTAGTGCCAACACCTTAACCTGCGTATACAATAGAAACGTGCTGACCTGAGCGATGTACGGAAATTGTACACTTGATTTGCCGTTCGTAATAGATCGGTAAAGAAAGTAACGTTTGTACAGGTCATTATTTGGATGGGTGACCACTTGTAGTTAGCATTTACATCAGAGCCGAGGGCATGTAAAGCCGTTGATCCCGGTTCTTGTCTCATGACAAGAATCTTTAGGCTATGTTGGCGGCCTTCGTGCAGCCTACAACCTCTGAAGCCAAAGTTGGCTTTACACTTACACTAAAAGACAGAAGACAGTGCGGCAATAGAAACTAGGCAGCGATAGCCTAAAGGAAATACTGAAAGACTGTCATGCAGAGGGTATCTATGTATGTGCGTATTAAATTGCTAATTATCGCTTGGCTAGTGCGTCGAAGAGCACGTTAATTTAGACCAAAAAGTGGACCCGGGCGAAAGTGTTGGATGCAAATGGAATGAGACTGGGATGATGGTGGTGATAACTGCGCCATCTACACTAATATTATAAAGAGGAAAAATTTGTATTTTTGTTTGTAATGGAAAAACTCAAAAACTACTGGACCGATTTTAAAAATTCTTTCACCATTAGAAAGCTACATTATCTGCAAGTAACTAAGGCTATATTTTATTATAGAAAAAATAGGGATCTGTAAGATATTAGGGTTTTTCGGGTACGCGAAGTAATTCCCTCAGGACGCGGGTGAAACCGCTGGAAACGGCTAGTAAGAAATAAATCTGTATATATAAAATTCTTGCGGTACTGACTGACAGACAAGCCACAGCCGAAACTACTGGGCACAAGAAGCTGAAATTTGACATGTACATATGTTTCTTGGGAAACGTAGGGTTGCACTAAGTAGGGATTTCCCGAAATTCCCGCGGGATCGGGAAGAAACTGTTCAATTAAAATAAAATGTGTGGGCGTAGCTGAAGGCATCCTCTAGTAGAAATAATAAAATGGCAATAGAAAGAAACGGTATAAAAGGGCTAGTAATATTTTAGTTGAACGCCCACTTTTCGCCAGTGTTTTGATCCCACGTAATAGGTGGCGAGCCTATTTGCCGAAAAATGGGCGTTCAACATGCACCTGCCTACCCCTTCGGGGAAACAGGCGTGAGTCTATGTATGTATGTATGTAATATTTTAGTTGAATGGTATCTTTCACACCGCTCACCCCTCTCGTACATCTTTAGTAGACACGAAGCTTTAGTTTGGCGATTGCGTTGCAAATTTCCGGCCTGCTATATATTTTATTATCCCTTAAATTACAAACGCAGTACGTATTACAGTATTACGTGCGTATTACAAGCTTACATACGATTATTATACAGAAAATTAAAGTAGGTAAATCTCTAGGTTAGAATATATTAGAACTCACTACTTTACTACACAGAGAGGTTTATTAGATATATGAGGCCTCACTACTCTCTTCACGATTCTTAAGTCCCCTTCCTCGCCCACTTATCTTAGTGAATACTTCCAGTATCTATCTTCTACTGACGAGAGAAGGCTCCGTTCTTCCCATAATCTACTTCTTTCATGTCTCAGTCATTCTTCTGGGTTTGTCTACTCTTCCTTTGTTGTCCAGCCTGTTCTACTCTGGAATGTGCTCCCTCTTGAAGTCAGAATGTCCACTAGCCGTTACGCATTCAAAATGAAAGTACGTGATCTCCTGTTTAAGAGATTGAAGGAATCAGCATATCCCTCTCATCCATTATTATAAGTATGTATTTATATGTATTGTGTATGTATATATATGTATCTATACGTATGTATCATATTATTATATAATTTTATTATTATACGTTATTATTCCTTATCTATGTACTAAATTATTATATTATGTTTACTATACCATTTTTAAGTTAGGTATATTGTTATATCCAATATTATCTATTATATTTCATAATTACTAGAAAATGTGTAAAAACACAAATCTCTTGTGCACCTACCGCATTTATCTCTGCACTACCTAAGGGCCTGTGCCAACCACGTTTTTTAAACGCGCCGTCAACGCGCGATTTAGAAACGCGCGTCGACAGCGCGTTTTTATCCTACAAAATTCTACAGGCTGCGTCTGACTTGCGTGCGTATCGCGTCTGTATGGCTGGTTTCAGAGTGACGCGCGCGGCACGCGCCGTCGGCCAGCGCGTCTCAACAGCGCGTTTGGCGCGCGGACCACTGTGAAACGAGTTCGCGTTTCTCATTGCAATGTATGAAGCTTCGGCAGCGCGACCGGCGCGCGCGTCTCATACGCGGCGCGTTTGAACTGCGTGACTATGAAACGCTACTACTAATCTAGTGTAATTGTAAGCGCGCGCGTGTGGCCGGCGCCAGTCAAACGCGTGACTCTGAAACCAGCCTATCGCTACAAACGCGCGTCGACGGCGCGTTTAAAAAACGTGGTTTGCATAGGCCTTAAGGGTCGACAGGTAGAGAATGCCTCAAGGCATTATGTCCACCATTGTACAGTTTGTATGTGCAAAAAGATTTTAAATAAATAAATAAAAATAAATAAAATAAAATATGTCAAACACGAATGAAAAATCTACAGATCTATCTATAGTTCGAATATTGAAAATGGTCGTTAGTCGTTACTCGCCGTCGATTCAAAACAAAATAAATAATACTTTGAAGCAGAAATGTGTTAAAATTAGTATTTCTTGAAATCGGCGCTGCAGGACATCAGTCATCCCGTGCCCATCATATTCCATGGTGTTGACAACAGTGTCGAAATATCGGAAACATAATTATATGGATAAATGTAACATATCCCGGCAAACAAAGTAAAACTAAATCTTTTCCAGACATTCGACATCCACTGTTGGGGAAATATATAAGGAAACTTATTGAAATTAAACTAAAATTTACGGACATTATCGCGATGTATTGGATTAAAAACATTGCGATAAAATCCGTAAACTGTACTTTAATTTGAAAATACTATGAGGATTACTAGTTTACTGTAGAATCATCATCCCATAAACTACAGGCGACTGTACAATACATGTAGCATATGTATCTGTTGGGCGACGTAAGTTCCTCTCGGCGTTTCATACCGAGCAATAATCCGACTGTCTTGTGTTACAAGTGTGCCGTCTGTCTGACGAGTATTTAGGTAGTGAGGCTATGTTAATCGCAGTAAGTGTATTGTAAGATTCAGAGATGCAGCTAAGTCCTGCTACTGTGCTGTTATATAACCGAATTTTTGTGAGGATAGGTGGACAGCTACTGAAGAGATTTTAATGAAACTTTGCAGTTATGTAGCTTATATGTCAGAGAAGCACACATGTTAACTTTTATAGAGATAACTGACAACTACAGGTGACGCGGCGAACCTAATCTAAGCGCATTATGTAAGGCTTTCTACTATTATAAACGCAAGTTTGTGAGCATGGGAAGACGATTGTTAAGTACTCATTGATACAACAGCTTCTGAACAAGTTATAATTTTTGCGGCTGTATAGCTTATACATCAGAGTAACATATAGCCTATCCGTTCCCACGCGGGCAGAGCTACGGGCAGAATTGAGTATATATATAAGAAGCGTTTTGTCATCATTTTGTGCTCTGTTGTTAAACTAAGGTCTAGTTTCACCATATACATATAGACATTATCATCTAATAAAATTTAAAATTTGCTAAATCCTTGTATGAATGTATCTACCAAGTATTTTAAACGGCACTAATCGTGCAGTAACAAAACTAACCATCAAACTTAACATTCTTCAACCCGCAATACTGTCATACATTTCTACCCATGCAAAAATCCGTGCTGAATACGTCCATTTCAGGCCATAACGGATCGTAGCAGTGACAGACTGAGTGACAGATGGTTAGTATACCTCGGTATAGTTTCAGTGGGTAAACAAGCGTCTGTCACACGAGATTTGGTTGCGCAAACACGGGTGTTGTCCTCGTGTGGATGGATTGCTTTGAGCTATCGCCACTGGAATAACTCTTAGTGATCGTGAGTGTTGAATTTGGTATGCTGTTGAATGGATACTATTGTAAGTATCTTAGTGATCCTGAGTGTTGAATTTGGTAGGATGCTGTTGTATGGTATATATGTATCAAACATACTTTCACCACAATGGTGAAATATGGCATAAGAAACTAAACAATACACGTGTATCATCTTAAAATGTACCCATATTTGCAAAATTAAATTGATTTGTATGTTTACCTATTGTCAAGTACTCATAGTTTGGTTCTGCTTAGTTTGGGACTAGATGGTGTTGTGTAAATATGGTAGTATATTATATTGCTTTATTGTTTAAGACTAAATTACACTTAAATCGAACGAAAATAAAAGTCGAAGAGGATGAAATACGAGGTATCTAATAGTCACTGCGGAGAAACAACATTTATGTATGTATATTAGGTATACAAATATGAATTCCCTTTTTGGGTTCCTCATTATATAATCTATATACCGCCTGCAAAGCAGCTAAATATAAGGCTTCATGCTTTTGCGAAGAAAGGTAGCCTATATTTTGTTCTGATGTAAAAGCTATATTACTGTTAAGTTGTACCAATGTTAAGTAGTAATAGCGTGAAAGAAGAAACACCAAACTTTCACATCCACAATATGAAGTAAGGATAATAATTAGGTTAGGGACACAAATGGTAGGTAACAACCTTTCATCGAACAAAGGCGTGGTATTAAATCTAGTAAATGTAAATACGACTAGCGTACAAACACACATGGCTTTCAATCAAAACAGTCATTAATAAGTAGTACACGACCGATACTGTGCCATCAAATAAGTAAATTACAGGACATACAATCATGTTGATGTTTAGACGGAGTGTATAATTAACTCTATGTCCGCATTTCATTTCATTTATTCAGTTTGTAAACATAGGTATTTATGTACAGATACACACAGATGTTGACATGGTAAAAGTGCTAACTATGTTTTGCCGATGCTTGGCGTACAAAATGTCATATTATGTAATTATATTAAAAGGTTTCAATAATCGAAGTACGATAGTATATAGGTACATACATCGTGTCCTGTATCGTCTAAGATGCCACTGCTGGATTTCTACGTATAAGTTTTTATTTTTATATCACGTTATTTGCTTATAACTAGTTATTTAATAAATTATTTGATACGGATCCGTAAGGTTATACATTTTCCAAATGAATACCATTTTATAAGCACGGCCATATTTTCACAAGCAACCTTACTTGCTTTATTTATCTATACTTAGTTTGTTTTGAGTTTTGTTAGTTTGTTAAATAATGCCGTGTGGTTGACAGCATAGAATACAAGTGTCACCACCCCCTATCTTCCCGTGGGTGTCGTAAGAGGCGACTAAGGGATAACACGATGCAAATACGCGTAGAGACGGAAAACTTGACATCAAACCCTATACGACTGCCTCGTTGGTCTCGCGGCATAAATGTGCGCGTGGGATCGGGAGGTCCCGGGTTCGATTCCTGGGTCGGGCAGTGTTATTGGGTTTTTCTGTCACGAAATTCCCAGTAGTAGCACGGAGTCTGGAAATGTGCCCGGTACGGCAATAGGCTCGCCCCTTATTAAGTGGGACTAAAGTATATCTGGCGAAAAGTGGGTGTAGAAATACACCTCTGCCTACCCCTTCGGGGATAAAAGGCTTGACGATATGTATGTATGTATGTATGTGTACTTAGTTTAGTTAAGCTGAAGATTTTGTTTGGTTGAACGCAAGCGCGTTCAGGAACTACTGGTCCAATTTGATTTTTTGTGTTGAGTAGCTCATTTATCGAGGAAGGTTACAGAAGGCTATAGAACCATGGGAGCAGAGCATTAACCCGAAATAACTCAGGTGTAAGCGCGGGCTAATTTAAACCTAATAAATCTAAAAAGAAATTTTCATTAAAACCAAATGAACGTCCATATCTTGCATGGTGATCTCGTACTAATAGGACGTAACGACACAACAAACAATTACACACGACACAATGTCAAATCACGAGTTGAAAACTCACTATGAATATAAAGAAACATATTTAATAACTTAAAATACCGGACACGTTTCAAAAGCTGCACGAAACGACCAGAATTATAAGACCCTTAGACTCCCTGATCTGTTTCAAAATAAGGTTTATTTTCTTAGAAGTTTCCGTTTGCAAGAGATCTTGTATAAATGGTTGGGCTGTAGCGTAGTCACGAGTATCTCTACCCGGTTACTTAGATCATATCGCGAGTGGATTTATTTAAGTGAGGTACCGTTTCGCAGTTAAGAACGCATGCTGTACGATGCCAAAGCGTCGTGCTTTGAACTTTGAAGGCTACGATGTAGACAAGTTACGGTTCGGGTAACGGTATTTTGCGATTCATATGCTTATCCATGGTTATCCCGTTTCGGTGAGGTAAAATGCCTGCTGTACTATGAATTGACACGACTTGCAGAGCTGTTTTTATATTTATTTTGTCATCAAAGTCTATATAGGTTTGTACATATTATCTGTGTATGAGCTTATTTGTCTGTCTGTATATAGAAAATACTTGCATTACTGACTGACTGAAAACGCATAGCCAAGACTATTGAGAAGCTAAAAGGCATGTATGTATGTTCCCTGGGGAAAGCAGGGTTGCACTAAGAAGGGATCCCGAAATTCCCTCTGAATCGTGAAAAACGGTTAAATAAAAAAAAATCGGGCGTAGCTGCGGGCATCCTCTAGCACTTTTATAATAAAGCAGAAGTTAAAAATAACAGCTTCTTTAAAGGCCCTAAGCTCAAGAAGTACTGATCGGATTTGGAAAATATTTTCCTGTTAACAAGCTTATCTTTAAGGAAGGTTTTGTATCATTATGACAACATGAACAATAACAACCACGCAAAGAGATCAAAATGTTAAGCGGGAAAGGTTAGCGGGTAAATTCGGTGGCATAGATAGTTGAGGCTCAACTCATTTCCACGGCGCACGTGTAACTACAAAAATATTTCTTGCGATTCTTGTTTCATTCGTTTTCATAGCCACACAGATAATTGATCATCATTCACTTATCATCATCATCATCAGCCTTTAACAGTCCACTGCTGGACTAGGCCTCTCATTTGAAAGGAGGAATTGGCCTACTATACCACGCTGCCCAAACGGGTCGGTATAGTGTTTGCATCAAGTTTTCCTTCTCTTACAGTGCTATTCTCTGCATAATATGCTCCCTCTGTCGGCTCTTACGACACCCATGGGATGATATGGGATGGTGACATTCCGTATTCTTAATCCGTCACCACACGGATAATATAAATAAAGATTCACTTATCAGCACACATAAATAATTAGATACCAAGATCATGATTTGGTTATGAAAACACAATATCACTATAATTTCGCATTTGAAAACTATTGATAACTAGGTGAGCCCGCAGTTACACTCGCGTTATTTAGGGCTATAGCTCGAGGCTCATAGCGTGATGTTATTAGCCTTCTTCGATAAATGGGCTGTCCAACAATGGCATATCATGGACATGGCTAATCTATAAGGGTTCCAGTTTTTACCATTAATGGCTACAGAACCCTAAAAATCAGTACAATCGAACCAGCGGTACTAACAAATTCTTCAGCTTTATAATATTAGCATAAAAGTATAGATAATACCCTGTTTTCAATTTAGCGTTCTCTTTATACGTACTAAAATCAATTAAAATAGGTTTATGTATCATGAAAACAGAGGACTTGAAAATCAGCATGGTAAGCCGCGCAGGAAGAACGTTTTTAATGTGCACTATATTTTATGCCACTAAAGACACTACAAATAAAAATTAATCAACTACAAAAGCAAAAAGTATATTAAAATAAACATGCATTAGCTTTAAAAGAGATTTAATACCATATTTTCTAAAAACTTCTTACTACTTAAGACTGCCTCCGTGGTCCAGTGGATAGCGTTTGCGACTGCTGATCAGACGTCCTGGGTTCGATTCCCGGGTCGGGCAAGTGTTACTGGGTTTTTCCGAATTCTCAGTAGCAGCACGGAGGCTGGTGATGTGCCCGGTAACGTCAATATGTCAATCCTATTTCGTGGGGCCTAAAATTCATTACAAAGTGAATTGTGGGTGTAACATTACAACTCTGCCTATTCCTGGATGGAGGCGTGAGTCTATAATGAAAGAGTTACCTACTTAAAAGCTTATATTTTCTTCTATAAATTTACGCCGCGGCGCCGTGGCTTATTTAGGTATTAATATTGCACTATCACGGTATTTTAACTTGTTATCATCTTATGTTTACGAGATTGTTATACGTTAATTAGATGATATTATAGCAGGCACGTGCCTGTGAAGATATTGTACTTTATTGTGAAATTAAGGCGGGTCTAGACATGAGAAATAATGCATTGTGTCGAGTAATACGAAGAAGTACTGAATTTTGAAATTGATTATTTGCACTAAATATGTACATATATATTTGCAATATCCATCATCTTTGGCAGCAAGCAAGCAACAATAGTATTGTGGGGAGATAAACAAACTGTGACGCAGAGAGTTTAAACCACAGAATTATAAAGAAGTTTTGTTGATTATTCGTTAATTATCACCTATTAAATGGTAAATAAATCATCGTGAGGAAACTGCTTGTCTGAGAGTTCTCTATAATGTTTTCGGAAGACATGAAGTCTATCAAACCACACACTCAGCTTATCTTTCTTACAGTGAGAATAGGCCCAGCAGTGGCCTAGTTTATAGGGCATCATCACAGCTTAAATCCAACTAATTTCGCTTGAAAGCCGTTTCTAAGCTGTTCGAAATTCTAAAACCGTAGATAGAACAAAGCTGAATTGTAAAACGCATGAATTGTATTTTGAGCCTTCACTTTTACACTACATTAATTTACACCATAAAATACAGCACCATAAAAATACAGCAAATAAAGCCATGTTATTTTGTTATGAAAAAATACATTAGAATCTGAGGGTCAAATAGAAGTCATGTAAATAAATATCAAATTTGAGTAAATGTAAATAGTACAGGTTGGTACATATATGTATGTTTTCAACAGAGTCAATTTAAGATATACTCAACCTTCTGTATGTATAAAATTCTTGCGTTACTGACTGACAGACAACCCACAGTCAAACTATTGGGCACAAGAAGCCGAAAGACATGTATGTTTCTTGGGAACCGTAGGGGAGCACTAAGGGCTCCTACACGCCGGCCAAGCCGCGTGCAGCCGGCGGCATACAAAGCCGTCGGCTTTGCCGCACGAAGGAGAAGAGAGGCATGGCCGCCCGGGTAGGTCGGCGGCTTTCTGCGGCAGATGCCTGCGGCACTAACGAAGCGCGGCAAAAGCCGGCGGCACTGTGTGTAGCAACCTTAAGAAGGGCGAAGGGATTACCCAAAATTCTCACGGGATCGAGAAGAAACGGTTAAATAAAAAATAATTGTGCGAGCGTAGCTGCGGGCTACCCAAACTTACAGTAAATATTTTGCAACGAAGTCAATTTAACAAATAGTTTATATGTATGCTAAGCTGTCTACAGCATATATCAGATTGATTGAAACACAATTTTTCGATGTTAATAATGTCACTACCCTAGGGAATAGGTACGTACGATGAATCTATACTATGATGTTATACATGCGAAACTGTGTTTGTCCTACTGTCACGTTGTAACGATGTGTATGTATAAAGAGTGTACATAAATAAACGTAGAGAGGCTGGAGGACATAGGCTACTTTTTAAAACACGATTACTGACTCACACACTACTCCCATTGGCCATTCCAGGTATATAAAA
Organism: Euclidia mi; assembly: GCA_944739405.2. NCBI lineage: Eukaryota > Metazoa > Arthropoda > Insecta > Lepidoptera > Erebidae > Euclidia > Euclidia mi. The sequence continues at coordinate 64,079,851 of OX123195.2, forward strand.
CTCTTCCGTTTCTGATTGACTGACTGACAACGCACAGTCGAAACTAACGGGCGCAAGAAATCGAAGATTGACATGTATGTTCCTTAGTGAGAGATGGGGAGGACTAAGATAGGATATTTGGTTATTCCACATCTACATATATAAATAGCTACGCCTATTTCCCCGAAGAGGTATGCAGAGGTCTGCATACCTCTTCCTCTGCTTAAATCTGGCGAAAAGTGGGTGTAGAAATATACCTATATTTCTACATCCACTTTTCGCCAGATTTATTTTAGTCCCACGTAAGGGTTTCAGATTAGCGTATTTTTCTGCGCGTATACGGTCGTTTTAGCATACGCGCTTACACGCGCGCTACAATACGCGCTTCAAAAAACCAGACTCACGTAAACGGGCGTGTTCGCTCGAAACGGTAGTGACGTCTTGTCAGTGTCAACATGGATTTTGACGGCTTGTGGTTATACGAGCTTAGAAGCGCGTCAACGCTCGTACGAGTTGCGCGTGTGCCAAAAGGCGCGCCTATACGCGCCTACATGCGCTTCCAAAAACGAGCTTACACGCGCGTATAAAACGCTAATCTGAAACCGCACTAACAGGGGGCGAGCCTTTTGCCGTATCGGGCACATCACCAGACTCCGGCTTGCTACTGATGATTTCCAAAGGGAACAATAAAAAATAAAAACCCAATAACACTCTGCCCGACCTGGGGATCGAACCCGAGATCTCCCAATCCCACGCGCACATTTATGCCGAGAGACCAACGAGGCAATCGCATTTCCACATCTAAGGAGGTAAATGCTCCAACGAGCCGCGGGCGAAGTTTCCTTCTAAATGATTTTTTTTTTCATTTTATTACGTAACAGTGACTTAAAGACTCATACCTATCTAGAAAACTCCAAATCCAATATATCGAAAAGGGATTATCAATCTCCGCCAAACTGGAGGAATTGACCTTAAGTTTGCGAAATCATTGTTAGACCCAGCGTGGGAGGAGTCCCTTGAACAATGATTAGATTAAATTGATCACCTGCCCTTTGTCTTACTAACTGTGCGGATAACGAAGACTTCTAACTTACACTTGTAGCTACACACACAATATGTACCTATATATATACAGTGAGTAGAGTCTGGAATATCGTAGACATTGTGATTCAAAGAGCTTTGTATCCCACCAATAATATATCTTAAACGAATTAACTAGAATAACTGATCCAAATTTATTTGTTTCCCGCATGTCATGCAGAGGGTGTCGGGTTCGAATCCACGGCGCGCACCAATGACTTTTTGGAGTCATGTGTGTATTGAATTGTTAATTATCGCTTGTGCAGTGCCTCGGAAAGCACGTAAAGCCATCAGTCCCGGCTGTCATGAAGATCTTTGACAGTCTTTACAGGGCGTCAGTACCTCTGAATAAACTGGCACTAGTCTAAACCATGGAATATCGCGGTTTTTTTTTAATGTTATTGTTTATATGTTTAATTTATTATTGGATTTGTATAAAAATAACTCTAATTAATAGTATAAAAACGGTATTAAACCAATACATTTTTATTTGTAATTTCAATAATGATACATTTGAAAAATAAACATCAGGGATGCAGTATTAAAACGCGATTTAAAAAAATAGCGGGAATAAAAATTTCGCTGATGCTGATAGCGTATAGCGTATCGAAAATCAGTGGGAAAACCAAACCCACGCTGACTGTTGGTGAATTATCTACACCCACAATCACTCATCTACATTCGCCCCATTGTATAATACCCAATTAAATAAATAAAAATACATTAAAAGGTTCCATTTATACATGAAATTTGCTTTTTTCAGTAAATTCTCGCATCAAAACCCGTCCCTTATCACCTAGGATGATGTATCTCTATGGATTTGACAAGCAAATAATAATACCGTGATAGACCGAGATAATGACATACAGAAATACATAAGAGTAAAAGAGATAAAGATAGCATTTTTTGTCTTTGTCAGAGTTTTCGTTTTTTTTGTTGGTCACAACTGAATATTGTGACCAACAAACGTTTGAGCTCTCGATAAATTCCGCGAAAAATTGTGATATTATTGTTATTAATTGTGAATGCTTAGTGAAAATATCATTGGTTCAGATTTATTATGGTGATTTGTTACATTTTAGGCTGTAAAAGCCATAGTGAGCGGAAAAGTGAGAACATAACCATTTATTCGTAAGTACGATATTTTAGTTATAATATCTATTTATACATGAAAATATTGATAGAATGATAAAAATAGCGTATCATTAGATAAGGACATAATTTCTAAATTATATCAATAAACCAAAAAATGCTATTTTATTATCACCGCTATTTTAGTATTACACAATCGAATTCAATAGGTCGTTGAATGTTGAGCTAGCCAAAAGTCATCGGTACTTTTTAATTTTACAGCGTTAAATGTTTTTTAGGGATACCACTGAAGCGTTTGGCAAATTACCCAAATTTTGGGTAATTTGCCGTTACTTAGTTTCATCTTCTTTGTAGTAATGAAATTATTTGTTTATAGATTCCCAAAGGACTGCACGATCCAAAAATAATTGTGGATACGTGCAACAGGAGGAGAAAACTGGGATCCGAATAAATATGCAAGAGTATGCTCTAAACACTTTGAAGAAAAGTGTTTTAGGAAAACTCCCCGCAATAGGTACTTATTTGGAATCATTCTCGAATGATAAAGAAGAGAAAATAAGAAATATGTATACAAAATTAATTTTGTTTAAAGGACGGTAAAGTTGAGTGTCATATAATATAATAACAGATATATAACTCTGAGCCTCGTGTTTATTTGGCGAGTGAAGCCAGTCCCACATATTTGACACTTTTGTTATAGGTACATAATAATATTAAGTATAAAAATACTTATCGCACACCTTATGGATGGATTTAAACCTCCTTGTAAGGTTAGGTATATTTTTATTTTTTTATTGGGCTGTAAATTATATTAAGTATATAGATGTTTGTTACTATTCGATGCAAAAGTACCTAAACGGACATTGATGGAACTTCTCGAGTTAGGTCATAAATTCATCGAAATACCAAATTGATTAAAAATTATAGGGGAACGCGGTCTCAGATGTCTGGTTAGGTATTCAATTCCGCAACGACCGGTTGGCGCAGCGGGAGTGTAAACGACTGCTACGCCGAAGGCCGCCGGTTCGATACCCACACAAGTCAAACATTTGTGTGCATGAACATGGATGTTTGTCTTGGTCTGGGTGTTTCAATGTATAATATGTATGTATTTACAAAAAAAAAAGTACATAAATATGTTTATCCATTATCTAGTACCCACAGTACAAGCTCTGCTTAGTTTGGGACTGGATGGTGTTGTGTGAATGTGGTAGAATATTATTATTATAATTCAGGTTTGATACAATGTTACTTAAAAGTTAATATGTACTTCGTAGAATTGTAGGGTAAACATTTACAACATCTGGTAACACCAACTCAGGATGTACTCTATGTCCGTCCTTTACGGGTGTACGCAAATGTCGAGTCCATTTGATGCTTGGTCCTAGCTTATCACAGAGATCCGCAGACAATATTCTAACAAATAAAATAGGTTGTAACACAGAGGGTATTTTTCGCAAAGGAATATTTTATGAGTTGATATAATGAAAACTACATATGAACGGCAATAAAATATTCCTTCTGAGAAACAAAATCTCATTTGCAATTCACACTGTGTATATGAAAACTTGGACATAGGCCCAAGCATAATATGATAATAAAATGTTTGCAGGCGACCCACTTTTTCAGTCGTAACCGTATTTTTTCGCGGTTTAATAAAATTGTGGGTTGTCCCCACGATAATTGCTGGAAACATAAATTACCACCTCGGCGCGTAGCCCGCTGTATTTTGCAATTTTTCCATTATCGTGGATTATTCTAGCTGAATAATATTGTGACGGCCGGTGTCATGTCAAACCGTCGTCACGAAACACAATAATTAGCAAAGAGGTTTGAAGACTATTTTATTATTTGGAACTGAGTTTTTAAGAAGTAGTAAAATAAAGTGAAAGTATAGTGCAGTAAAGTGCAGTGAAGTGAAGTGATAATTGCAGTGCAAGAGACGCTAGACGCTGCCCGCGTCGAAATTAAACGGCGCGTCGTGTGTGAAGTCGAATAAAGTGTCATCAGTGCTACTCACTGTTTCCTTCCAATCCCGTTACCCCGTCCGTAACAATATTAATACTGTAATGAGAATTGTAATTGGTAAATTACGTTTATCGTAATCAAAAGATCTACAGTAAATCATTAATAAACTCTGTCTCACATTTGAATGATCACAAATGAGATACAATTCAGTCTTGCTAATGTAAGTAATTAACGGATCTTAATCAACAAAGTATTTCAAAATAAAGCCGAAGTTTTTTTTTATAACAATAGGCGGTAAACGTGCCGACGGATCGCCTCATGGTAAGTACTTACCGCCGCCCATGGACACAAGCAACACCACAAGAGTCACAAGTGCGTTGCCGCCCTTTGGGGTCGGGAAAAGGGATAGGATGAGGAATGGGATGAGGGAGAAGGAATAGGGGATAGGACCGCCGGCACTCTCACTCACCGAACGAAGCACAACAGTTTAAGTATCTACTGTTAGTTTACGTCGATTTTCTGTGAGAGGGTAGTACTTCCCCGGTCGAGCCGGCCCATTCATGCTAAAGTCAGCAAGGCTCTACAACCAGAATGAAGTCATTGTCCTAGTATTATCCCGACTACACCCAAAAGGCGACGGTTCCCGGAATCTAAGATGCGCTTTGTATTCTGAACAGATTATACAAAATATATAAAAATTGGTATGCCACGATTGTCACCTGATCTCCGCTAACCAAAGGGATAGCGATATTCTAGGGGTCCAAATCCTGATACTGACTCATCATAAGTACGGTAAAAGATCCTGACAGTTCACTCCGAATAAACACATAACTTCGAATGTTAGCTAGGTTATAACCTCTGAACTACAGTCTGCTGGTGTCTCTCCTAAGCTATTGCCGCATTTTGCCTTATAGCTTAGAGTATGGGATATATTCAGTCATAATTTAGTATTTTTAAAAGCATTGCATATACTATGTCGCTCTGTTAATTCCAGTCAGCCACTTCATTTTTCATGAACGTCGTAGATTTCATTGTATTTATCTGCGTTTCCTTGAATACCTCCTCATTACGTAAGGGCGCACAGCCACAAAGGCCATAATTACGCTCTGTTTGCCAATGGAGCAATAACGGATTGCAGGTGTTGCGGGTGGTTAGATGGGATGGGAGTTGTAAGTATCACTCAGTGTGTGGGCTAATTACTGAGATATGTTACATAACGTATGTACTTATAAAGTCTCTATCGAAAAAGTTAAAAAACGTTTATTACTTACGTAATTGTATTTACGTGATTGTCTGTTTTTCACGATGATTTTGACTGCTATTTATCTTAGGTATGTCTACATATATAAAATTCTTGCGCTACCAACTAACAGTGTTTGGTTATGCGTTGTCACGAAGTGTCCAAGAAGCACAAGAAGCAATATTCATTAAGGACCGTAGGGATGCACTAAGAAAGGATTTCACGAAATTTCCAAGGGATCGGGAAGAAACGGTCAACGAAGTAAAAATAAAATATACTGGCGTAGCTGAGGGCATTCTTTAGTTTGTTTATAGAAAAACAAACATGGCTGTCTTTTAACCCTTTTACGCCGAAGTTACTTAAGATAACATGACGCAATAACAAGCGTCACTTATTGCAGTAAGATAGCGATTTTCTAGAAATATTGTTAAGACAACAGGCCCTTTAACCCTTAGAGAAGAAAATATCCAATCGCCCGAATGTTTTTTTTTTTATTGTTATTATATCTCAACGTCTAAGCGTTCTTTATTTTGGGCGTTTTCTTAATTTTATCGCGGAATTAATTAACAGTTCCTTATTTTAACCTTCAGTTAATTTCGTTGTTTAAGAGTGATATTAAAAAAAATATTTATTATTTCATGATTATATTAAACATTAAGAGTGATTAAATACGAAGTTTTAAGCGTTTTTGTTTTATCATAATATTAAGCATTTTATATCAAACTAATTTATTTCAATGTATTTAATTTAAATCATCTGGTTCAGTAATAAGGTAGATACCTGAGCTTCTTAAGGAATCTGTTATTTTGGGTTTACATAGAGTGTTTGGTGATAAAAACTATAATTCTGACTATACAATTGATTTTAGAACGAGGGTGAAGCTTTGCTTCATTAAAGCATTTCTGGTTCGCTTGCCAATTATGATATCGCAGACGTTCCATAGTTAACGTGGACGAAACCAGTGGCATGAACTAATGTTGATGTCAAATACTTGTTCTATACCTGATGTTCTATTTATCCGGTCTTACAATATCAGTTGTTTCTAGGTTACCATGCAGGTTAAGTTGCAAGTGCTGCCTCTAAATTATGACTCAAAAATAATAACAGGTACTAACCCAACCTCATTATAAAACAAGGACTAAATAAATCGCAAATTAGTCCTTGATTAAGAATTTGTAAAAGACGCCTTAAAGAAGGTAGTTATTTTTTTTAAATTATTATTAGTTCCAAAGAATTTTTGTGTCAGGTTTTTTCACACTATGTTTTGTCGACGATACAGATAAGCCATGATAAGCCAATAATAATGTCCATGTTTTATAATATGTCAGTAGGTACCCATACATTAAACATCTCATCAAATATTTCCAAAGAGACATGATTACTCTCAGCGGGACTGGTTCATCTAGCGGCATCGGCGACGAGAATTAACATCAATTACTAACATCTGCTATATTGTCTGTTTGGAGGGCAAGGGCTACAGCGGTGACTCATAGGTAGATAGCACAATTGAGTTTGCGCGCCGTTGATTATGCAATTGGGTTTAACTGGAGATGTTCAAGATGTTTAATGGAGTATCATGGTGTAGAATGGCACTATATGCACACCCTCAAGAGAAGATTTAAATTGTAAGCACACTGCCTGAGGTTCAACATCTTAAAATCAAATAATTCTTTCACTAAATTACATTAAAAACTCTTTTAACACTATGCTAAAGAATAGAAACACAACAATTTTATTGGAAAATTGAAAAAAATAAGCTTCACATCGATCAGACTATTTAACGATAAAAAGAATGCAAACTAAGCGAATAAAAGCCTGTTAGTAAAATAAAAACGGTTTTGTATTAATTTTCAATTCTACCACATTCTACCACATTCACACAACCACACAACACTATCTAGTCCCAAACTAAGCAGAGCTTGTACTATGGGTACTAGATAATGGATAAACATACATATATACTTTTTTTTTGTAAATACATATTATACATAGAAACACCCAGACCAAGACAAACATCCATGTTCATGCACACAAATGTTTGACTTGAGCGGGAATCGCTTACACTCCCGCTACACCAACCGGTCGTCCGTCAATTTTATGCAGAACTGCGAATGACAGAGTAAATTTACTTTAAAATGTTTATTCACGAATATTTGATATATTTATGGATTTAACTACGAAATAGGTGTACATGTCAAATTATAAGTTTATTTAGGTAGTCAAATTATAGCTTACTGTGACGGAGACTACAGGTTAAAATTAGTCTCACCACTGCGTTTTAAAATTTAAATATAATTAAAATGCTTCGTATACAAACAATTGTAGACTTTGCAAAGCAGTAACAAGGCTGACAGTGTATGTCTATACTACTAAAACCTACATACAAAGGAGATAGTAAATTCTAAGTAGAATAAGACCTTTGAATATGCTTAGATTTAGAACTAATTATAATTTATTAAGTTGAATTATCTTACCAGCGTATTCCTGGAACACCTAATGTGTAAATCCACATACCTGAAAATAAAAACATATAGTTTATTAACATAAATATATCCAGCTTCCAAACTTATATCATAAATAGGTTGATTTTAGTTTAATTATTGTACATAATTGGGCTCGTGATTACGCGTGAATGTCAGTTATCGTGGCATAAGCCCGTAAGTTAGTATAACAACAAGCTATATACTGCCAAGTTTCACTAAAATAAAGTCTCCGTGCCCCGCGGATTTACCTACCACACCTTTTTTTTTCCCTTCGGATCTCCGACTCTTGGGGGAAATAAGAGCCGGAGTATGTGGTGTTTCCACTTAAAACCACCTCGACTTCCGCCATGTACCCATGTGTCGGAGGGTGGGGCATCACCAAAGCACTCGTCGCCACCCTCCGACGGGTATTGGCCCGCCAGATGGTCAGGCGGGCCCCGAACAAAACCCCCTTGGCGACGGATTAAGGTGTTGGACTCCGCCGCCAAAACGCCCAGCGGCCGCAGAGGATAGGGAGGACGGCAACGCAACACCGCATCTCCTCTTCCTCTGCGGCCCCACCGCGACGCATCGAATGGTGCGCCCCCATTTGGTCGCGGGAGATAGGGCGCGCGGCAACGCAACACCGACACGCCTCTCCTCCCGCGACCGCACCCGACTGCGAGGGACAGACAGAACTGTCCCCCGCACCCGCACCGTTGGACGCATCCTGCGCAGGCACCTCCAAGCCCACGCGGAGCGTCCCCTCCTGGATCCCTCTTAGCTTCACCGCGGGTGACCAATCCACGGTTACTGAGCCCCCCCACCACGACAAGGTGGAGATCCCACGGGGGGGTTACCTACCACACCTCGTCTATTGAACTGTCTTATCGTATCACTCATTACATCCTACTCAAAAAACGGCAACTTTATTAAAAAGTATAGATTTAAAACAACCAGACTAAACGGTAATTTCCTCTACACTGTTCGTATTTCAACAATTTTTATAGTACAAGATTTGCTTTAGTAAATCTTACTTAGCTAGACGTAGGTACACTTTGCACTGGAAGATTAATAGCAGTTTTTACGTACCCGGTACCTTCGGGGCCACAGCCGCTATCCTATGCAATATACCGACCGATATAACGGTACATAAATCATGTCTGTTGAACAAGTAAACAATAGCCTTAAGATTTCAGCAAATCAGAACCACGGAGTTGAGAATTCGAATTTGAAGGCATTGTTGGGATATGAGGGGAATATAATAGAATATTTTGTAAATACTTTCGAAGTTTTGCGATTTGCATACGTATCAATATTTATGAGGCCATTCCTGTAATCGGACTTTCAAGACTAAGTTTGGGCTTGCGAGTCATATTAGAACACATGCTGCTCGAAATTAAAAAGAATTGCCTTCGGTCGCCGTTATCGAAATCGATAAGGAGGACTATATATAATATATATGAAATGACTCCGGAGCGCAGGAATGAGAAGAAAAGGTGAAGTATTTTCTAGTTGACCTGATATTTTGGCATTGGTTATCCAGTTTCATGTCAAAATAATTTGACCTGATATTTTCATACGATTACGTTACGCATACAATGATATTACATTACTTTCATATCTAGTTGAAGAATACCAGTAATTTGTTTGCAATTGAAATAGTTTATTTCTATAAATCTGATATCTGCCTTCAATATGGTAGAATGAGTCTTAATAAGTTGATAAAACAACATTCTTATTAATTTTAAAGCAAGAATTAGCCTTCCTTGGCCCTGTAAGGCCCTTGCGACACAGAATTTATTTCTAGCGCTAGCTTATTTTAACAAAGAAAAAGCATCTGTTTTTATCAACATTAAACAAATAGAACATACCTATTTAGGCGCTTAATACAAATTACGTTCAGTAAGAATTGAGACAAATTGAACATAAGTTTTTAGGTACCACTGTTGTACCGAATTCAGTACAATATTCGGTACTACGAGTAAAATATCGAAGATCGTGCGACGTAAAGCACTAACCTGAATGTTTTTATGTATGGTCTCGTACTGTTATATTTTCGAGTGCTAACAACAATTGTTTTGCTCTTTGATAATATCGTAGTGTTCCTACTGCTTGTTAAATATTTCTTGCGCCGCAGAGTATTTTATATGTACTTTCAAAACCTTCATTTCGGATATAAATTAACGAATTTTAGTATTTGGCTCTATGAACGGGTTACGTAGTTTGAAATGTTAAAATTATTTAAGAATTATTACAGAGTCCTGTAAGGTCTGCATTCGGTTAATATTCGTGCAGTGAGAAAGTGCATCATAAGATAAGTTTAGATATACCTAGGCAGTATTTAGATACACCTACTTTTTTTCCAAATATTTTCAAATGTTAATTGTTCGTTTATGTCTAACCTAATACTAAAAAAATCACACATCCTGGGACACTGGCTTGACAAAATGACAAACCCACCCCTTTTAAATCATGACGTTATCTTTTACGAGGCCGTCAAGGAAATTTTTCATCAGTGAAGTAAACAGATATGAAATGTTCAGATATGCAACTCTTTTTCACAGCCGAGCAACTTTATTGAACATTGAGTTATATGCGACCTAATATAATAATATGATAAGTATATCGAAGCAATTCAAGTAGGTATCTAAATTTTAACAGACACGATGCTAAAACAGTTACCCATACCAAATAAGTCAAACACTTCTCTATTATTTTATACTTATGAACTTGCTACATAAAATCTTAGGTAAGGCATGTATGTGCCTGGGTTTTATCTGCAAATTCACTGTCATTCTTTTTCGTATTGCCATGCTTTTAAGAGCAATAGCCAAATTCTCCTAGCCTAACCTTCCTTAATAATTGTAGTGTCAACAACAAAAACAATTTTCAATTGAATTTGTAGTTCCTGAGCTAAGTTTGTTCAAACAAAGAAATTCTTCGGCTTTATTGAATTAGTATAGTTAAACCTTAGCTCGTTAACGCTTGATAAGAAAAGAATAGAAACGGTAATTCAGGCGATAGTCTGCTGGCCTGTTTGTTAAAGACCCGTATTTGGGTATTGTAAAAATCGTCTCGATCACTTCATTAAGAGGCAAACCATTTACAGAATGGAGGCATAGTCCTATCTATATACATTTCTATTAATACTATAATATGATTATAGGTGATTCAATAGACATTGCGAAAATAGTAGTTAAATCCTTAAAACACTTGGGTTCAAATTGGACTTACATTGTTCTTAATAAATAATGTATATTTATATACTAGCTGGTAGCATTGGCGTAGGATTTTGTTATGTCATAAGCGGCAAACGCGCAGACGGATCGCCTGATGGTAAACAATTACCGTCGACCATGGATACAAGCAACATCAGAGGAGTCACAAGTGCATTGCCGCCCTTGGGTTAGGAAAAGGGATGGGAGGCGGAGTGGGATGAGGCAGAAGGAATAGGAGATGGGGCCTCCGGCACTCTCACTCACCGAACGAAACGCAACAATATAGGTACTGTTACTTTACGTTGATTTTCTGTGAGAGGGTAGTACTTCCGCGGTCGAGCCGGCCCATTCACGCTGAAATCAGCAAGGCTCTGCTACCTATAACTCTAGGATTATGATGATGATTATAATTTACATGTTTTTATGAAAAACTTTTATTACATAGGATATACTGAAACCACTTGATAATAGGAGGATTATTAAACATGTTAAATATAAGAATAAAAAATGTCAAATGTCAATGAAAATTATACAGTGTAGTAGGTATTACATCCGTGGCGTATACAAGTCAAAATTTCGGATATCGAAATAAAGGTAAGTGGTATTTTACGATAGGCAATGTAAAGCTGACGTTCCATATTCTTTTATTAAAAAAAAAAAACATTGCTCCTTTCATAAAATTCCTTGCTATAATCGGATTCAATCCCACAGTTTTAACAAGCCATCGAAAAATCGAAGTGAATGTGCAACGTAAGCTTAAAATCGCTCCAGTTAACAGTCATTTCCTTTAGAAGTAAACCCCATCTAGCCCACATACGCTACACAAGAATATTTGGTATCTCCCTTTGAACGGAGCTTCTAAGCTTTGTAGTTGTGCTACGTAAAAGCATAACATCTGCCGGAGAAAGCAACGTCAAAACCGGCTCGGTCGTTTAGGAAATTAGCCGAATTAAACATACTGACTTATAGAAATTTATTTCTGGATATACGTAGTAGTATAACTAATTAGTATAAACTAACTAGTAGAAATTTCTTTCTGGTTATATTTTGTTATTACGAAGCTTATTGTATGCATAATAATATTATTTTAGACTCAAAAAGAAACTGAAATATTGTAATGCGATCAAGGTAAAAATATGGTGTAGAAGCATTATTTTCACTATAATTTAAAATAGAACAGATGATTAAGGAGTAGGTAAGTACTTCCTACATATACGAACACTAGATAATCTTTTGTAATTTACCCATTTCTTCACCCTATCAAGGAACTAGATGCCAAATTTCCGCTTCTTGCGCCTAGTAGTTTCGGCTGTGAGTCTTTGACAGTCAGTAACAGTTATAAGTACAAGAAGAAGATTGTACCATACTAAACATTATTATATTACTAGGAAGCACAACCTCTTAACCATGAATAGCCAACACCTTGGCCTTTAGGCTATTGTACTTTTGTATGGGCATTGTTTTAACAACATTCCTTCTATGGCAAGGCATGTGTTAAGAATGTCTAAAGAAACTAAGCATACGTCTTCTAGCCCTATTTATTTGTTTTCAAGGCAACTCCAGCACTAACAATAAATTTGTAGAGAACTTTAGAAATATTCAACTAATAGACACGCAGACTCAGAACAATGATTTTTGCGTCACACAAAGTGCCGTCCTGTCTGGGGATCGAACCCGCAAGACAAGGCGTAATGTTAAACGGTGTGGCGGCTCAGACTGTTGCACCATCCATAAAGGCGACAAAATGAAAAAAAATATCTTTAAACTCGTGATACAAGAAGAGTCTCATCGTAAATTGCGATTACTTCCAGACAAACCAGCAATAAGTAATTAAAAAATGAATCAAAGTCCCTCTATGTTATCTCGGCGTTTAATTACGTACTTCATTAGTAGGTATATTACGTGAGCTACTCCCGTGATTTAAGTAGATAAATATGTTTTACCATTTCTTGATAAATCTTTGATAGAAGATTATAGATGGCCTGCAATTTTCGTAGCTAGCAAATCAGGAATAAGATTCACGCTTTCGCGATTTCCGCGTATCATCACCATCAACCTTACTTATAGTCTGCTTTACCGCTGAGCACTGTTGCCTTTTTTAGTTTGAGTAGGCATAAGCCATTTTATATTTATTGAATATATTATACGGTTCGCCTGATGGTAAGCAATAACCATCAGCAGCACCGAAGGAGCAGAAATGGGAAAAGTAATATAAGGAGGAGTAGACTTGGAAAGAAGGAAAGTAGATGGGTTCGCGGCACTCTCCTTCACCGAACGAAACGCAATAGTATAGATACTGTTACTTTACGTCAACATTATCATAGTCCACCACGCTGGCCAGGTGTAAATTGGCAATCTTTAGGTTCAAGGACATGACAGATAACTCTCAGACGTGCAGGTTATTAGCCATTTAATACGCACACTTGGAGAAATTAGTAGTAAGATCATGCGTCAGCCCGATTTGCCGTGACCGCGACGCGTTATATTAATATTAGTCTAGACGTACACAGTGTAGTATAAGAGCCAGATAGCTTCTACTAAATGCTTCGAATGATTAGTCTTAACTCGTCTGTGTAAGCTTGGTACATACAGATTCCGATCTACTATGACAAATAGCTAGCATATTCAGAAAGGCATTTGTATTGGGAACCGTCACATATCCGAAATTGTCCTACAGAAGACTTGTGCGGTATGATATCGACTAAATTCAGTCAGTTGTAAGTGACGTCAGGATTTATGGACTATGTTGATTGTCGATACATCTTAGTCTGCGTATAGAGATAATATTATACTGGGTGTAAGGGACGGTGTACCGAAAGCTGATACCAGTGATTCAATACATTATACTGAGACCCTTGGGTGTCGAATTTTCCGGAAAATCTAAGAACTCTTACAATTTTCCAAAAAATTGCGATATAAATAGGAACATGCAAACTCGCACTATCAGCTGTTACGGCCCTACAGCGGCGGGTGGTAGCGGCAGTGTTTACAATGTACTGGTGCGCTTACTGTGCTGCGGCCCCGCACCGCGGCAGATGTCACGTCAGAGTAAACGCGCCATGTACATTTTTAATTCCTAGAATTTTACAAGAATATTAATGCGGGTCGATTATAGTTACTATTTAATTACATTATGTGGCAAAAATGCAAAAGAAAAATCGGAAAATTCATGAACATTTTCCGGGAAACTTCGACCGCCAATGGCCTCAGTATCATGTACTGAATTACTGGTATCGGTTTTCGGTACACCGACCCTTACACCCCATATATAAGGTTATTTTAAGTATTGTGTGATTTTACTTGTTAATATGAACAATCTTTGTTGTATAATAAGTATTTGAGTGAAAAGAAGGATTTCGATAACGGTACTTTGCTAGCCAAGCGATTTGGTTTGATGTTGAGCTATCTGCCGCTTGCCAAGGATATTTTTTGATTCGTGTATTGTTCTCAGTCGCCTCTTGAAATGTTGTACGTACTGACGCCTTGTATCTGTCCCCACAGTTTAATTTTAGCTTCCGAAATCAAGTTATTGCGAAGGATGGTTGCTTCGTCAGTGAGACGATCATTACGATTTAAAAAACATGTTATATATTTTCAGACTAAGTGAATTAATGGGACCTAATTTATAATGCCTGGACGATGTGATTAACACTTGACAATCTACTTAGGGCGGTTTCAGATTATCGTTTTATACGCGCTTATACAGCTCGTTTTTGGAAGGAAGTTTCCAAAAACGAGCTTATACAGCTCGTTTTTGGAAGCGCATGTAGGCGCGTATAAGCGCGCCTTTTGGTACACGCGCAACTCGTACGAGCGTTGACGCGCTTCTAAGCTCGTTTAAACGCGAGCCGTCAGAATCCATGTTGACACTGACAAGATGTCACTACCGTTTCGAGCGAACACGCCGAAATATGCCCGTTTACACGAGTCCGGATTTTGCGTCTAAGCGCGTATGCTGAAACGACCGTATACGCGCAGAAAAATACGCAAATCTGAAACCGCCCTTAGGACGAAATAAATATTATAATTTGCCGTCCGTCTGGTAACTTACCTAAGTCATTCATCCTAATTAGACTAATTTAGCAATGATTCTTTCATCATAAACCACGCATCACTTGGTCAATATCATATCAAACCATATATAATAATATAATATTTTACCACATACTTACACACAACACTATCTAGCCCCAAACCACAGAATAATTAATAGTACTAACGTACCCAAACTAAGCAGAGCTTGTACTATAGGTACTAGGCTTTACTTTTGCAAATACATACATATTATTCTTAGAAACACCCAGACCAAGACAAACATCTATGTCCACGCACATAAATGTGTGACTTAAGCGGGAGTCGAACCCGCATCCTTCGGCGTGGCGGTCGTTTACATTCCCGCTACGCTACCGAGTCGTCTTCATTGCCAAGTGGAATGTATTGTATTTCAGGTATAACGTAATCAATGCGTATAGCTATCTATCGGGTTCTAATTACTATGCTGCATTAATTGTTCCCGGAATCTCTTAACGTACTGAAGAATCTACGCTAAGCCTGAATGCAATTTGCCAGACGTTCTGATGTTGTAATGTGACAACCAGAGCTGAGTCGTGAAGCAAGAATGTTGAAGGCACACATATATGTCTGAAATTAATCTCCAAAACAAAAAAATACCTGTAAAGTTTGTCCCGTCCATATTTATCTTATTTTACTACTTTAATAAACGCCTCGTTGGTCTCGCGTCATAAATGTGCGCGTGGGATTGGGAGGTCTCGGGTTCGATTCCCGGGTCGGGCAAAGTGTTATTGGGTTTTTCCATTAGGAAATTCTCAGTAGCAGCACGGAGTCTGGTAATGTGCTCATTACGGCAATAGGCTCGCCCCCTATTACGTGGGACCTAAAAAAATTCATAGCGAAATGTGGGTGTTATATTACACCTCTGCCTGCCCCTTCGGGGATACAGGCGTGAGTCTATAAATAAATAAAATAATAAATGCGAAAGCTTTTGAGGATGAGATTGAGTATGGATGTGTATGTTTGTTTGGCTATCAAGCAAGAACTTCAAGCTTCTGAACGGGTTTCTAATTAACTTTCCAGTAATAGATAAATCAGAATAGCACATACGGGCTAATTTTTGTTCCGATATTCGACCTCACGTGGTCGGATTCTAGTAGAATTATAAATGAGAATGTCGCTCAGTCTTTTACATTTTCGAGGCTACACCGTTAAAGCAGTTTTGATAAAAATAGTGTAAGCTCCGAGATCAAACATCATCAGTTAAAAATACATACGAAACAATAGAGAGCGAAAGTATGTTAATTGGTATACATCATCCTCTTAGCGTTATCCCAGTTTTCAATCTGGGGTCCGCTTCCTAGTCTAACCGGATTTGGCTAAATATTAGCTTTTCCACAGAGCGACTGCCTACCTGACGTCAACCCGAAGAGATAGCGATATTCCATGGTTTAGACTAGAGTCAGTTTATTTAGAAGGTACTGACGCCCTGTAACGACTGTCAAAGATCTGCATGACAACCGGGACCGTCGGCTTAACATGCTCTCCGAGGCACGGGGCACGCGATAATTAACAATTCAATACGCACATAACTCCGAAAAGTAATTGGTGCGCACCGTGGATTCGAACCCGATACCCTCTACATGGCAGTCTGTTGGTATCTCCACTAGGCTATCGCTGCCCCTATATATATGTAAATTGGTATACACCCATCTATAATACATTGTAAATACCTAGTATATCATATTCTCCATTTCGCTACGACTTTGTATAAAGCGGATATACTGCGCATTGTTTATAAAAACATCGAAATTGCTGACCGAGTTTCCTTTGTGGCAATCCAAAATAAAATTCATTCCAAAAACAAATCAGTTAAATGAAGCGACGTGTACGATCCCTTTGTGTCTTTTACAAGTTTCTTTTGAAGTTCATAAAAGTTTTGTAATACTCGCTTTGTCTACGTTTCGATATATCCTATGGGAGGTTTTGGTTTAATATACGGCGTTCGGCGTCGCGCGTTTTATACCAAGTTTATATTATAAACGAAGAAGCATGTACCTTGGTATCATGGATATATTATCTACAAGAGACGGGTAATACATCATCTCGTCCATTATTCTCAGAACCGCTTGGAAACAATGATATTAGAAAAGTCATAGATACGTTACCTACGTAGTAATCAATCCGTAGAAACCGCACACGTCGATAACTCCATATTTTATTTTAATTTCGGTTGACAAGATGTGTCACTTTCACTATGACGCCGGCTCGCGACGTCACACACACATGACACACATATGTCTGACTTGCCAACTGGCTTATTGTTTAGCGTCCTGCTTTTGGTACTTCTATAACGTATCTACTTCTAATTTACTTGTAACATCGTTGCTTGGAAACAACTGAGCCTCAATCAAAGTAGGTATACCAATTTGAGACTGATTTTTGTCGTTGCCAATCCTTAGGATGCCTCGTCAAGAGGCAAAGCACGTGTCGTAGCATGGTCGGCGCATAGCGGGATACTGCATGTCTGAATCCATGGAAAATGGGTTTCAGGAGAGACAATACAGAAGTTGACAAAACCGAACTCATTCAATAAAAAGGATAAGATATATCCCTTATCTTTTTCATCAGAGGAGTTAGGTATTGTCAACTTCTTTAATAGCAATAGTTGGGGTAGTCAAGTACTCGTAGGTCAAAAAAGATAATTACGACTAATGTTCTCTTTCTTATTTACCGCCACTTGCCACTCGCTAGTAAAAACAATGGTACGTAAATTTTGATGAATGAACACTTAATGAGTCACAATCCGTAGACAGAATGAAATGTGGGTTAATGAACTTAAATGGGACAGTAGTTAGTCTAAATTAATTGAAGGTAACGTTTTAAGTACCTAGTTTATAACAGCACAAATATTAATGAGGCACCTTTTGTATTATTATTTATTATGGCGTTTTTATCAAATTACTGCTTCTTTGGGTTGGCCGTGTTTTTTATTTACTCTTAGCCACAGAGTCCACGGTATGACAAAATAAAAATTTATGTTGTGCAGACAATTAATTCACGCTAATGTTATTTACCCTTAAAATGCGACAGTGTGTTTGTTGGTTTATTTTTATATCGTTTCACACTACAACAGAGCAACGTAGTGGTATTACTTATGTGTCAGAGGCTTCTTTTACCGCGATAACCAACTACCCGACCGGAGCTACGGGCTAAGTCTAGTAAATAAAATAATATCCTTGTTGCATTATAGTCTATGCAATAATAGTTGAAGTGGCAGTGGCGTCTTGGTAAAAGTTGGATAGGATACCCCCCGGCAAGCAAAGTAGCCGGCAGCGGCTAGATTGAAAGAGCAACAAATAAAGCTTAATGGAATGCTATCAGAGGCCTTAATCCGGCAATATACTACAACAGGCTGAAGATAACGATGATTCGCAGTACTTAACGGCTAATAAACATTAGACTACGAGGCTGGTCGAAATCCTTAGTCTTTACTCCATATTGGAGATGCAAAGATTATCCGCGCGCCTTTAGCGGCGAAATTGGGAAGTTGTCGAGGTACGACACTTTTGACAGTTTACAATACAACTTTGCTTCGAGGTTATGGCGGTAATTCTATTTGAAGCTGTCAAACGTGTCAAAGTAGTAGTGATCTGTAATAGAGTCGTACATGAACGACTTCTAAATTTCGCCGCTAGTGTCGCTAGTTAGAGTCTTAGCATCGCCAATAGGCATTATTAGGCTCCGATGACTTCGATAGGTTGATTACTACGACTACCTGGAAAATCTTGGCATTATTTGATTTATGCAAGGCTTAGTGCAAAGATATCGTATCTGAGAGTATGGCTTAATCTGGATATGCAGTAATTATATTGAGCTAATCTTAATCCCTGACAATGTTAACCTGGATTTGATTATGCAATAATTATAGAATAATATAATAATTATAGCTTACTGCAAGTTAATGACCATGTATGGTTTCAATAGTCAAAAGTCTATTTCGGAGACGTTTGTATTACAATTTTTATATGCTAGCATCCAATTTCATTTTAAAACAACGCCCAACATACAAACACGGACACAAAGAAGACCTAGACTCTAAACATCAATTTATGGATCACTCAAAGTTTTATCTCAAGTAGGAATCGAACCCACGACACTGAACGCAGTCACGGTAATGTTATCTATGTATGCAGTGTTCTTAACTGCGAGTCATACCTACGTACGATACCAAGCTCGAAGGGCGTAGGTATGGCTCTTATTCCGACCCAAACGGTCGGAATAAGAGCTACTCATATACTCACGCTTTTTCCCGTCGGGGTAGACAGAGACAACGGAACGCCACTTGCTTTTATCCTTACAAACCTCATGCCCTTCTACATTCATTACTCATTTCATACATACTCGCCGACCGTTTGTATAAGGTTAGATTACTGTATAGATAGATAACATTACTGTGAAGCACTGTTCGGTGGCGAGGCTTAAACCATACCACTACCCTGTACAGTTCTATCCTGTCGCTACGGACGTACTCCATAAACTTGATTAAAATTGGTTGATACGTTACTAGAGAACATGAAAGGTAGCAGGATGTCCACTAACCGTTTAACGTTTAAAACTAGAGTTCGGCAGAATTATTTAGACGCACTAACTGAATCGTCATAAGTTATTTATCGTTTAATTATTTGATATACTTATGTTTATATTTATTAGAATATAGAATATATACTTAGGCGTTTATTAATAAATACATATACAACGTGTAATGGAAATAACGCACATCCTCAGACACCCCAATTAGAAAACCTTGTTACAATCATAATGCATGCATTGAAATATTTTTTTTATTTGCGTAAATAATGTTTTTTAAAGAAAGTATTAACTCAATTAAAAGTGAAAATCGTGGTCACTCTAAATCTGCGCACGCACACAAACGAAACGGTTGCTATGGTAAACAAACAACAGCGATCTGATAGGAACGAAACATGATACGATATAACAAAATGTATGAAATTCAGTCTGTAAACCACACTCTGATAGAGTGGGGTTTACAAAAATGATGTTTGAACAATTTGTCGGCTACTGTTGATATTACCAAAGATATTATGAGTATTTCTTTCCATCACACTTTTAAGCTATGGTGTGGACAGTCGAATCATTTATTGTTTGTTATTAATATGCACGATCTATTGTTTCTTAACATCGTAAGTGACTATTGTGACTATCTTAACTTAATCAGATAAAATAAAAGAATATCAATGAGAGAAATAAACAAGAACGGCGTGTTTAAAGTTGTCTTGTGAATCTAAATACTTACAATAATAGAATAATAAAATAACTTACAGGGCTTAAATCACAATTCTTTCGTCCACGTAGCACTTCAGTATTTCCTCACAAATCACATCTTTTCACTGTTTCAAAAACAGCTAGTATCTTAATTAATTAACTACTCGGCACTTTTTCTGTCGTCACAATAAACTGGTGATTTATTATTTCTCCACAATGAGAAAGTCCATGGGTGACAAGTCAACATCAAGATGATGTTGAACTTTTCACTTTGTTGTTGAATGATTAAATTATACACCATTACACATTTTGTAAACAAGTGAACTTTTAAAAAGGTTTTCACAGCACTCACTGATAGAATCAGATAGATATTCCCGGTTGTACTTGTCATAACATGTCTAAGCGCATCGCCCGCTGCGCTTGTCATGCGCCGGCGCGAGCGAGACATTACGTCTCGCTCTTTCCCGTTGTTTATTACCTACGTTAGTGAAAGATAGATGATAGACATTTTGGTGGTCAATTGTGTGCTATTGTCTTTTGCCGTCTATTGTGTTGTATTAATGTGTGCGTTTGTGTAAGTCAACGTGAAACCATTTAACAAATGCATTTAAAAATAAGCCGTTCTGCTTTGATTTAAGGTTTATTTTCGAATAGCTCAATTTTTTTTAAAAATAGTGACGACAATTTACGTTATTTTAATTATTTTAAGACTAAAAATAAACAATATTAAAAATGACGGAAATGGATTCAGTTGCCGATTCTGAACAAAGTACTTTCAAGATGTGCATTAAACTTGTTACATGTTGTATAGTTATGGTATGTATGTAAGTACGTATATTAGTTATATGTATATCATTTTTTATTAAGTAATGAGTAGGTTTGTCTTTTGTTTTTCATTTTGATTTAAAAATTGCACACCTATTACATGTTTCTCTGCATCACCCAAAGGTTGACTGGTAGATAATGCCTTCGGCATTAAGTCCGCCTTTGTACTATTATGTGCATAAAGTTTTAAAATAAAATAAATAAATAAACGTGACGTGGAATAAAATCTAAATTAATTAAAATTAAAGCATTAAAAATTTTAACACTCACTTGTATTTATATTTTGGAGACGGTTTTATTTATTAAATCAAACCTTTCTTCATTAGAGCAACGCAAAAGATCACGGAATGCCGATAAATTATGTGTTCGGCCCTCAAAAACTGCTCTTGTACATAAGAGTGTTTTATGCATGGGACCCAAGTTATACAACAAAATACCATTAGCTATAAGAAATGAAAGTAATATGATTGTATTTAAAAGGAATTTAAAAGACTTACTTCTAACAAAAGCTTATTATTCACTAACAGAATTTTTCCATGATAAGAATATTTAATATTATGTTTTACCAATATTATATAATACCAATATTGAATTCTATTTAATTTAAATGTTGACATTTTTTAATTACTGCCTATTTATTGATAATTTAGATTGACTGAGTATGTAATGTTTTATTGTTAATGTATAATCTATTGTAATGAAATAATTTTATTATTAAATTTTCATTAGGTAGTCTCAATACTTTGTAAAATTTTGCATGCTGAAAGGCTGAATATGGTGATACCATTAAAATCTGTAATACCTATTGTCAAACCCATATTATGCAAATAAAGTGAATTGAATTGAAATTGAATTGAATTGAATAAACACTAAAGATTGAGTAACAACCGTGTGCAGACGCTCTTTGATGTACCCGTCATACGAGGCTACTCTCCGTCTCAAAGGATATTGCTAGAGCAATCTGTTGTATGGCGGCTCGGACATGATACGACTTACATACACTCAGTACTACGACGCAAAGAGTACATAATTATAAGTACAACATTGGCTCTAGCCTCCTACATTATTCTTCTTTGATTCGTGACGGAATCTTATTTTTTTTATAGACTTGCCTGTGTCCCCCGTGGGATAGGTAGATATGTAATATTCAACCCAGATTTCACCATGTTATGATTTTTTAGGTCCCATATAATACGACGAGCCTATTGCCGTTACCGGGCACTTTGCCAGATTTCGTGCTTATATGGAGAATATGAAAAAAATTCAGTAACACTTCATCCAACCCGAAACCGCCCGATCAGCAGACGCATACGCTCTCAACTGGACTAAGGAGGCAGTCCAACACTTTCTTCGTTTAATAGGCAGTTTACACTTCCTATATTCGACTCAAAAAGAACCTTTATCCACCAGAAAATTCGTTCTAAGCCTCTAAGAGCCTACAAACAAGCGACATGCTGTTAGAAAAATCTTTAAAAAGTCAACAATTCGGCCTTATTCTGGTTATCTGCGCGAGACATAATAGATTTTAAATTGTACCTAGTGCTCTAGCATACGAGCCGTTCAATTCCGCCTACATCCAGTTATATAAAAACAACCCACTCCCTGCTAAGCCGTCAGGGGTCTCATGCATCAGTCATTGTGGATAATTGATCGGATCGGTTTCAAGAGCGTAAACCCTCAGGGTAAGAAGGATATGGGTTACTAATTACTAGGGCTTGTAGGATAATACAAGTGCTTAAGTGACGGGCTTAGGGCGACAGGATTGATCGATAGAGGCTGTTTTGTGATAAATATTGGATTTAGTAATGTTTATGTGACGTGTCTATGCGGCGTAATTATTTGAAAATCTATCTATCTATCGTCACGCCTGTCTCCCATTGGAGTAGGCAGAGACTATGGAACGCCAAATGCTCCGGTTCAAACACACCTCTTTCGCATCCTCGACATTCATTAACCTTATCATACATGCTCGCCGGTTATGGGTACTTTTAATTTGGCCCTTTTTTAGTACGTCACCTATTTGGTCGGCGTACGTCCGTCTTGGGCGTCCCCTACCGATATCTCCATTCATTCTTACACGATACACTTCTTTCGTATTTATTCTTTCATCCATCCGTTTCAAATGTCCAAACCATCGCAACATTCCTTTTTCAATTCTTGTCACTACATCTTCTTTTAGACTACATTTCTCTCGAATTACACTGTTTTTCACTTTATCTATCAGCCTTACTCCGCACATAATCCTCAAAGCTCTCTCTCTCTATTTGAAAATATAGGTAAAATACTTTATATTTGCATCAAAGTTTCGGTATGGGCTACACCAGCCGTGATGAGTGATGCCGTCATGAGATGAAGTATTAAATATTGGATTTATGTTGAACTAACATCTGTCTGCGGCTCCGCTTGTGTGAATGTTGGCTTTTGCGACACAAGGTAGCCTATGTGTTTTTTAATGTTTAAGCTATATTACTGCAACATTTCATTAAAGCCGTTCAATAGATTTGCGTGAAAAGGTAACAAATTTTAATATATCCTAATAAATTTGCGCGCTTATCATAGACTAGTGGAGCAAGTGAATGAGTTTGTTTACTTAGGTACGTTGTTTACAAGAGATGGTAAGAATGAAAAAGATATTGAAAGAAGAGTTAATGCAGGTAATAGTGTGAATGGAGCTCTGAAGGCGTTTATGAACAGTCAAAACGTGTCCAAAAAGGCGCGTTTGGCTGTGCATAGAGGGGTGTTAGTGCCTACCCTTATGTATGGTAGTGAAAGTTGGGTATGGCAGAAGAGACTTGAAAGTAGAATAAATGCTGTAGAAATGAGAGCACTGAGAAGTATGTGTGGTGTGTCTTTGACTGACAGAGTAAAGAATTGTGTGATACGAGAGTGGTGTGGGGTAAAAGAAGATGTAGTGACAAGCATCGAGAAAGGCATGTTAAGATGGTTTGGGCACATGGAGAGGATGGATGACGAAAGACTGACAAAGAAGATATATAAGGCAAGTGTGAATGGGACAGCACGAAGGGGAAGACCTAGGCGGACGTTCTCTGACCAGATTAGAGACATCCTAAACAAAGGACAGGTCAGAAGTACCCTAAACAGAAGAGCATGCATGAGAAACTTGATGGGAGTGGAGGAAGCAAGAGAGGTATGTCAGGATCGTTGCAAATGGCGTTCCGTAGTCTCTGCCTACCCCTCCGGGAAACAGGCGTGAGTCTATACGTATACGTATGTATAATAGACTACTCATTGCTTCGTCCGCGTAGGTGTCAGTTATCGCGACAAATGGTAGCAACTGTTATTCTGATGCATAAACTATATTACCTACAGTAAAGTTATATAGAAATCATTTTAAAAAGGGACGCGCACACATTTATGTCTCGTTGGTCTCGCGGCATAAATGTGCGAGTGGGATTGGGAGGTTTTTCCGTTAGGAAATTCTCAGTAACAGCACGGAGTCTGGTAATGTGCCCGGTACGGCAATAGGCTCGCCCCCTATTACGTGGGACCTACAAAATTCATGGCGAAATGTGGATGTAATATTTACACCTCTGCCTACCTCTTCGGGGATACAGGCGTGAGACTATCATCATCCTCGTGATGATGGTCTTACGCCTGTATCCCCGTACAGGCTTGAGACTATAAAAATAAAAAAAAATACAAAAAGAGAATCCATACAACCGAGAAAATTTCGCGTTTTGTAATAAGTACCTAGACAGACTTCGCCAATGACTTCGAACGCGTGGTTGTCAGTTACCACAACAGTTACTTATCATCTCCCTAGTGTTATCCAGGTTGCATCCAAGACTTTCACGCCTTAGAGCCCGAGGCCCACTTACTAGTCTAACCAGATATGACAGAATATTAACTTTTCCACAGAGCGACTGCCGTCTGACCTCTGCAACCCAAAAGGATAGCGATATTCCATGGTTTAGACCAATACCAGTTTATTTGAGGGTACAGACTCCCCGTAACGACTTTCAAAGATCTTCATGACAGTCGGGACCGACGGTTTAATGTGCTCTCCGAGGCACAGGGCAAGCGATAATAATTAACAATTTAATACACACTTAACTTCGAAAATTCAGTGGGTCGCGCCGTGGGTTCGAACCCGATATCCTCTGCATGGCAGTCCGTTGGTATCTCCACTAGGCTATCGCTGCCTCGACCACAAACGTTACTTAGTCTATGTGATATTCTAAGTACAAGCTATTTTACTGCACAATTTGCTCAAATTTATTAAGTTGTTTTTGCGTTAAGGAGTATCATCCACGCATCCTCAAAAACTTTCGAATTTGAAATAGTAGTATTTATTTATTTATAGATAGACTCACGCCTGTATTCCCGAAAAGGTAGGCAGAGGTGTAATATTACACCCACATTTCGCCATGAATTTTTAGGTCCCACGTATTAGGGGGCGAGCCTATTGCCGTTACCGGGCACATCACCAGACTCCGTGCTGCTACTGAGAATTCGAAAAAACCCAGTAACACTTTTTGCCCGACCCGGGAATCTTACCCAGGACCTCCGATCAGCAGTCGCATACGCTATCCACTGGACCACGGATCAATCAGTCAATAGTAGTAGTACACAATAAAAAGACAAAACAGCTACTATTTCACTGTGTTTATTCATATTTATATCTCGACTTGACTCAAGACTGTTCTGTCAAAAACGGAGATACTCTAGCGTCAAAGCAAAAGAGCTTTTTGCGCTTTGTGAATAAAACAAGCCCGACTTTGAACACTTAAGGGGAACTACAGATGAAAATAACATCACAGACTCATATGACGATGCTACTATTATTTTGATATCTACTTATTACTCGTAAGTTATTACAGTAAGAATTATACGAACAATAGTTTGAAACTTTTGTACTTTGCAAATTATTTGCCGACTTTGAATTGACTGTATTAGTGCAATATTGTTGAGTGTATCGAAACCGCTCTGAGTCGTTTTTAGAACATACCTACAGATTTGGTTATTTTCAGAGTCCGATGTTGTTTAATTTTGTTAAGACCCTTATTCATTATTACTGACATATGTGATAGTATTTTGTACATTTGAGTCACCTTTTTGCATAACGGCAGGACCTATTTACGAAGTGAAACATTTCGTTAAATCTCTAATTACAGAATTAAGTTTAAATTGAGTTTTTGTGACCCAGAAATGACTTTAGCAATAGTATCTAAAGATCATCAATGCACTGCTTTTCAAAATGTGTTTAAGCTATTGAGATGTTATTTCAATAGCTAAAGTAAACAAAGAGTATGCTGCTAATTATAAGCTTAGTACAGATTCTTCTTAACGCAAATAGAACAGGGATTTCATAAATCTATTTAAAGTAATTACACGAATGGTAATGACTTTACCATGTATTAATTAATTCTCTCTATTTCTTGTAAACGCGAGCATTTCATAAAGGTAAAATGATACGGCATAAAGGAATTAATAAGAATCACAAAAAAAACTTAATGGAATTAATAAGAAGTTATAATCATTTATCTGTCAAATTTCTGCAAAGAGAACTATATGCTTTGATTTACACTAGTGTCCGTGTGGTGACGGATTAAGAATACGGATTGTCACCACCTCATATCATCCCATGGGAGTCGCAAGAGCCGACAGAGGGAGAATATTATGCAGAGAACAGCACTCTAAGAGAAGGAAAACTTGATACAAACCCTACTATATCAACCCGTTTGGCCAGCGTGATATAGTAGGCCAATTCCTCCTTTCAAAGGAGAGGCCTAGACCAGCAGTGGACTGTTAAAGGCTGATGATGACACTAGTGTCAGGATATTTCTGAGCGTTAATTCCTAGTAACGACTGCCATAGATTTTCATGAAAGCTGGGACTAATAAATTGTAAAATTTAGAATCTTTAAGTAATTTGAAGAATTAGGCGCGCCGTGAATTGAAGTCTCAGTTTGATTGTCTATAATTGGTCTCTTCCTGCAATGAGCTAGCTCTTGATGCAAACGTACTATGTAGCTATCTATGTAGATTATTTCTTGTATATAATTATGTGAGTGGATGGAGTTGAGTTGTTGACCGCTGATGTCCTTGACAACTTTATGCAAGGTGAGCGTAGAAGGTTCCCAAGCTGTTTAGGCTGTCTAGAATAAATAAATGTATATAATTAATAATTAAACGAAGAAACGGACAAGAAGTACCTACGTCGAAAATGGCATCTAAACTACAAATGGTTAAATAAAATTTATAGCAATTGACTGCCTCGTTGGTCTCGCGGCATAAATGTGCGCGTAGGATTAGGAGGTCTCGGGTTCGATTCCCGGGTCGGGCAAAGTGTTATTGGGGTTTTCCGTTAGGAAATTCTCAGTAACAGCACGGAGTCTGGTAATATGCCCGGTACGGCATTAGGCTCGACCCTTATATTATTACGTCGGACCTAAAATTCATGGCGAAATGTCGGTGTAATATTACACCTCTACCTACCCCTTCGAGGATACAGGCGTGAGTCTATAAAAGAAAATACATATATTTATAGCCTGTTATTCTGATCTTTAAGTAGTATTACTGAAAAGCTTCATTAAAATGCGTTCAGTAGTTTGAGCGTCAAGAAGCACAAACAAACAAACAGACTTACCCATTTATAACAGGTATGCATTGCGGCAGAGTAAATTAACTGTCTTCTAAAGTAAAGTTTCCTATTATAAAACAAAGTCCCATAAAACAATACCAAACAAATTTCCAATCCCAAATTCAAAAGCAGTATAATTCAATATTGTTTTAAAATGCATTGCACATCGCAATCCTATTGTGCTCTATCTATACCATGTAGAACTTGCCTCGGGTCTTAGTCGAACAACAGACTTATAACTGAAGAGGAAACCAATTTCTTGCAACCCACAGGGAGCCTTGGTAAATTATATTCAATCTGCCTACAGCTTTGGAATTTTTATTGCATTTGAAGGAAAACATTATGGCGTATTATATACAAGTCCGTGTGGATTAAGAATACGGAATAGCACCACCCCATTTCATCCCATGGGTGTCGTAAGAGCCGACAGAGGGAGCTTATTATGCAGAGAACATCACTGTAAGAGAAGGAAAACTTGATACAAACCCTATACCAACCCGTTTGGCCAGCGTGGTATAGTTGGCCAATTCTTCCTTTCAAAGAGAGGCCTAGTCCAGCAGTGTACTGTTAAAGGCTGATGATGATACAAGTTGTTTGGATATATTATGGGTTTTAATCTATTTAAGGTATGAAGGTAAATCTGCATTTTTCAGACATTTTTGACACACCATAAATGAACTCTGGTCTTAAACGCGTTAACTATTTATTTTAATAAACCCTTACATCGAGGTTTTTGAGACAGGATTTATTTTTAATTTGTATGATGTATACTAATCGCAAGAGTTTAAAATGTATTATATATACTGTTTGGAAGTTCCTTGTTTTGAACAAGTATCATGTAATTTGATAATATTTTAGATGACATGTACCGATAGCTTTTGAAAGGCTTGATAAATTAATTGCACATAGCTACACTTTTTGTCATCAGAATTTAATTAAGCTTGTAGTTTTAACAATAAAACTACACGTGCAGTAATTTTTATTTTTAATCCCTACAATACATTACAGAAAAAAAGAAAATTAAGAATACCATAACAAACTAATATTATAGTCAAAACATTGACAATCAAACACACCTAACTAATATATTATATTTACATCTTTTTGTGTCACTAAATTGACATATTAAAAACCGACAAAATAAAATATCATCACGACTGCTATATAGAACACCTTTATTCTTTTTAAAGGTGTTCTATTCACCTTTAACCTTATTATAGGTGTTATATTCTGACACAGCGAATTCCGTCAGACAAAGTTCTAAGCGGACGCACATTCGTATTCTATTCAAAGCTAAATTAAACTCGCAGTGTTGGTGCCAACTTATAGAAAGCTGAACAACATTCGCTCAATTTCAAAGCGCTAGTTGAATGAACTAAAGATTTATTATACCAAACTAGTGGGTAAGTACATACAAACTGGTAAGCGGGACTGCAATCAGTTTTATACTGTAACTTTAGTTGCCGACATTCAGTTCTGACCATATACCTATTAACAATTCTGTAAACGAAGTTGGTATTTAATATTTATGAGGCTTAGGAGTTTGGCAAGCAAGGACATTGTACAATTGCGATCGAGGCCTCAGATATGACTGTTTATGAGTAGACCGCTAGATTGAGCTGAACATCCTGACGTGCCTTTGCAAATTTTGAACGTAAAACAATTGTCAAAGTTGTAGCAAACAGCACAGATATTTTCATAGAGGTCCATTTCCTATGGGCGCTCTGAAGACAAACTTTCTGTGACCCAAATTGCCGCTTGGCGGCGTGGCAGTCACGCTGTGACAGCTGTTCGAGAGACAAACGTTCCTCGAGTGTATCTTAACTGCGTGAGCAAGAGAAACGGAGAACGGCGCCAACTACGAACTAAACTGGAGACAGTCTCCACTTGGAACCTATGGCTTGGAATATATGGCTTCTATATAAATCTGTATTCATTGGTTGTAGTAATTTATTTACTTAGGTTATAACGTGACGATTATGAACGTCACTTTTACAATGATTCTATATTAACTTAGAACCCCGAGAATAAACAGACAATAAAACTCATGGCTACCGTTTAAATCAGGACCATGCAGCTAAGAGATGTTGGAAAGCGACAAAGTGAGTTGAGGGTTGCTTGGAAACTTTTCTAATTGTGTTACAACTGTTTCAAGTCAATGATTGGAGAGAACTTGAACTGAAATAGTTGTACTCCCACGTGTGACTATATTTGTGTTTATATTTTTTTTTATAGACTCCTGCCTGTATCCCCGAAGAGGTAGGTAGAGGTGTAGTATTACACCCACGTTTCACCATGAACCTTTAGATCCCACGTAATAGGGGGCGATTCTATTGCCGTTATATCACCAGAATCCGTGCTGCTACTGAGAATTCGGAGAAACCCAGTAACGAATTTGCCCAACCTGATCGAACCCGGCACTTCCGATGAGCAATCGCATCCGCTATGAAAGCGGGACACCTTTAATTTAGACTTAATTTATCTTTTAATCCAAAGTAATATTACAAAGCTGAAGAGTGTAGGTATTTGTGTGTTTGGTTGGACACAAAATTGAGGTACTACTGGTCCGACTTGAATAATTATTTATTTGTTAGATAGCTCATTTATCGAGGAAGACTATAGGCTATATAAAATCATGCAGCGCCACGGGTGCGGATCAGTAGCTCTTAATAACCCGGGTGTAACTGCGGGTTCATCTAGTTATCATCTCCCTAGGGTTATCCCGGTTGCATCCAAGACTTTCTCGCCTTGGAGCCCGAGGTCCGCTTACTGGTCTAACCAGATATGACAGAATATCAACTTTTCCACAGAGCGACTGCCGTCTGACCTCCGCAACCCGAAGGGATAGCGATATGCCATGGTTAAGACCATCGTCAGTTTATTTGAGGGTACTGACTCCCCATAACAACTGTCAGAGATCTTCATGACAGCCGGGACCGATGGTTTAACGTGCTCTCCGAAGCACGGGAAAAGCGATAATTAACAATTTAATACGCACTTAACTTCGAGAAGTCATTGGTGCGCGCTGTGGATTCGAACCCACTAGGCTATCGCTGCCTTGCGGGCTCATCTAGTATCTAGCGTAAATCTGTAGATTTTGAAATGAAACTGTAGGTATATTTGATGAATACATATTGCCACTGGATTAATATTGAAAAGCACTCGTTCGGCGTTACTTTTTAATGTAGCCGCGAGCGACTGAAATAAATTCTAGTGGAACATTCATGTTATTTATCTCTACTGGTTCTAGGGACCTATTCAGTCTTGTTTTTTTTTTATTTGTTGTTAACCACATACTTATTATTAATATTAGGTTCATTTTAGTAGGAACTTTCTGCTTGTAATTTGTTACTCAAGTTAAGTTTCCGAATACCATTCTGTTAAGTTAATAAAAAAATAGAGTTAGTAAAGAGTTAGACGAACACTTGTAGTAATCTTAAAAATTTAGATATTTTTATGTGTGATTCTCAATGGCATAAAAGAATTAGCATAGAGACGTCTACAGCTGGACATAGGCCTCCTCCAAGGTTCTTACCTAGGTCCATTAATCCCAGAAATATAAAGTGGTCCAGCGCGAAAATAAAGGATAAATGAGAAAATCCCTTAAAATAACGCGGGTATAACCGCAGGGAATTGCTAGTTAGAAATAAGAATGTCTATAACTCACGGTTATCTAAGACGTCGAGCGTTCATATTTATTCAGACGATATTTACTCGTAGCTTCTTAGTTCCAGTACAGAAATGTGATTAATATTGGGCGTCCCTCAGAATATATTGTAGCTAATCCAAAACTAGATATATCATGTATAGATAAGGACTGGCTTAGCTATTTAAGGCATCAGGCCTCAGGCTGAACTTACCAGAGTTATCCGTTATAATTGAGCTGCGAAAAAAATATCCACGAGGAAAAATATCACTTGACTTGACTAATCTCGTCTTACCATTTGAAGGAATGTAACCCAATGGATGCAATGCAAATATGTTCAACTCTTTACAAATACATGTTCTTGGCTCTTACTCGCGACGATACTCATTTTAAGGCAGTATGTATTTTGCTCTGATATGTCAGCCGTTAGACGTGTTTCGAAAGGATTGGCAAGAACTCGCGTGTGATCGCGAAAAGTGGAAGATAGAAGGGGAGGCCTTTGCCCAGCAGTGGGACATAAATCAGGATATTAATTATGAATTTCAGCCGTATAACATCATTCGTAGTCACAGGAACTTGTCTTACCTTTCCTATTCCAGTGTAGAAGATTTTTAAAGTATAAAAGGGGCACTAGAATTTCCATGACTAAATTTAGCAACCAAAACAACCACCATGTTATGATTCGTTTTGTGTCAGCTATAGAAATGGGTCTCCAGCTCACATTATATCATTTAAACAAACTTCAGAATATATATAATATAATATAATATAATAATATAATATAATATTCTACCACATTCACACAACACCATCTAGTCCCAAACTAAGCAGAGCTTGTACTATGGGTACTAGATAATGGATAAACATACTTATATACTTTTTATATGACTGAACGCTAAATTCAGAATTTTAAAGAATAACAACAGCGTTAAGAAAAGTAAAATGCTTTTTCGTACCGGTATTTATATTCACGAATAAGTTTACCCTTGTCCAGTCAGTGTCAAAACATTTTTAAAACATGACAAATTCCAGATTGCCAAAGAATAATTTTAGCTGCAAGTTAAAAGTAAAAGGGCCTTCTGAAATAATCTTCGGTCGCTAAGCTGATGTGACGTGTTCGAAATATTGGAAGGAACATTGTGGTATTATCGAAGTTTATGGTGCACCTGTAATGAGCATTCTTGCGAATAAGAAAAATTGCCCAAGTTCGAGGCGGACTCGCGCACGAAGGGTTCCGTACCATCATCTATAAAAGAAAATCACGTTTGTTGTATGTTTACTTAAATATTTTTTAAGTTAGTATCTGTTTATTAAGATCGAGAAAAAATATGCTTAAGAATTACGTTTGTTGTATGGGAGCCCCCTTTAATATTTACTTTATTTTTATTTAATTATTTATTTTATATTTGGGTGCATTGGGTTCCCACCAAGAACTTAGGGTCCCAAGCCAACCTCACCTGCAAGTGGTGCACCTGCCGATCAACGGACGAGGCTCTGGCAAACAAAATGTCCCAATAAGCGGCAATAGGCTCGCCACCTATTACGTGGCGTGGGATCAAAACACTGGCAAAAAGTGGGCGTTTAATATGCCTCTGCCTACCCCTTCGGGGAAACAGGCGTGAGTCTATGTATGTATGTTATTTTAAAAGTAGGTTTAATTATTTATTTTAAAGGTAATATTCAACTACATATTCTGTGAAAATTTTACTGTATGGGACCCCCCCTTAATATGTTTATTTATTTAATGTTTAGTATTTGTTGTTATAGCGGCATCGGAAATCCATAATTTGTGAAAATTTTAGCTTTCTAGCTATCACGCTTTATGAGATACAGACAGACAGACGGACAGATAGACAGCGGAGGCTTAGCAATAGAGTCCCGTTTTTTACCTTTTAGGTACGGAATTTATTTTAAAAGTAGGTTTAATTATTTATTTTAAAGGTAATATTCAACTACATATTCTGTAAAAATTTTAAGCGTCTAGCTGTTACCGTTAGTTTTTTTGAGCAAAAATACGAAAAAAAAAAACACGTGGAGTGTATGTGTTTTCTTTTTATTTTTAGTATTTGTTGTTATAGCGGCATCGGAAATACATAATTTGTGAAAATTTCAGCTTTCTAGCTATCACGCTTTATGAGATGCAGCCTGGTGACAGACAGACAGACTG
Source organism: Euclidia mi (assembly GCA_944739405.2). NCBI lineage: Eukaryota > Metazoa > Arthropoda > Insecta > Lepidoptera > Erebidae > Euclidia > Euclidia mi. Next base: position 64,113,431 of record OX123195.2, read on the forward strand.
AGGGACAGACAGACAGCAGAGGCTTAGTAATAGGGTCCCGTTTTTTACCTTTTAGGTACGGAACCCTAAAAACCGAAAATCAGACGAGTGTGTTTTAGCGAGCATTATTTCCAACGTTTTGGCGAGCATTCTAACGAATTTACAGTAAATTTGCTTTGACGTTTTTGCTGACTGAGTGTTCGGACTCAGATGTATCGGCACCATTAGATATCGTAGGTCGGTTGTTTAGGTTAGGCAACGACGTCACGTCTAGACTACTAAAATCTAGAAGCTATATTGAACGACGTCAGGGACTGACAGGTATGCCCTAAGGAGTAAGTCACGTTATATAACGATGTTATATTTGACGCGTAATGTGTAATACATGAACATGTTGCTACTGAGATTTCAGTACTATACAATTAGGTATAAGCTTGTACATCTAAAACAAGAATTTCGTCGAAAGGTATTCGTAATATAAGCTAAGTATAATCCGAAATATCAAGAGTATCTTATCTTATAATTAACTACACTTCGCACGCGACTCCGCTCGCGTGGATCTTTTTTTTATGGGAATAGGCGGCAAACGAGCAGATGGATCGCCTGATGGTAAGCAATTACCGCCGCCCATGGACACAAGCAACACCACAGGAGTCACAAGTGTGCCTTCGCCCCATGGGGTTGGGAAAAGGGATAGGTTGAGGAATGGGATGAGGGAGAAGGAATAGGGGATAGGGCCTCCGGCACTGACACTCACCGACCGAAACGCAACAGTTTAGGTATTGTTACTTTACGTCGATTTTGTGTGAGAGGGTAATACTTCCCTCGTCGAGCCGGCCCATTCATGCTGAAATGAGCAAGGCTGTACTACCTTTTAGATTATATTTAAATTTCTATACCTTCTTCAGGCATCACACTACCTATTGATGAAAGCCGTATAGAAATCGGTTCGGTTGTTTTTGAGTTTATCGCGTTCAAAGAGTTAGTCAGGGCGACAAGGGGACTCTAATGCTAGTCCATTTTCGCCACCCACAGCGGTTTTAAATCACCTTTATGGATGAATTTCAACGAAACCACTTTTCAAAATAAATGTCACACATATAGCCTGTTTACACGCAAATGTCTACTTGGAATCGGATTAGGTAGATAAAATAATGTCATTCAATTCAAACATATATACATACTCACGCCTGTTTCCCGGAGGGGTAGGCAGAGACTTTATCATATCCCAATTCATATCTTAATATATAAAATCCTTGCGTTACTGACTGACTGACAGACACGCTACAGCCGAAACTATTGGGCGCAGGAAGCTGAAATTTGGCATGTATGTTCCTTGGGGACCGTAGGGGTGCACTAAGAAGGGATTTCTCGAAATTCCCACGGGATCGGCCAAAACGGGTAAATTAAAAAAAATTGCAGGCGTAGCTGCTTGCGTCGCCTAGTGTGGATATAAAATTCTTGCGACTAACTATCAGAGAACGCACGCGCATAACCACTGGGCGCAAAAAGCTCTTGTCATGTATGTTTCTTGGGGAGTTTAGACAAGTGCTAAGAGATAATTTCTGTAAACTGTCGCCCTAAGGGGTAAAATGGTCCCACGCAGGCAGAGTCGAGGGATTACTCTAGTATTCAATATAAAGCCAAATAAAACGCCAAATAACCAACACTGACGATAACTTTATGAAACAAATATTGACCAAGTTTCATATTCTTTACTCGACAATTTATGTAAGTAAAACATGAATTTTCTCACAAAAATAAAATTATTTACGCTATTTGCACAGTTTAAACTGCATGCTTGAAGCCTCAGGGCAACGAGAATTGCAGAGAAAGGTTTATTTGCAGCTCTAAATTCTCTGTCGAGAATATTACAATGTCAAGTCAGTCGACGCATAAATGGTTGTGTTAAAACCAGCCAAGTGCTAGTTGGACTAGCGGACGAAGAGTTCCGTACTATAGTTAATAAAAAATCATTTTTTTGTGTAAGTATGGGTGGATCTTATTTTTTCTGTTTTTACTACCTAGTTGTTGTTATAGCGGCAACAGAAATACCTACATCATCTATGAATATTGCAATTGTGTAACTAGCACAGTTCATGAAATACAGCCTGGTATCATACAGTTAGACAGACATACGGACAGCGGAGTCTAAGTAATAGGGCTCCGTTTTACACTTCAGATACGGAACCGTAAAAAGAGAGAATAAAGTTACACTCGTATATTCCCCAGTCGGCGTATTTACATTCGAATATACGATTCACAATACGTAAATGCTGGCGATAGACTGTCTGGCACGTTTTACTACAGTTTTCAGTGGTTATGTGATGTGTATGTAAGGGTTTTTAGACACCACATACAAACGAATATGCACGGTGAAAACCAAACGTCATCGTTTACTTTACTGCTTGCCTTTACTGTCTCCTCCACATCGTCAGCTTGTCCAATTATCTATAGTTTATAAAATGAAGTGTTCTTTTTTCCTGTCTGTCTATCAACAATGTCGCTACAAATGTGGAAAGGAGAACCAAAAGTGTTTCTTTTTAAAATAACTTGACAATTTCTCGTCGTATTAAAACGTTTATTTTCTTGCTCATAGATTTGTCATTTTATAAACCTGTAGGTATGGCCATGCATAGGGTTCCCACCAAGAACTTAGGGTCCCAAGCCAACCTCACCTGCAAGTAGTGCACCTGCCGATCAACGGACGAGGCTCTGGCAAGCAAAATATCCCGATAAGCGTCAATAGGCTCGCCACCTATTACGTGGGATCAAAACACTGGCAAAAAGTGGGCGTTTAATATGCCTCTGCCTACCCCTTCGGGGAAACAGGCGTGAGTCTATGTATGTATGTAGGTATGTATAAAATTGATGCGTTACCTACTGACAGACAACGCACGGCGAAAAGTTTTGGGCGCAAGAAACTGTTTGGCATGTATGTTCCTTGGGGACCGTAGGAGTGCTCTAAGAAGGAGTTTCCCGACATTCCTTCGGGATCAGAAAAACCATTAAAATTACAATGAATAGTGTGGGCGCAGGTGCGAGCATACTCTGGTTTTATAAAAACGAATTTATTTTTCGATCTATATCTTGCTTGGACATAATTCCACTGAAATGGGCACTTCTAACCAATGAAACTGACCATTATATTCTCGCAATAGTGATCGTTAGGCCATGAAGAAGTTATAAAATCCATACCAAAGACGCTTATTTCTCCGAAATGGGTAAAATAAACATGTTTTTGATCCACAAAAATATTGACTGTATGTGTAAAGGCAGGTGCGTTCCATTGCAAAGAGAACCGAAGCGATATCAACTGGGTCGATATCGCACAGGTAGAGCCAAATGGAATTGGACAGGAATGAGTTTGAAAATACTTGTTGTATTATATGGACACTGGAGTATACACTCCAGTGTCCATATAATACAACAAGCGGTTTCCATGCGGTTTCTGTGTCAACGAGCATGTCAAAATGATTATCATCAACATCTTTTGCTTCTTCTACTATATAAAGTCAGAACTTTTTAATAGACTCACGCCTGTATCCCCGAGGCAGAGGTGTAATATTACACACACATTTTGCCATGAATCTTTAGGTCCCACGTAATAGGAGGCGAGCCTATTGCCGTGAACAACTCCATGCTGCTCCTGAGAATTCAGAAAAACCCAGTAACACTTTTGCCCGACCCGGGAATCGAACTCGGGACCCCTGATCAGCAGTCGCATACGCTATCCACTGGACCACGGAGGCACTCAGAACTCCTGATTGACTATATTATTGCAATGAAAGCAAGAGCAATGTGGACAGCAGGATCCTTTTACAATGTATGCAGTCACTGAAGAAGGATTTTCCTAATGCGACACTAAAGGCGGAAACGTAGGGGTTAAATTAATTTGAAAATCTGCTAATATTGTAGATAATATAATTTTTTTATGCTGTTTCGTATATGAACAATGGTAGCGTGTACTTATAGCCTTCGGTAAGGGTGAAGCTTTTTAAAAATCGACTGCGATAAAGCCTTTCAGAGAAACTATTTAAACACTGAACTTCTGAAACCTTCCTAGTATATTTATAGCGCATGGGACGGACCAAAGCCGATAATTAAGCATTAACTCACCGACTTCACTATAATTAAGTCGTTTAAAGAAGCCATTGACTATGGATTCAAGGTCAAAGTCAAAACCAACAGCCCTCTAAAAATACGTAATTAAAACTAATTTTGATATTGTCTGAAAATATCGTATTATATGTGACCGTTTATGAATATCTAAAATATGAGTGATTTCCAGAATTATCTTTGTTTAGTATTTATTTTTTAATATCAGATTTCAGCCTCTTAATAATGTAGATACGCAGCGTTTAATATACGGTCGCTAATATATGTACTTACTAACACACGCTCATGGCGGAATTTAATTCGGATTTCGAAAGCCTTGATCAGAATGTTGAAACGACAAAATTGTTTGGGAGCGCGTTTGAGTCGAGTTGAATCCTTTGCCTTCGTTGTAGGTTTGTAACTAAATTATATTGAGCGTAGCAGTAGTATTTGATTTGTTCGTAATAGACTAAGTTTGCAAAGGTCTACACTTCGATGGGCGACCAGTAAGACATTTACATCTAATTTAATGCGCTGCCCTGCTTTCACATTTTCGTTGTCGGTTCTTGTTTCCATTGATTGATTCCGATGGGACATGCTACTAAGTCTTCAAGTGGCCCTAAAAACTCCGACAAGGGAGAATTTTTATTTCCGGGTAAAGACGTAAAATAAATAATAATTTGAATAAATTACCTTACAATTTACCTTGCGTTAAATTTTTTTCTTCCGCTGTCTGCCGATTTAAACGAAAGATTCATGAAAGTCGCCTTACCCCATTAGACTGCGAAGTATAGATTGCATCATTACCTGAAAGAAAATAATATATGGTCAACAAAATACAGCAGATTTTTTTAAAGTTACTTTACTATAAGGACTATCTTTTAAATACAATGGAAAAACTTTACTATAAAGAAGAGCAGTTGACTTCTTCAGTAAAAGAAAATGAAAAATATATTGCTTGAAAACTGTTCAATAAACTTCGGAAACGTACCTACTCATAGTGTAAGTTGAAGTTAACGATAGATCAAACTTGAACAAGAATCGTTAGACCACGGCGGAGGCTTTCAGCCAGCCTATAAATTCCGATCACCAGAGTAGGCCACACAAAAACAAAATAGAAAAATACTAAATTCCTTTTTTCCAGTCAATATTATATAAATATAAAATCCACCACAAGTATACACCACAATAGATCCACATAATTGGCCTCCATCATCTATTCCGCTCACAAGAAAATCTTCCAAAATTGACCCAGATATCACGGATTCAGTACTGACGCACACTATCCACAAAGAATACACGATGGTAATATAAATTACTCGCAAGCACATCCCTAGTTTCTCATAAGGCTCGAAGTACACCATCCTTTTATTTATTTACTTGGACTCTGTATGAACTGATTTTCTAGTTCTAAGAAAGATGCTGAAAGTTGTCATAATAATACTCCTACAAAGTATTTATACACTATGTTCCAGTGTCTTAAGAAAACTAGCAAGCATGAAACTAAGTATTGGAGTGACAATTTTATTGGTACCTCAACTACTGATGTACCTAACTAGCTCGTAAGAAAATTAACATAAACAATTTTTTTTTATTGATTCTAATTGGCGTGCCATAGGAATGGCCTACGTTCACCAGCGAATTGATACAGGCTGATGATAATGGTGATTGTTTCTAAACACACTTTTAAAATGATTGATTGTGAAATTATATAATTTGCATTAACTACGTGAAAACAGCATTAAAATCTTAATATATAAAATCCTTGCGTTACTGACTGACTGACAGACACGCTACAGCCGAAACTATTGGGCGCAGGCAGCTGAAATTTGGCATGTATGTTCCTTGGGCACCCTAGGGGTGCACTAAGAAGGGATTTCCCGAAATTCCCACGGGATCGGGCAAAGCGGGAAATTGGAAAATATGTGCGTGCGAAGCCGCTGGCGTCGACTAGTTTTTATACAAAACCTCGCATTGAATTGAAAGATTTTGTGAGTTTTAGGGTCGGAACATATCTGACGGAAGATGCGTTGAGTATTATCGGTAGCGTAACGCCAAAACATTCAAATATATAGAAAAACATAAGCCATCGGTATAACGCAACGAGTTGATAAAATATCTAAGAGATCAAAAATATTACAACCTTAAATCAGTAGGTTGTGCAAGCAATTGTAAGAAATGGAGCCTCACACTTAATATCTGTAAACAGTATTCAGGTGCAAATGATTTTATTTTAAATGTCTGTGGTAACCTATTACATACATTTTCCGTATTTTCACAGTGCTGACTACTAACTTTTAGGAGGTTCTATTCATCATCATCAGCCTTTAAGAGTCCACTGCTGGACTAGGCCTCTCCTTTGAAAGGAGGAATTGGCCTACTATACCACGCTGGCCAAATGGTTTGTATCAAGTTTTCCTTCTCTTACAGTGATGTTCTCTGCATAATATGCTCCCTCTGTCGGCTCTTACGACACCCATGGGATGATATGGGGTGGTGATATTTCGTATTCTTAATCCGTCAACACACGGACAGGAGGTTCTATTATGGTTGGCATATTATAAAACCATACATTTGTCTTCATCCTTTTTCAGCTTTAGTGGTTAAGGTTCTGCAATTACATATCAGTCAGGACAAGTGATCACAGTTATATACACACGTACCGATACCTAGATAAAAACAAACAAATTACTCAGAAATTCAACCTTAAAGAGAATTTATCATGGCTATTCCACAATTTCGGTCCGCATTACATTGCGGAGCGGGAAATGACCTAGGTAAGGCCATATCCGTGAAACAGGATAGATGGGAATAACGGCGGGATGATGGATGACCAACAATCTGACAGCTAACAGACACTGGAGAATCGGATACAAAACCTATTAAGATGTTAAATGGGACAGAATTTTGATAGCTTGTGGTTAGATGCGGCGAATAGTTACGAGCGTTGGTATTTTTCGCTCGGGTAAAGTATATAATAAAAAAAAGAAACCGCCATCAACTTCATGTCCCAAACTTGACAGGGACCAAACAGGAACATTTTCCTCATTCAACTCATTCCATTCCAAACAAAAAATTAACAAAAGATTATTAAATGACCGAATTCTGAATGAGTAACAGCCATTGAGGTAACATAAAAACTAGAGTAACAAACTCCTACAATTATTGATGTTCAAAATAGCGTGGTTGTCTTTTCGTGTCGACAAATTTGATATTTAATAATAATGTGACAGTATTAGGTCCACGGACCCATAACAAATGGCAACAAATCTATGCAATCTTTGCTAATCTAATTGTTATACAGATCAATGGTAACAGCTATAAAAAGTGCAATCGAATTCAAAACCTAGGTACTCCTTTTTTAAGTCGGTTTAAAAAGGTAGACGCAGTACACCAAAAGTGAATTAAGTACTAGCGGAGAGTTGGACTGTAGCTCTTGGTTTTTGCGTTCACTCGCAATATGACGTATAGTTCCTTGTTTTAGTGATCTAGGTTTTGTAGGAATATCGATAATGTAGTTGTCAAAGCCAGAATGCAAGTTAATTGTTCTCGTTTCCATATTACCTAGTGAAACCATATTTCTGAATACATTTACATTGGAATTGGAAATAACTAAATAAGTAGTTCGATTTGAATTTCCTTTATGTTATTATTTGTGAAAGCAGAAATTTTATTCTGCGTAGAGATCAAACTCAGAAAATCTTCTCAGGGTGTTGTTACCAAGGCGACTGCTTAATCTACTAGGCTGTGTAAGTAATCTCAAATAACTAAATGTAATCTATACTTCGGTAAACGTATATCCACTAACATTTCTTATTACACTAAGTAAGGCGAGCTGTACGAATATTGAATATTTGAATATAGAACCACAGCTTTTCGTTGCCCAGAACGTTCGAGTACAGTACAGTTAGTTGCTCTTGAATACAAATATCATAGAAGCATCATAATTATATATATGTACTAGCTGACCCGGCGAACTCCGTATCGCCTTTTTAAGGACTTTTTTCTCATTCCCTTTTTTTCCATCCATCAGGGCTTAAGAAGTTGACCAAAAAAATTATTTTGGAGGAGTATTGTATCACTAACACTGTGAAATTGCTGAATTGTTTCACTAACGCAGCTGTAAAACGATTTATTAACTCTAGTATGTGACTGGCGCGTATGACTGATCTAGTGATATGATTAACTTACTAAGATGGCTATTAAAAATAGGGGTTGGTGTTAGAAGTGTGAAAATTAAGAGTTGTTTGTATTTTCAATGCCATATCATAAAGAAAGAGACTGCCTCCGTGGTCCAGTGGATAGCGTATGCGATTGCAGATCGGAGGTCCCGGGTTCAATTCCCGGGTCGGGCAAAAGTGTTACTGGGTTTTTCCGAATTCTCAGTAGCAGCACGGAGTCTGGTGATGTGCCCGGTAACGGCAATAGCCTCGCCCCCTATAACGTGGGACCTAAAAATTCATGGCGAAATGTGGGTGTCATATCACACTTCTGCCTACCCTTTCGGGAATATACAGGCGTGAGTCAATAAAAAAAAAGTAAAAGTAAAGTAAAGTTGACACAGTAAAACGATGCCAAATGATAATTGGATCAATTATATTATGATGTTAAAGATATTAATTTTACTAAAAATGTCCCGTCCGCCATCTTGGATCCCCAAATAAATGCCATTTTCGTTATCAGAATGCATGATAATCCCGAAAATTATACTCATATAAATTTTATTAAAAATGTCCCGTCCGCCATCTTGGATTCCCAAATAGATGTCATTTTCGTGACCAGAATCCATGAAAACCCCGAAAATGACACCCATATTAATTTTATTAAAAATGTCCCGTCCGCCATCTTGGATTCCCAAATAGATGTCATTTTCGTGATCAGAATCCATGAAAACCCCGAAAATTATATACATATTAATTTTAGTAAAAATTTCCCGTCCGCCATCTTGGATTCCCAAATAGATGTCATTTTCGTGATCAGAATCCATGAAAACCCCGAAAATGATACCCATATTCATTTTATTAAAAAAGTTTCGTCTGCCATCTTGTGAATGTAGACACAAAAAAATTTTCACGTGAGAATTTTGTGTCGTGTTTGTGCGCCTTTTTAAAGAAGTATAACGTCAAAAATAAAGGTCCAGCCGTTTCGAAGGAATATTTTAACTATCACCATGACATGAGAGTTTTATATAATTACTAGCTGACCCAGCGAACTCCGTATCGCCTTTTTAAGAGTTTTTATTTAATTCCCTTTTTTCCAAGCCCCTTTTCCAAAGTTACCATTGACTTAGCACTTAATCTCTTATCATTTCAGAGTCTATAAATGATGAACGAACAAACATAGATTTTTATATAATATTGAATTCCCCATTCCTTAAAATATCGGAGACGATACCCATATCGACATTAAAAAAAACCCGTCTGCCATCTTTGATTTCCTATCCGCCATCTTTGATCACGAAATAGATTTTGTGTTTAGATTCTTCATCCCTTTAATCATCAGAGACGATACCCATATTGATTTTTAAAATTTTTCCCTTCCGCCACCTTTGATTTCCCATCCGCCATCTTGAATCACGAAATAGATGTTGTATTTGGATTTCCCATCCCTTTAAACATCGGAGACGATACCCATATTGATTTTTTTTTAATTCCCATCCGCCATCTTTGATCACGAAATAGATGGTGTTTTTGAATTCCACATTCCTTAAAATATCGGAGACGATACCCATATTGATTTTTTAAAATTTTCCCATCCGCCATCTTTGATTTCCTATCCGCCATCTTTGATCACGAAATAGATGTTGTATTTGGATTCACCATCCCTTAAATCATCAGAGACGATACCCATATTGTTTTTTTAATTTTTCCATCCGCCATGTTTTATTTCCCATCCGCCATCTTGAATCACAAAATAGCTGTTGTATTTGGATTCCCCATCCCTTTAAACATCGGAGACGATACCCATATTGATTTTTTTAAATTTTCCCATCCGCCATCTTTGATTTCCTATCCGCCATCTTTGATCACGAAATAGATGTTGTATTTGGATTCACCATCCCTTAAATCATCAGAGACGATACCCATATTGATTTTTTTAATTTTTCCCATCCGCCATGTTTGATTTCCCATCCACCATCTTGAATCACAAAATAGATGTTGTATTTGGATTCCCCATCCTTTTAAACATCGGAGACGATACCCATATTGATTTTTTAAAATTTTCCCATCCGCCATCTTTGATTTCCCATCCGCCATCTTTGATCGCGAAATAGATGTTGTATTGCGATTCCCCACCCCTTAAAATATCGAAGGTGATACCCATATCGATTTTTGAAATTTTCTCATCCGCCATCTTTGATTTCCCGTCCGCCATCTTGGATCACTAAATAAATTTCATTTTATTAATCAGCGTTTCGAAAATCTCGAAAACGATACTCATATAGATTGTATCCTATTCGTTTAGCCTTTTTTTGCCCTTGACCAAACCCTCCCCCTTCTCGTTTGACCATTTTATTATTTTTGTCTGGCCTCTAAAAGTTGTGGGGTAATTTTATATAGCCTTTTGCCTTTTGGCATAATTGGGCTATCATAGGCAATAACAATTTTTAAAATCCGACTGCTAGTTCCTGAGATAAGCCGACATTATCTTTTAGCCTTTTTAGCCTTTTGCCCGGCCCCAAAGGGTCGAAGCGTTATGTTATATAGCCTATAGCCTGCCGGAATAACTGGGCTATCGTATACAAAAAGAATTTTTCAGATCCGACCGGTAGTTCCTGAGATTAGCGCGTTCAAACAAACAAACAAACAAACAAACAAACTCTTCCGCTTTATTATATTAGTATAGATATAGATGTATGCCTTTAGTATATGCCTTCGGTATGTTGGGTACAGCGCTTTTATGATTGACCTGGTCAAGTATATTGTAGTTTCTTGTAGGCAATAGTGTCTTAAGTGGTCGCAACTTAAGATGTTTTATACGAGGAAGTACGCGCTTTATATTGACAAGATCAAGTAAGGTAATTGCCGATTTTCCCAAAATTACACTCTAACCAGAGTAATGGCTTCTCGTCATTATAGCGTGATATATTATTCAAAAAAGGTAAATGTAAACTTTTCTGACGAACCTATTTCTTTATTCACAAAAAAAATTACTGACGCACTTTGTTTTATTTGTAAGTGTCCACTTAAAAAATAACACAAACAACTTGGTTTCCATTAAGCCAATAATCGACACAGAATATTTCCGTCAAAAAATATACGCTACTTTTCCCTTAAGCAATTTGCTATTCACAACCGAAAACAGCATTACGACAAAGTAGTCAATTTCAATAAAGCTAAAACTATTCACATTTAATTCAACATATAGCCATATTCCATTGGCGAGCCAGTATTAGCCAATACATACGGTAGATAGCTATCTCAACTCCTCAGCTGGTCCTAACGGGAATCGACAAGGCAGTGTTTAATGAAACCACGCATATATAATGTTTATTACAGAGTTTGTACTCAGTCCGGTAGTAATATCGCACTTGACTCCTCAGGGATTAGGCAGATATATGGTATGTCTATAAACAGGTAAGTAGTGGAATAATTGAAATACGTTTCAAAGTTAATATTGATAATCTAGACGGGTTTGTTTGGTGGTTTTCAGTCTTCGATTGTTCTTTATACCTATCTATTATTATACTCCGCGCCGCGTGAATTATACACCTAAAGAATCCTTAAGAATCACTATCTATTGGCAAAAACCGTTCAAAAACACAGTTCATACAGACAAACAGGAAAAAGAGTACTTCATTTTATAAATGTAGATAGAGTAGAAGATATTTGGAAAGGAAGAGGGGTTATGAAGTAGAAGAAGACAAAAATAAGGCTCATAGGACATAGTATGCATATTGAAATCAAACTAATTTCGAGGAAAAAGAAAATAATTTATTCTTAAGAGGGCAGTAAACATAAATAAGTTTTGAGAACCTCTGTTGTAGACCAAGTACTAACAAACAATCTTAAACGCCCCAGCATGAACAACTGCAGTGATAACTGTAGAGAACGCAAATACAAAGAAACTACGGCGAATACTCGTAATGGTGCGTAATTATAAAAATAAGAAGGAAGAACTAGAGCATCCGAACGCTAAAGACGGTTGCTATTAAAAAGCTTGCGATGAAAGTTCGCTTGGAAATTTATTCAGGTCACAAGATTTAAAGGTGTTTCAGACGTTGTAATAAAAGACAAGAAAACGTTCGTAATCGTAAGATTTTGCCTTTTGGAAATGGGGACAGTAAGTATCCAAAGGTTTAGAACAAAATCATACAAAACGAACTGAATGCTTATTGTAAAGCAACTTAGGAGGGCTTAAGTCCAGCAATGGACTGTGAAAGACTGTAAAGAAAATGATACACTACGAAGGTCTCTCTCATATAATCCAGATAAAATTGAACTTAATTGTAAAGCAGATCTCCTACAGTGTGGTTTGGCATGCGCGACCTCACCAAGATTCAGTCCCCAGAAACGAGCCTCGTCTATAGTTTAACCCCCCTGAGAAGGGTACGTGACGCTGCGCCACTTCCACTGCTTGTTACTGATCAAATGGCGAATACCCTATTGTGTTACAGTATACGGGACTATAAGGTATGCCCTAGGGTGGCCGAAGAACAACGCTATTCTAAGACCCTCTTTGTGCAGTCTTAAATATTTTTATTTGCACTTTAATATACGTTTTGCAATAAAAGTTTAACAGCCTCTTAATTTCATTCTCGCCCAGGCCTTATTAAAAGCCTTCATTGCTTGCAATAGAGATGAATACTTAATAGAGGATTCAGCTGCTATTTCCACAAGTAATTTGTCCGTGATGTATACATTTTTATTTCCCAGCAAAGTTCTCCGTGCTCAATGAAATTCCGTAAATTGTTTCAACTGAAGAAACCACTTTATATAAAATTTTGAACTTTGTTTCGAGTGGAGCAAAGAATGTTTTAGGTCGGCAAATATTGGCTCTTGAAAAATTCTCGGTTATTTAAACAATTTGTAAACACATTGAAGCTACGTATGTTTCATACCTGACAATTATTTGGCTCGAACGAAACAGTTCTGTACATCGCTACATATGTTTATATTAAATCCTACGACGATTTTCCTGGACTAAATTGATGTTGGTCTTTTCATATGTCACACAGAAGGTTGACCGCAATTTGGAATGAAGATTAATTCGGTGTTTCCTCAAATATTCTTTGGCCGGATTTTACTGCCTGACAACTTCGCCATCTCGTACAATATTCAGTGTTGCTCTATTAATCCGTCCAAAGGCTACAAACTTTTAAAAGCTTGGTAGAAAATTTCCTGTAGTTATTACTTGCAAAGAAATAGGCGTCGTACTGATAAAAAATATCAAGGCTACTTTAATTAAAGTTTTCTTATATTGTTTAGTGTTAAAACTCATATTTTATTCTAGGTTGCAATTTTATAGTGCTTCAAAACCAGCGGTTTTTAAACAAGTTTTAAACCCGTAAGGAGCGGAAAATAAAAAATCCTTCCTTAGTGAATGTCTATGTGATAAAAGGAATCCACTTTTATGTTTCTAGCAAGCTTAGGCTCTGCTAGATAATTTGTCAGTTAAGACAAAGGAATTTACGTCTATGTTTATGATTATAACCAACAAATATTTGGTATTGTATAGAACTAGTACTTCTACTACATAGTAGTAAATATTATAAGCCACAAATATTGTAGCTTGGTTTCGGCCGTGTAGAGTTCTGTAATTTCCCTTGGCATGGCGATAAAACGTAATCTAAATATAAAACAATTAATATGTTGTTTCATACGTAACTACATGTCGGCTTATCGCAGCAAATTGAAAAGTCAAGTGGAGTGCAGGTCAGTAGAAGATATCAACTGATACTACTTTGAAATGTCAATGACAAAGTACCTACTGTTAGTTTATCAAGATGTTAGTTAATAGTTATGACCTACTTACTGAATGGGTATCTTTGTTTTGTGGATTTAGATCAAATTTGTAATAACTGCTACTAATTCTAAGAAATATAGATTGAGATAAAATAGAGGACTCATGGTTTTACAAACAACTACAAAATTAGAAAAAGTAGATTGAATCAGGCATCACTTGGCGGAACTCCATTGTATACTAACGGAAAGAAAGAGGAACCCACCACGCACACAGATTGACTACCCCAACTATTGCAATAGGAGAAGGATGTCAAACTTCTTCTATTGCAATAGTTCGGGCAAAATTCTGTATCGTGGCGGACTTCACAAACTACATAGATGTTTGTGAAGTCCGCCACGATACAGATTTTTTTATACGAGTGGGTTGCATACAAGCCCATCGCCTTGTAGCTGAATCGGCTTTCTAGTCTAGCTTTTCCACAGCCTACCTACCTAACGATATTTTAGGGCTACGTGTCAATTGATACTGATCTCAATTTCCTCAAAAATAATCTAAAAATACACCCGTGTTTACTCATTATATTCACGAATAAAGAAAAGAAAAGAAAAAAGATATTAACGAATGCCCGGCAGCTACGCCAATTTAACAATTTATGCCCGGTAACGTGGGAATTTCGGGAAATCCCCTTTTTGTGATCCTCTACGGTCCCCAAGAAAAATACATGCGTAATTTCAGTTTGCTGCACCTAATAGTTTTGGCTGTGGCTTGTATGTCAATCAGTAACGCAAGAATTTTATATACGGTATACAAATGTATTGCAAGTTTAGCATGAATTCTTGATTTGCATAGATAGGAATGAACTAAACATGTGAATAGTATAATACGTCAAAGGGTATAATAGTATAGTACGTCAAAGGGTTTCCTTTAAATTGCATTAAGGTGACTTATCTTGTTTTACATAAGGAAGTTGTAAGTAGACCGATAAACTAAGTAAGTGGCACGTCTTATTCCGATAAGAGTGGATTGGAGAGTACATGCTAAGTTAGTTAAAATAGTTCGCGAAAGTTTTTAATTTTGTAATGCTTTATATACCTAAAATTTTCGATTCCAGCCCCGTGGGTGTCGACTGTCGGCTATTGCGATTCTAATGTATCTATATTAATTAAAATTTTAAAGCTGAAGAGTTTGTTTGGTTGAATGAGATAATCTCAAGAGTGTATAATTGTATGATTAGTCAAAATAGTATTACTTTGACTAACTTCTTCTTCACACAGAAGCCACAGAGTAGCGACAGACTGCCATGCAGAGAGTGGAAGGTTCGAATTCACGCTTGCACCAATAACTGTTCAGAATCTTGTCGTACTATTAATATAGGTATTACCTACGTTTATAATGTAACATCATACAATTTTATAGTCACTTTAGTCCGCATATGTGTTGTATTTAATTCAGGTCAACTGATAATAGCGGTATTGAGGTTAAAATAATCCACCTCAATTGAATAGTACTTGCATTCTGATAGCATGGCTGCACGCTTGTTACATAAAGGTATATAATATATGAGGGCATTTTTGTAAGCTATATTACTGCTAAATTTCATCAAAATCTATTCAGTAGTTTTTGAGTGAAAGCGTTACAAACATACATCCAAGCATCCTACTTTCCCGTTTACAAAATAGATACCTATTGTAGTATTGATAGGATCAAATAATTGTCGTAAATCTAATCTAATCCTAATATATAAAGCTGAAGAGTTTGTTTGTTTGCTTGATCGCGCTAATCTCAGAAACTACTGGTCCGATTTCAAAAATTCTTTCAGGCTTAGAAAGCCCATACATAATTTTGTCGAGGAAGGCTATAGACTATATAAGATCATGCTAAGAACCACTGGAGCGGAGCAGTAGCCGTAAATAACGCGGGTGTATCCGCGCTCATATAGTAGTTTATAAAGTTAAATTAGGAGTAAAATAATTTAAGTTCCTTTTAATTCGTTTAATTTAAGTGTTTCATTTCAAAGTTTATGGATATTCTAAATTGAAATTCTAAGTGGAATCTTCCAAAGTGTGGTATTGGAAATCTGATTAATTATACATACTATAGAATAGTTTTGCGTACAACTAATACTAGAGACGGTTATTATAGGGAGGTGGATAAAGTAAGGATTAATTTTGAATACGCCCACCAGTCAACATAATTTAATTTCATTAGGAGATAGTATTTAGAAGTTGGCAGTTTAGAGATATAATTGAATGGCAAAATAAAGATTACGACTGACATAAGCTCGACAAAACAATGGGAGAATATTCTGTTAATACCCTAAAAATAAGTAGGAGGTATAGTATCACGTATTTTACACAACTAGCGAAAGTAAAGATCATGGGCTGCTAGAGAAGACTGGAAGAATTAACAGATTAGTCATCATTGTCTTGCCCTGGTCCGGTCCTGTCTGGGTCGGCGCAGTATGTCCTTCGCTTCCATACTTCTCTGTCACCAGTCATCCGATCGTTTCCCCCTTTCTCTTGCATATCCATCCTCACACAGTCCATCCATCTATTCCTTGGCCGTCCTCTCCCTTTTCGTCCTTCCACATGCATATCCATCACGTTTTTACCTACATACTTACATCTCATCTCTCCGCATAACATGTCCATACCAGGTCAATCGACTCCCTTTCACCTTTTCAGCTATGGGCGCCACTTTAACAGATAAGTACTTGAACATAAAATAGATAATTCAGGTAATATGTAGCAATCTACTATGAAGCAATCCACGTGGAGGTATTATCTTTGCAAATAATTAATGGAATACAAAGGTAGGTTAATGGTTTGGTTAGTCACCTCAGTCTTACTAGACCATAGATCCAGTCCGTAACGTCGCATTATAACTATATCATAATAAGTAATGTACCTACTTAGTTTCTAGATCATTCGGTTTAAATGTAATCTCAGTAAAACCAATATTTTGCGATAAAATCCGTAAAGTGTAGTTTAATTTCAACATACATACATAGACTCACGCGTGTTTCCCCGAAGGTAGGCAGAGGCATATTGAACGCCCAATTTTCGCCAGTGTTTTGATCCCACGTAATAGGTGGCGAGCCTATTGCCGCTTATCGGGATATTTTGTTTGCCAGAGCCTCGTCCGTTGATACAAGAGTTATTGGACAAGGATTCTAAAGGAATCATATTCTCTAAAGTAGAAGCTCTATCCGTACTGTAGCTCTGTCAGATAACAAGCGATGTTTACAAAATGCACAAAATCATTGAATAGAGGCATCACCTAACAGACGGCTGACATGTAGCTTCGAAAGATTAATGTTACTGTATCAAAGTATTTGTTTACTCAGAAATAAAGTTGTGTAACATGGTAATACTTGAATTCTTTGTAATATTATGCGCTAATATATCAGATGGCTCGTTGTTAAAATATTGAATTTTCAAGTATGTTATAAAGATTAAATTGTTAATTAACGCCTGCCCCGTAGGTACCTTGTACCTTTATAGTCTCACGCCTGTATCCCCAAAGGGGTAGGCAGAGGTGTAAATATTACATCCACATTTCGCCATGAATTTTTAGGTCCCACGTAATAGGGGGCGAGCCTACTGCCGTTACCGGTTATATCACCAGACTACGGGCTGCTACTGAGAATTCGGAAAAAACCAGTAACACTTTTGACCCACCCGGGGAGCTCCGATCAGCAGTCGCATACGCTATCCACTGGACCACGGAGGCAGTTTCAGGATAGCACTTCAAACCGTCGGCAAAATCTTCTATTAAATCTGTTTAGACTAGTAAGTGGACCATGGGCTCCGAGGTGATAATCTTGAATGAAACTGTGATGACGCTAGGACGACATGACGATAAAGTATGTTAGAGAGTTAAATAGGCGTCAAATAATTGTTTGAAATCTGCTTACAAACAAGCTCTATGAAAATAAGGACAACAGCTAGAAGCATATAAGTACACAATTCATCTACAATCCATTAGAAAATGAACCAAGAACTAGTCGGTGTATACCTTAATAGTAAACACATTTACCAAACCAGACGCTTCACTTACAACCTATCTATTTATACGCAGTTTTTGTTTCATCTGAGCAGTGCTATACCGCGCTGAGAAACTGCCTACGGGCACCAATCAACCGGCTGTGCGCGTAATCCTTGCACTCTTAACAGACCTTTATAGTATTTAAGCAATGGTTTCAGTACAACAGAAATTTAACCACCAGGCAAATTGCTACTCTATGTTAAAGTTATAAGGTTTGTTTCAGTTTGGTTGTTGGGTGTCTTACGTCTTTCTGGATGAGGGTAGTAGTAAAACCGGTGCGACCAGTGCTTGTTCAGTCGGTCGAACGAGCGCTCTGCATAGCGAAAAATTACTACAACGTTTTGAACTTATCAGTGTATTTGTTGAGTAAGTTAGTGAAGATTATTTCTCAATCGGTAAGTGTTTGCGAGCGGTTATTTTCGAGTATTTACTTATCTTTGCTTTGTAGTGAACTGAGTAAGTTTATTTAGGTATTGAGATTTCGAAGGCCACAAGCTTTTATACTGATTTTATTTTGCTTGTGTATATTTTTGTTAAGAAAGGCCGTAGGTCCTTACGTAGGTACTATAAGCTTCTGCCTTCTAAGAAAACATTAAGCTGTCATTCAAAGTACCAGTCTAAATAAGCCTTTTATTTTAATCTGGCGTTTTCTAGTTTTCTTGTCATTTCGTTTGTAAACCTATACAGGCTGCAATTTAATCATACACAAATGGTATTAACTAGCCTGATTCTTTTTATGATAAAGGAGGCTAACGAGTTCACGGATCGCCAAACTAAAGGAATGAAAACAAAGACTAAATGCGCATATAAATAAGATGGTTGGAGCTGGACTATTGCCGCACGACAATCAACCATGGCGGACGGACAGTTATGTTTGTGCAGACAATAGCAATCAAGACGTTTATAGTAGGACTATTGCTGCAACTTGTGTTGAGTATACGTACCTTACTAGGTATATATGTACAAAAGGGCATTACATAATCGTTGGGCATGCCGTGACTTGACTTGTCATATGTTATAGAGTGGCCAAGTAAAGTAACATTTGTAGAGGTCACTTCATGTATGGATAACCACTTGGTTCAGCATTAACATCAGAGCAACTACACGTTGGTGGGTATGTAAATCCGTCGGATGCCGCTCTTGTCTTGGGACGATTGTTAGGTCATGTTCTACTATTCTGTGGAATAATAATAATATTCTAACTACATTCACACAACACCATCTAGTCCCAAATTAAGCAGAGCTTGTACTATGGGCACTTGATAATGGATAAACATACATATATACTTTTATTTTTGTAAATACATACATATTATACATAGAAACACCCAGACCAAGACAATCATCCACGTTCATGCACACAAATGTTTGACTTGAGCGCGAATCGAACCCGCGACCTTCGGCGTAGCAGTCGCTTACACTCCCGCTTCGCAAACCGGCCGTCAAAATATTCTGTCAAATACGGTTAGACTAATAGGTAAACGGATCCCGAACTCTAATACACAACTCATGAAGGCAATCGGTATAACGTTAGGTAAGGGTATGATGCTAAAAGCAATCATGGCATAGTATAATTCCACGACCACGTACCGGACGACGCAGCAGGATTAGTTCTCCCGCAAGGTAGGCCGACGATCTGGTTAAGATCGCAGGAAGCGGTTGTACGCGGGCGGCCTAAGATCGATATGTGTGGAGAACCTTGGGGGAGGCCTGTATCTAGCAGTGGACGTCTCTAGGCTGACATGATGATACTTCTACGGACCTCGTATCTCCGCACTGGATGCGTTATCCTGAGGACATGTACTGTGGCAGGTATTGGGACAGGCCTATGTCTGGCTGTGGGCTGCGAAAGGCTGATCGAGATACTTCTACTAAGAAAAATACTCCAAAACAGTGTTGCCAAGAGGAAACACTACGCAAGAGGTAGGGACTCCGTCAGTATCAGTTTGATTCGTTCTAGAAGCACTACATATCACATCCATACCTTCATATCACATACAAGTTGTCACAGTTATTTCCATCTCATACCTCATAAAGTGACATACTGATAACCTTACATACTTTCTCGGTCAAGTGGCCATATTGGACTCGATCGTGTAAGGGTCTAGTAAAAGTAAGGGTCAATTAATGGTACTTAGCAGCCAATTAAGCGATATTCACATGATATTAAGTGTTCCTTGTAATAGGCGGTTAAAGGTTTGGTAAGTACCTACTCTGGCTTTTTGGTAGGTACAATTATTGTAACAACTTTGTGAATTTAACGCTTTTGATACTAGCGGTGCTTTGTGTTTTTTCTCGTCTATTTGCCCGCCGTATCGCTCACTCGCCCGTGCTGTATCATCTTCTAAGGATCATAGCGTGATGTTACATAGCCTATAGCCCTCTTAATAAATGTGGCTATGACCTAAGATATTTGCAAAACCAGCCAATAGGTCCAGAGAATAGCGTTAGTGCGTTTAAAGAAACAACATTTTAGATTTGGTAGAGCAAAATTCGATATAGCTCTTTACAAATCCTGAGTAAGAAACCTAAAAGCTATATGGACGCGAATAAGAAAACATTACTTCGAAATGAAGTTAAAATGTACGATATTTACTAAAAATGGCTGGTAATGGAACTGTTAGACTGTTTAAAGCAAGGACTTGTATTTTCTGTTTTGTTATAATATATTATATTGGCTTGAACTTGTATTCATTTGATTTTCAAACCACGTGCCTAGCAAAACACTTAAAGTAAACGCGTTCAACTAGATCATTAAAGTTTACTTTGATAACACTAAACTAATAATCAAATATGTTTGCTCCGCATATTAAAGTAGGAAAATAACAAACAAGAAATACCTATAATCGATTTTAAACTTTCGCGATTTATAATAATAATAATAATGTCCTCCCGACCGATTTCGGCCACGGCGGCTTGTCTATATATGAGACTTGCCAACTGCGCGGGACATATTATAGTGCACAAGTGTATGCGCAAACACAAGTGCACTCTCTATTCCCTCACTCTCATAGTCCGATGGGACGCCACAAGCGACACGACCGGAGAGAGATTGGGCGCAGGACGAACGGCTTAACGTGCTTTCCGAGGCACGGGGGTGTGACACCGCCAACTTCCTGACTCCGAACTTCTATTGGATAATTCCTATCAGAAAAACCCAATATCACTTTTTGTTCGACCCGGGAATCGAACCCGAGACCTCACGATCCGCAGTCGCTAACACTACCGCAGGACCACAGAGGCAGTCAAAATCGCGATTTATATACATCATACAAAATAATTTAGCGGGTCTTAATCGCGTTAACTTAACTTATTTAAGGAATAAATACCTATTTGTTTCCGACGTTTCGCTCGTCTTGCACCGAGCTTGGTCGCGGAGAGAAATACCTACTGAACGAGCCCAAATGAGTCTAGAAGGTTTAGAATAATAAGAAAGTTATAATCTAGATTAAATTTAAAGACGCTTTTCAGAAAATTCCTTCAGCAATTTAGAACCGCTTACTCTTGAAGTAAAACGACCTATTTACTTGAGAATCTTGAATATCGAGAAGATCTGAATAAACCCAGGATTATATAAAGGATTTTTCTTTGAAATCTTAGGTACCTAGGTATGTATTTAGATGATCGCTTTAGATCAATTAAGTACTAAAGATTTTTGTGGAGTGGTTGATTGGTAGTTAAATGTCAATATCAATTACCTTTGCCGTGAAACTTGTAAGTGAAATAAAATTAATTTAACAAATTTAATTTGGAGTTTGCGTTCAAGTGGGTCTGATTAGTTTGATTGACGGTGCAAAATATCGAGCGGCAGTTGTAAGACGAGTTGATAAAGATCAATTTCTAATACGAGATGTTGAGAGAAGTTTGTTAGATTTATTGACTCGTTTTTTTATTCTATTAATTTTCTTTCTTTCTTTTTCTATATTTTGTGGTTTTCTATGATCGTTTGTCAGCTAATAAGTTATATAATTATGTTGTCTGTGAAAAATAAGAGTCGAAAGTTCTCGATATGGATTATTTAATCTATAGTTACATATTACGAAATGAAATCCCCTTTCTTCCTGTCTGCCGAACGGCTTTTTGTACAGTTTTTTACCATTAGTGTGATTTCTGAGAAAGGTTTACGCGTAATATTCACGCGGACAGAGTCTCAGGCTAAGTCTCAAGTCTCGTTATTTAATAAACGCGAAATGATTTCCATATTAAACATTTCAAAAGACCTGAAATGTTTTACAGCGGTGAGAATATTTCCGGACATAATTCAGGAATAACCAACATGCTCTCAAAGTAATTATCTATCCAACATCTATCAAAACGTCCAATAAATATCGCAATAACCTTTTAGTAAGAGATGAGTTAGTATAAAATGCAGTAAAACTCTATTCAATATGTTGAAGTGCAACTTGCTGCGCGAAAAACTTAGTTAAGATCGAACTTTCTGATAAGCAAAAAATGTATTTTTTGACTTGTCATCCAATACGTATAGGCTGCTCTGTATATTTTTATTTAGTTGACTTTAGTTTGTAACACGGAATGTCATTTTGATCAATTTCTGATTAGTTTGGATTACTCATCTTATGATTGACTGTAAACTTTCGCGGCTGTAAACAGTTATAAGTACTACATTGACCGAAATGGAATAATAGAAATCGGACTACAAATCTCGGAGTAATCGGTGCACATACATAAAAATATCTTACATGTTTTCCCGAAAAGTACGTACCTACTCATAAAGAAGGATTATAGTATATTCTTAGTATACCGACTGAATTGAAAACCACCTCCTTTTTCAAGTCTGCTAATAATAAAATGTCAACAAATCAGATACTTTAAGAACCAGGAAATTGTTCCGAAAACTTTAAGCGACGCCATATTCAAATTCTGGATAAAAAAAAGTTAAAAACAAAAGACAAAACAGGGACACACAAAATTCAAATTGCAATAACCGTTTTATTGGAAATTAATTTATAACTCACACTTAATTACTCTGTTATTATGAGAAAGTTGGTCCCCTCGTAAAATATACGACACGACTTTCAGTCTCTTTGTGTGGGTAATAATGAGTGCCGATCGAACCTTGCGGAACGAAATTGGATGATATGTATGGGACTGACGAAGTTCTGAAATAAGTTGTCTGTTCAGCAGGGCCAAGAAACTTCGTCGTGTGAAGCAATTAAGTTCTCTGTAGTGCGGCACAGATAAAACATTAGAGCGAGGGTGAAATACGATCGTTTATAGAGAAACAATAAATAACGGAACAGATATAAACGAAGTGAGTGGCGCTTTACTCGTAATAAATAAGAAACTAATATTAATGATTATTTATTGGTGTAACTTTGTTTTTTGCTGTATATTGTGAAATTACTTAACTTGACCCTGAATTCAAATAAATGTATGTACCAAATAAGTAATATGACTGATCTGTCGGTCTCGTGGTTAGAGATGTTAAGGTTTGATTTCCACCTAGGGCAAATTTTTGTGCAATGAGCACCATCATTTATTGTATATGTAGGTGTAATAATCAGAATAGCACATATTTCAGCACCATTATTTTCAGTTTGCTGTAGTCCCTTTCAAGATACAGAACTCTGCAATGGCACGAATCTTCGTAACTACTGTAACGAAATTAAGCTAATGGACTTGTCTATTATTGAATTCCTACTTTGCATGTCAGTAATATCAAGACATCTCTGCTGGTGTAACTGAAGCTGCAACGTCGTAGAAAATAAAAAGTATAAGAATTATCCTAAACCCATTGCCATTCCATATACGACCCATACCATTTCGAATAGATCCGTCACATAAATATTAAAATGTGTACTGATTACGAAAACATGAAAATGTTTTAAGGAGGTTAAATGTGAGCACTATGCTCATAAGTCAGCAAATCAGAGAATACGGCCTTTTATCATAAGCGATAACACCTACTAAAACGCGCGGAACAGTGTGTTATATTCTACGCGTTTCTATATTATTATGGCTAGCCTATCGCTTCCTCACAAGGGATATCTTCCTAACATGATCGACCCTACTCAAAGCCAAAATTTCACCGTATTTTCTCCATAGAGTTATATGGGGCCGACTTAAATGTACCGCGATAGACGTATTACGATTGGAGATAGAAAATAAAATTATATTTGAACCGTTTCTTTCAAGTTTTGGTATTGATTAGGTACTAAAAGGCGTCTTAAATTATTTTCCAATTGATAGTTTTTTATTGAATAGAGACGAAAAGAGTGCACAATTATACCCTATGGTAATTAATGGATTGACAAATAGAGCAAAAGGCTTCCACCGTTTTACACTAAGAGCCATAATTATGATAAAAATGTGCTTCAGCGCGAATAATTTGATCGCAATTAATATTGTTGATGTTCAAAAGTGATTCCAAAACTATTAAATAAACAACATTAATGTTAATATATATGGAAGTAATTGAATTATTTAATTAGCAAAGCTTATTATTTATTCAATAAAATTAGATATGAGTTTCAATTTAACTATCTAAACAATTTTAGAAAAATGTAATTTCATATTCGGATAGTAAATATTCGATATTATAATACATCTTTAGAGAGGCACTGCGATTACTGAATATATTTTGATTATTATAGAAGTATGTGATTTATTATCTAGCGTTGTCTTGAATGCTGATTCTTTGGAAACAGGAGTTCAATTTTACTCTATGCATAAAGATTTGAGATAATACGCTGTAATATATACAAAAACTCTGCAGAAACATACTTTTCAGTAGAGCAATTGCCGGCTGATTTCCACAACCCAAGACTGCTATGAAAATCTTTATATTATGTGGGTTAGTTGAGAGTACTAGCTCGTCGTAAAGACTCTCACAGGACTTTATAATAATGGTTACGGACACCTTAGGGCGGTTTCAGATTAGCGTATTTTTCTGCGCGTAAACGGTCGTTTCAGCATACGCGTTTACACGCGCTTCAAAATCCGGACTCACTACGGAATTCAATATTCGAAATATAGATAGATCTGTAGATTTTAGATTCGTTTTTGACATAAGTTCCATGCAAAATATGTCAAACACGAATCTATAATCTACAGATCTATCTATAGTTCGAATATTGAAAATGGCCGTTAAACAGGCATATTTCGGTGAGTTGATTTTCGATCTTGTCAGTGTCAACATGGATTCTGACGGCTCGCACTTGCACACGAGCTTAGAAGCGCATCAACGTTCGTACCAGTTGCGCGTGTACGGGAATGCGCGCCTATACGCGCTTACATGCGCTACCAAAAACGAGCTTATACGCTCGTATAAAACGCTAATCTGAAACCGTCCTTATCGTGTGCTCCAAGTCATTCAACTTCAAAAGTAGGGAAAATGCATCTGACCAAAACTCCATTTCAGAGAGAGAGAAATATCACGGATATGAGTATCATAAATCGGCACAAGAGTTACTTAAAGCTTTTCATGCACTCAAACATTACGTAATTTACGAAGTAGTCCTGCGAATGCCAACAATTCGCTCAAGCAGCTATTGGTCGAACGTATTGCATTATACGGAACAGTGCTTTGGCATCTGAGCCGGTCAAATGTAATGTGATCATATGGGCATATGTATTGGTACCTTAGTATACATCTACTGTAACGGTATGAATATGTGAGGTTTAGCACTTTAGCTACTTAGCTGCGATGCCAGAACAACTTAGGTTTAAGATCGTCAATATAAACAACTCGTGTTCTTTCTTTCTGAAATTGCATGATAGAATGATTGGACGGCTGGCGTAGTAGTTTAAGCGACCGGCTCGCAACTTGACTCTGCGTCAAGTATCATGTGTTCGTTTCCCGCACGAGACAACATGTTGCGTGATCCATAAATTGTTGTTTTGAGCCTGGGTGTCCTTTGTGTCAGTTGGTTGCATGTTTGTAAAGTCCTCCGCGACACAGGAATAAATCCTGTCGCGGGACTTGTGTCTTAAATAAATTAAAAATAAAAATCTCACCAAAAAACCTGGAAACATGGAATTCTAACAAGGCTGGAGAACCAAATTAAGCACAGCGTTATAGTTTTATTACAACATAGAACCTGTAAAATTCGTGAGGTATTTTACAGGTTTTATGTTGTAATAAAATTATATATTTTTAATTATTAATTATATGTATATCAAATAATATTAAAATCTAATGTTATAGTAATTGTTAGTTTGGTTCTGATACGCTTTTAGAATTTATATTATAATAACAGTATTATCGTTTAATTAAATCAGTTTAATCAAAATGATCAAACTTATTTAGTCTACACTCGCGTGCAATTAAATCGACTCAAGGCTCAAGTGCGCATAAAAAGTGATATAACTTAAAAAATGCCTTATTTTACCTCTATATAATGTTTTACATAATTAAAGCCTAGTAATTAGGCTTTAAAATGGTAGCATAATTTCAGTAATTTAAATAAACACATGTCCTTAGAATGCAACTGAACGCAACCTCCCATAAACTGCTCTGCTTTCTATACACAACTTGCGCGACACAACCCGCTATAAAAACCCCCTGTAATCGTTTTTTCTTATCAGTCGCTCACTAGACGTTGACCTGAACACATCTCTGCAAATTGAAGCCGTCATTTGAAGAAAATTATGCGTAGGCGAACTATGCGCTTATGGCCGCTAGTAGCCTACGCATTGTATACTGGAACGCCGACGGAGTGTCCCCCGAGAAGACCAGGCTCTTAAGGTTGCTGCTCTCCCAGCGGCAGGTCGACATTGCCCTCGTCAACGAGACGCACCTTAAGACCAGCTCCTCTTTTAAGATGCCAGGGTACCATGTGTACCGAGAGGACCACATTTCTCCAACCGGGACTGCGTACAGGGGATTAGCAGTCCTAGTGAAGAGACGGATCGTCCACCAACCGCTGCCTGTACCAACGCTGCAGTCGTCGTACGCCCTCGGCGTAGAAGTCTGCATTGACAGCCGCCCCATCCGTGTGTTTGCTTTCTACAAGCCGCCTAGCAACAGACTAGCGCCGGCTGATGTTCACGCCTTGCTGGACTCGCCGAACGCGACCATAGTCGCGGGCGACTTCAACGCTAAACACACGGCTTGGAATTCCACCACCACCTGCCCTGACGGCCGCCGTCTACTGGACGATGCAGACCGCAACGGCTACGACGTGCTGGGGCCAGAGGTCCTGACGCACTACCCGTACCAGACAGCCCTCACACCAGACGTCATCGACCTGACGGTCATCCGCGGCCTGCCGACCGCACCATCGATCGACGTCCTGGACGATCACCTCCTCTCGGACCACCATCCCGTACTCCTCACACTGTCGAGTGCTCCGGCTCGAACCGTGACGCCGCCCTCTCGACACCGCCAGGATTGGCAAGCATTCGCCGACTACATGGCGAAGCACGCGCCCTGTCGCCGGATCGAGACCCACGCAGACGTCGACACACTCGCTGAGCAACTCAGCGCTGTTATCAACACAGCGCTTCGAGTCTCGCGTCTGGACGCTGCGTCGACACGCCGGCCTTCCCAACTCCTGGCTCACATCATGGCGATGATCGAGAGGAAGAGGAAGCTCAGACGCCAATGGCAACGCACCCGATGCCCGACTATGAAGTCCCAGCTCAACGCTCTGGCTGCGAAGATCTCGAGTGCACTGGAGACAGTCTCCACCGAGTCCTGGCACCGCACCATCGAGCGAGCAGGTGAAGACTGGTCAGGCATTCACCGCCTGTGCCGCCAGCTCTCTGGGAAGCAACCTCCGATTAGGCCCCTCCTGGCTGATGACGGTACCCCACGTTACCGCCCTGAGGACCGAGCGGAGATCTTTGCCGACCACTTGGAGACTCAGTTCCAGCCGAATCCAGCTTCCGACATGCAGCATGTAGAAGCTATCCAGCAGCGTCTGGAGTCTTACTTCCAATCGCCGATAGCCCCCACGGAAGACCCAGTAGTCTTTTCCCCGGGTCAGGTGCAGCGAATGCTTCGCCGTACCAAACTGCGGAAAGCCCCAGGTCCCGACCGGATCACCAACGAAGCCCTGCGTCACCTACCTCCGCGAGCAATCGCGACGCTGACGCAGCTGTTCAACGGCATCCTCCGCACAAGCCACTTTCCCGCAGCATGGAGACTCGGCCGAGTCATGATGCTGCCCAAGCCCGGGAAGAACATACTGAAGCCCGAAAGCTATCGGCCCATCACGCTGCTGTCGACACTCTCGAAAGTCTTCGAGAAGCTTCTACTGCTGCATCTTGTACCGCACATCCAGCCACGCGGCGAGCAGTTCGGGTTCCGAGCCGAACACTCCACGACGCACCAGCTCGCGAGAGTACTGCACCACATGACGGTGGCCCTCAACAAGAGGGAGAGCGCTGTTGCAGTACTTCTCGATATGGAGAAGGCGTTCGATCGCGTCTGGCACGCCGGCCTGGTCTACAAGCTGTCCACGTCTACTACTCCCCGCCGAGTAGTCAAGACTGTGGCCACCTTTCTTCAGGACAGGCGCTTTCAAGTGACAGTTGACGGCGTCCTGTCAACCGAGCGGCCCATCAGAGCCGGCGTACCTCAAGGAAGTTGCCTCTCGCCCGTGTGCTACAGCAGGTACACGGACGACATCCCCGTTGCTGGAGGCGCCATGCTGGCGCTGTACGCAGACGACGCTGCCTACATCACCACCTCCCTTAACCCCGTTCACGCGGCGGTTAAGATGCAGCGCGCACTGGATGCACTCCCGCCCTGGCTGGAAGACTGGAGACTGACGGTCAACGTGGCGAAGACCCAGGCAATCTCCATGGGTGGACGGAGACTGCCCCCGCCTCTCACCATGCTCGGACACCACGTCGACTGGTCCCCGACGGTGAAATACCTCGGTGTGACCATAGACCGTCGTCTCACGATGGCCCCACACGTGAAGAACGTTGTTGGCCAAGCGCGAACCGCTCGAGCTCGCCTGCGTCCTGTCTTGGCGTCCGGACTTCCCCTCCGTGCGAAGCTGGCTGTCTACAAGGCATACATCCGCACCCGCCTCACCTATGCCTCCCCAGCGTGGTACGCGCTGGCTGCGGAGACCCTCCGCAAACGGCTGCGTGCGCAGCAGTCGCTCGCCCTACGCGCCGTTGTAGACGCCCCTCGCTACGTGAGGAACGACGTCATCTCCAGGGACCTACGCATGGAGAGCCTCGACGACTTCATCGGTCGCCTGAGCGCTAACATGTTCACCCGCGCTGACGGGTCATCCTTCCGCCACCTGCGGGAGCTGGCGCCATACCATCGGCGCCCACCGGACCGACCACTGCCGCGGGACTTGATCCCCGCAGCAGTCACACCGGATTGACTCCAGCTCGCTCACGTCGGCTGACGGGCGCTTGTCGGGAGCCTCCCCCAGCAAGCTCGACCTCGCCAACGTAAGCGAAGCCCCCACCGAACAAGCCTCCGCTGGCTCGTAGATCGCTCACCGGACGTTCCCCTCCTGGGAATACTGCCGGTGGGGTCAGGTCTCGCTAGCGGCGTGAAACACACCCGGACTAGACGCCCGGATACGACGCCAGTGGCAAGGACCACACCCCCGTGACCCGTCTGCAGCTGCAGGCGGCGGCCGAACCCACTGAGACAGTCAACCACCTGCATCAGTTTCCCCCCGGTTCCCTTAGGGGAATCGTGAGAAGACCCGGAAGGAAGAAAATTATGGATTCAACAGCTGAAGAAGCCGCTCAAGTCGTTGCCCTGTTGCAAGAAGGGTTGAACCAGCGAGAAGTCGCTCGTCGGTTGAATATGAGTCAATCTGCTGTTTCGAGAGTGTACAGGAGGTTTCAAGAGAGTGGCGCCTTCACTCGGTGGCCTAATACCAGCCGACGCCGGTGCACCTCGGAGCGTCACGACCGGTTTTTGGTCTCGACCTCTCTCCGAAATCGACACCTTACCGGCGTAGATGTGCAGCAGGAGCTACGTCAAGTTCGCGTAGTAACTGTCAGTCAGTGCCGTCAGTGGACAGTTAGAAGAAGGTTGAAGGAAGCTAACCTTACTCCGAAAAGACCCGCTACAGGCCCGAAGTTAACCACAGCCCACCGTCAAGCACGCCTTCACTTTGCTCGAGAGCACTTGGATTGGAGCATAGAGCAATGGCAGTCGGTCCTGTTCACAGATGAGACGAGGATGTGTCTCCATGGCCGCGACAGGAGAGGTCGGGTGTACCGACGTCCTGTTGAACGGTTTTCACAGCGCTGCTTTGTTGAAACCGTTGCATATGGTGGCGGTTCTTGCATGATGTGGGCTGGAATTTCCTTAGAAGCAAAAACGGACCTTGTTTTCGTTCCTGGGGGAGGCCGTGGATGAGGTCTGACCAGTGATCGTTCCATTGAAAATGTTCTACTGGATCAAGTTGTCCCTTATCAAGGCTTTATTGGGGATAATTTCATCTTGATGCATGACAATGCCCGATGTCACACTGCTCGGGCCACACGTGAGTTCCTGAGTGAAGTTGGAATTCACACTATGGATTGGCCAACGCTCAGCCCCGATTTAAATCCCATTGAGCACACATGGGACGAGCTCAAAAGTAAAGTTAGGGCGAGGAATCCAACTCCGACAAACATCAATGAGCTCAAGACTGCGTTGGTAGAAGAGTGGGGCCGAATACCACAATCATCAATTAAAAAGTTGATAAGGTCGATGAAGAATCGCTTGAGAGCAGTGATCAGGGCTAGAGGAGGGAACACCAAATATTGACACGAATAAATTTTTTATCTTATGCACATTTTATTTCATTTATACCCAATAACCCCATACTGTGAAATTGTATGAATTTTCAAAATTTTTTACAATATCTTTGACATTCACCTTTTTTACTAACCCACTGAATCGATTTTCATGCAACTTACATCATTTTAAAGCTCAATTACTAGGCTTTAATTATGTAAAACATTATATAGAGGTAAAATAAGGCATTTTTAAGTTATATCACTTTTTATGCGCACTTGAGGCTTGAGTCGATTTACTTGCACGCGAGTGTATAATTACATTTTCTTTTCTGAAAATTGGTAGCCCAGACACATGTCACGGCATGATTGCAAAATAGTATTAGTATTACTATTAAGATGCTGAGCAATTTCCGATGAGAAAATAGATTTAGCTTCCACGATAAATCAATACATACCTACTATGTGTGTTCCAACTACATAGCCATTATGAGCGAAGTTCAGACACTATCATTGCAAAACAGTATTACTGTTAAACTGCTAAACCGAATTCGATGAACGAATCGCTCAGCTTCTCTTATAAATGAATGCATACAACAATATAGCCATCAACAGCTGTTTCTACTAAGAGCAACTGCATTTAGCTCCCCTTAAACGAAGCAAAGATGTATACGTGATATTCCAAAATTTCACGAGGGGTGTTATTTTAGGGTGCAATGTTCAATAGCCGATCGATCAGTCTGTGATTATAATGCACAGGGGTTCGGTCTCGTCTGGTCATTAATTTGATTCAGATTCAACGGTGGTAAACATGATTTATTTATGGATTAGATAGTAAATAAATAGAGGTTGGCCGAAGCTCAACTGGTATACTAGACTTATTTTTGATGAAAATGTAATGTAGGTACTCATCATGTCAGCCTAGAGACGTCCACTGCTAGACATAGGTCTCCCCCAAGGTTCTCCACAAAGACCGATCTTGAGCCGCCCACATCCAACCGCTATGTATGTATCTAATGTAGGTACTATTTATTTTTTACTATTAGTGAATAAAAAAATAAATACATCATTAAAAAGGCTTTCACTAAAGATAGTGTTGGACGATAAATGAGATAGATTTTGAAACATATTTTGTGTTTGTTTCAGGTTGAAGACGTACTACGTGATTGGATACAGATTTAGTAATTAGATTGTCCAAAAATAGACGAACATTACCAAATTTAACAAAATTCAATCTATGCGTGTAATAATTACAAATTGTAATGCCCTTCGCTAAATTGCATTTACTTTGATTTGAAAACTTACTTAGGACGTAGATACAAAAAGTAATATCTATACAATAAACAATGTTTGTAAATTAGTACGTATCTATACATAATATACTAGAACCAGCCGTTAAATCAATTGACCAACAAAAACGTTACGAAAATAGAAAAAGAAGTCACAAGTAATCGTTAATCTAAAGAAACCACAACTTCCTGTATCGCTGCACTCATTAACTTCTACAAACAACATTCCAAAGACGACATAAACAAACATCGACAGCAATATATAACAACACAAACATACAAACAGAAAATCACACAAGCGTAAAAAAAGGTTTGTTAAACATATATTTACAAACAAACAACAACACAAAGGTGTGGACGACACAACCAACTCCTACGTAGAATAATAAATGTGTTGATTCTTGAAGCGGAGCGATTTTAAACGCATATTGATAGCGATTTTTTGTTAAAGGTAGAAATCGCTGTATATACTATATTATTCTCCGACCTTTCTCAATTTATCGAAGAGTTAAAAAATTTTAATAATTAATTCGTTATTTTTCATGTGACTGTGTGGTCTACTTTGGTGTCGTAATTTTCAGACCTGTGCCATGGACTGCGAAAGCTTAGCGTGCTCTCAGAAGCACAATAGCACTCTGATGCAAATTCTACACGCGGTCACCCATCCAAATGACGACCTTAGCAATCGTTACTTAACTTTGCCGACCTATTACGAACGCCGAGCCAAAGGACGCCACGTGGTCTTAATAGTACATCAAATTAAGTATTAGAAGACAAGAGATACCAAGAATAATATACATACTTATCCAGGAAACATTCCTGTTCTAATATAATACGAAAATCCGTATTATATATTTTGCCTAATCCGATGGCTCAATGTTTCTTTTGTTAGAAAGCTTTACAAGGTGTTAATTAACAGACAATGCGAATTAAAACCACCCTTTTCGGTGTTGCGGTAGTTTATTTAAACAACAAAAATTATACGTTTACAAATTAAGAATACTTGAAATATTTTGTATGTGTTCAACCACCTGTGTCAGGTTGATTGTGGAGGTTGGTAAGTATTGGTAAAAAATCTGAAAAGACAGGGAGAGCCTAAGCTGACGACTACAAGAAATGTATAGTAATTATCACTTGCTAAACGGTGAAGGAAACATTTCGAGGGAGCCTGCATTTCTGAGAGTTCTCCATAATATTTTGTGTTGTGTGTAGTACCAGAAGTAGAATACGAGGGTGTAACCGCAGCCTCAGCTAGTGCATCATACTGGTACTTAATGTCACAAGCGATCAACTCATAAACTTTTTAATTTTTAAAGTAATATGCGGCAAATGAGCAGACGGATCGCCTGATGGTAAGTAATTACCGCCGCCCATGGACACAAGCATCACCACAGGAGTCACAAGTGCGTTGCCGCCTTTTGGGGTTGGGAAAGGGGATAGGATGAGGAGTGGGATGAGGGAGAAGGAATAGGGGATGGGGCCTCCGGCACTCTCACTCACCAAACGAGACGCAACAGTTTAGGTACCTACTGTTACTTTACGTCGATTTTCTGTGAGAGGGTAGTATTTCCCCGGTCGAGCCGGCCCATTCATGCTGAAATCAGCAAGGCTCTACTACCGTTAAAATACTTTTCGTATTAGTATGTTTTATAGATCACTAACTTAAAAATATAAACGTTATTTAAATTGAATGATAACTGTAAGGCCAAATAAGAAACGTTGATGTTGTTTTACACCGAATAGAATAGATTATATAAATATTGTACAAGGAATATTGAACATACCATACCTATTATGTTTTCTATTTCATTTCAATAATTGTATAAAAGATAACATAATTAATTGCTTTGTTGATCTACGGGGGTAGATATCGACAGGCATGGGCAAGGGAACAGCAAACGTCACCAAACGCCGGGTTAGACAGTATTCTGGTAAGGTACTCGCAGATTTGTATTTTGGTTAGTGCTTTTTTTTATTGTACAGGGAGACCAACGAGCAAGCGAGTCACCATGCCATGTGATGGTAAGTTTTCACAGCCGCCCCTAGACACTTGCAATGCCCGAAGGATCACAAGTGCGATGCCGACCCTATGTCCAGCTGTAGACGTCTTTAGGTTGAAACGATGTGAGGTTTTTTTTATCAAGTCAGCTCTAAGGCCGATCTCACATTGGGCGACGAGCGTTGAGTCCCCATATGAGGGGGGGAGGGGATATCTTTTCATATTGCGTAAAGTCGTTTTTTAGTATTAAACTGCGCCCAAAAAACGAACAATCAAACCCAAATTATACTCAAACAAAAACCTAATACCGTGCACTTGAACTCCACACGAAGACATTTACGCCTGTCATCCCCCATATATTCTGTTTCAAGGCTAGTTCAAGGCGTAATGCAAGTGTCGAAAAAGGCATATCAGGCGTAAAAACATTAGCCTTGACCGTCGATATAGGTGCTCTCTACGGTACGATAAAATTACAAACATAAATGCCACTTTTTGGTACCCTTTATGCTCACTATTTGCCGCTAGTGAGCTATAAAGATCACATGTCTTGAATATTTGAAGGTACATAGAGCTGTGTTAACGTGACCTTTCGCAGTTTTGTGAGATTGTATACAGAATAGTTTGTTGGAAATATTTATACGTACGTGGTACGGTAGCTGGTACATTAAAATGTAGGAATGACGCAGGTCATTATAAAATATACTTTAAATAGACATTAAAAGTAAAGTTAGTTTAAATGGACTTTTGTCATTTTGAGCCTTATAAAAAAAAGTTTCAGAACTCACCTTCTAAGATTAGCAGAAGGTGCATGTTTTATCTCTGTTTCAGTTAACATTCGTCTAAAGATTTTGCTACTGGAGATACCTTTAGTAGCCAAATCCTTGGATAGATAAAATATTCTAAGATTTGAGAGATTGATATAGAGGCGGTGGAGATTATGTCAAACTTGCTGTTTCCCGCGGTTTCAGCCGCGTCCTGAGGGAACTACTTCGCGTACCCGGTTAATTTATAGCCTAAGTTACTCCTTGGTAGAGCTATCCGCCAGTGATCGTCCCGTCAAAATCAGTCCAGCCGTTCCAGAGATTAGCGAGAACAAACAGACAGACAGACAGACAAAAATAGAAAAAAAATGCCATTTCAGTGTATAAATCCATATGCATTTAGTAAAATGCGGTTATTTTAATATAACAGACAGACACTCCAATTTTATTTATATGTATAGATATGCACAAACTATGTCAAATACAATGTATCTCTAGCAGCAAAATCAAAAGATATATTAAATATTAAAACCGGCCATAAATCAGCCATCCATTACCTACATAAGGAAAAACATTAAAATGCCTTCTATCCTTTCCATCTCTAAATCAATTGAATGTCCATATTCCGCCGATTGCGTTAGCCCGGCAAAGGACGCGGCATAATTAGTTTTTCATCGAAAATTTTCCTTATTTTTTTCTTGAAAGCACTTGGTTGTAGCCAGTAATATGATAGGTTTCTATCTAACGGTCTGTTGGGATATCTGAACAATCTGGGGCAGGCAGAACGTGCTTTATCGCAGTTTGTGGCGGAAGCTAATAAGAAAAAGTATCTTGAGATACGGCTGTCGGCATCTGACCTTCTAGTTGATTGGTAGAATGATTTCTAGACGTTTTATATAACAAAATTATTTAATTTTAGAACCAATTATAACTACTTAAATACTACTACAAAAATTTAATTAAAATATTAAAATACAATACAAATTAAAAAGAAAATATATATTCAAGGGCATCGTGAAAGTCCTCCACATCGCAGTCTATTGGGAACGTGCTCAGAAGACTGGCAGCATTGCCACGCTGTATGGCAATGCAAATTTTATAATTTGAACTAGAGTATGCCCGCAGCTACGCTTGCACATATTTATTTGAAATTTCACTGCTCGATCCCGTGGGTATTTCAAGAAATCCTTTCTTGTTGTATCCCTACGGTACACAAAGAACATACTTACTAAATTTCAGCTTCTTGCGCCTAGTAGCTGTGCATTGTCTGTCACTCAGTTAGTAAAGCAAAAATTTTATACATGTATACAGGGTGTAAAAAGACCCTTAACGAAAACTGAAACCCCATTTTGTACCAATCACTACGAACACTTTTTACTTCGGCACCATACCTGGGAAATAACTGGTTCAGGAGATATTGAGGCTCAAAGTTAGTATGGATGTTTTCTGATTAGGTACAAAATCGATGCATTTACCCCGCCAATATGTTCTTTGGATGCCCTATGACCCCATGGATAAGTAGGTATTTCGAGCGTTGCACGCGCGCGCTTTTAATTCGCGGTTTAAAAAATGTGAAAACTTAAAAAAAAAACGTTTCCTAGGTATTATTTTTGGTTAGTATAACTTGGCATGATGTCCACAACGAGTAGAATTTGGCTTGGTGATTGGTCTTGTGACGAAGATCAGACGAAGGACATGATATAGATAAAGTGTGAGAAAAAAAAATCTATAACTAGGCAAAAATCGAACACGCCCGTCGTCTGTCAAAAATAGGAGGCCTGTTCAGCATATTGCCGGACATAAGATGTGCCCGGCGCCGGTTTTCAACTGGCTCCTTAGTAGACGCGGACGTCTAAACCAGATTATTTTACTTACTATATGTATAATATTGGTTGAAGATTTACACATACAAATAACAGAAATCGAAAATCTAAAGATAACATAATATGTACCTATACACATAGGTGGAATGGTTTCTAGAGGTTTTTATACAATTTTAATGCTAGAAATGAAATTCGCCTGTGGCTCGGCCCGCATAATATTTGCAGTAAAAATAACACTTTCCAGCCCCCTCACTATCTGTACACACAAAAATCATACAATAACGTTACGAGGTGAGAGAGTAATATTAAAATGGATTCAGTTGTGTTGAAGTTGGCTTCAGCAGTTCTGAGAATTCATATTAAAATCCACAACACACGGTGGCAATGGATTCAATTTCAAAATAATAACGTTGACTTGGAATAATAAGAATAAATTCTACTCTTGTACACAAAGATAATAAGTATGTGAATGATTGCGTAAATGAAATATTGATGGCTGCCGTGGTGAATGACATTCCTATATGAAAAGTATTTCGTCGTTTTGTTACTACAGGGAATAAATACCTTCATTTGTGTACGTGAACATGGATGTTTGTTTTGGGCTGAGTTTTTCTATGTGTACGTTTATCATTGTCTAGTACCGATAGTAAAAGTTCTGCTTGGAGCTACATGGTGTCGTGTGTATGTCGTAAACATACATACATAGACTCACGCCTGTTTCCCGGAGGGGTAGGCAGAGACTACGGAACGCCATTTGCAATGATCCTGACATATCTCTCTTGCTTCATTCACTCCCATCAGATTCCTCATGCATGCTCTTCTGTTCAGGGTACTTCTAACCTGTAATATTATTATATTTTGTTCTACATATGACTGGTTTTCATCCGCAATTTTCACAGGAAAGCTGATGTCTGTCTGAACCTTTAACAAATTGTATAGTGTACCACGTCGAAGTTCTCAAAGTAATTTTATTTTGTATCACTTTCACAACTTGTCATCAAAAATAACCAACAAACTCAAGAATAGGTTCATAACTTCAAAGAGGAGACGTGAGTAACAAGAATGCTTTCCGTTATCGCACCGGACAAAGTCGTGAGCTCAATTCCCGTTCAACGTTACGGTAAAACCATTTCAATCTCAATTTTACCCAGCTCAGTCCAACATTCTCCAGCTAGGACGAAGACAGTTTGATTGGAACGCAATTTTTATTGATAACCAGCTGTTGTTCGCATTTTAAGTGGTACGGAATTATGTGGCATTTTATATTACTTATATTTGCGCCGTAATTTCCCTATCAAATAGAACTAAATGTGCTACCTCTAAAGGCGAAAAGAATTAATGGAACTAGTTATGGGCAAAAAAATCTTTATTTCCAAAATGGCGCAATTACGACCACTTGATGAGAATTTTGACGGGAACAACTTTTGTCGGAATTTAAAGTACTGCACAGCCACCGGGAACGGAATATGGGCGATTACAAGTCTGTTTTGCACGTGCACATAATAATTTATCTGCTATTGTTGTGTGGAAATGTACGGGAACGAAGTCAACGACACAAATAAGTACTGAATCAATAACTTAAGTTAACATTCATAGAACCAATATAAAACACATAAAAACATAAAAATCTTTAACCGCAACTCATGAAGACTATTTATCACATTTGTATTTATGCAGCAAGTCATACCTATGCATACACAAGTCATAACGTTCTGAAAACAAAAATAATTTCTCTCGAAATGACTGCGAAAATCTTTACAAACAATAAATATTTTTAATGGAAGAAGCACACAGCCTAACACTTTTAAACCAACCACAAAGAATCGGGTAGCATTATATTTTTATATACAAAAACGGCCTAATATCCTTACCTACTACTATAGAAAGGACATTACAAAGAAAATATTTTTTTTCGATTAAAACACCAAAATACCAAAAGTTGTGTTCGTGGTTGTTTAAAAATTCTCCCCCGTGTTTTCTAATGAGATCTTATCCACTTGGTACTTAGTAAAGGCTTTCAGCTGTTCCTTTGCAGTAATCTTGTATAAGCTAAACAACAATTTGGTTTTAATAAACAGTTTTATGGGAGAAAGGCCCTTTGTAGGTGTTATCTTTCAGATCGTATTAGGCAATCGCGTATTCACGCTTTCTTTTGAACTTTGTTCAACAGTTATTATCGTTGAACAAAGTAGATATTATTTTGCTTATATATATAGATATATATCTCTATGTATCTTATTATATTTTTACGACGAGTATTTGCCTAAATAGGCAATTAGATCGAACGTACAACGGCGTTCTGAAACTTTTAACCTAGAATGTTATCAGACACATTTTAGTTGTGCTACAGAGGTTAGTTGTGCTACAGAGGTAGGTACATTAAGAACGCTTTAATTGTGCTACTAGAAATGGCATTGATTATTTCTTCATTTTGTTTAGGTAAATGTGTATCCAATTCTGGTTTCGCAGTTCCTTCACCCGGAGGCCTCCGACGTTGCCTAACGATTCCTATCTGCGGCAAGAACCAAACCGTAGACTTTACTTGCCATCCGAAGCACGGTGGCGCTGTGATCTATATACCCATAATACGTGGTCACCCATCCGAATAGGTTAACCTCTGCATACGTTGCTTAACTTTGCTGATATTACCAACAGCCAGTTAAGTGCACCACGTACGCCACACTAGCAATAAGAATACAAAGCGCTAAGGTATATTCATAATGTAAACAAAAAAACCGCTAGCCTTCAAACCGGCACGTGGAGAACTCACGGCTAAAACTTTGTCCGTCGGAGTGTGCCGCCACACCTCATGAATAAACTGAGATTACGAAGCTAGCGAGCAAACTGATATTTAGCTGTTACCGCTTAGGTAATAATTACACTAGAATAATATATTTACACTAAAAGAATAATATATATAATATAATATACATAATATTTCAGTCTAAGCATTCTTATGACGCATAGTAATTTTATTAAATATATAAAAAAAAATTGCATTACTGACTGACAGGCATACATCGATTTTAAACTTTCGCGATTTGTATACATCATACAATATTATTTAGCGGGTCTTAGTAGCGATAATTTATTTATTTCAAGGCATAAATACCTCTGTTATTCTCCAATATTATCGCGACTAAGACCCGCTAAATAATATTGTATGACTGGCATACAACGCACAGGCGAAACTACTGATCGTAAAAAGCTGAAATTGTATGTGGATAGTGTAATCGTAAAAAGCTGAAATTGTATGTGGATAATGTGCACCAGTGATGTAACGAATGTCATATTTTGGACATTCGCGAATGCGAATGCGAATATCTGCTGCCAACATTCGCGAATGCGAATGCAAATACGAATATTCAGTTTTGATCAAAATTGGCGCCATTTTCGAAGTGCGTTCCGTTTGTTTTTGTTCCGAGGAATAGCCGAGTTGATACGAACGCATCTGACTGAAATGTCATTGTTGCCAGATGGGGATATTTAGCGCCATTGGGACTCTCTCTTGCCGGGCGGTGACAATATATTATCCGTTGGCTACAGTTAGGCTATCTCGAGGCTATACGCGCGCTCCAGCCAGGCGATTCAAGAAAAATATTCTGGCAACCCGGATTCCGCTCGCGCCGACTTTGTCGTTTCGGATTTTTCGAGAAACGAAACGAGACGGTTTTTTAAGGACGCAAAACAGTTTCTAAGGAACCGTCTTTTCTCCTACATACAAGCTAAAGTCCAAAAATTATATAAGTGCAATTTCCTATCACTTTATATACCTATATAAATTATTAACACATTTCACACATCCAAAATTGGAGGGCGAATATTGATCGTGAGTAATCGTGGATCTTCTACTAAAATAAATTAAAATATTGAATATTTTCAAACTAAATAAACGGGCACATGAATTACGACCTAGCAGGCCAGATTTATAAAATCAGTTCTTTTTTAAGTATCACTCATAATCATGTATTATCAAAAATCGACTTTATCGTAATACACAATTTAACTTCTCAGCATTGTTGGCAAATTGTATGCACAGGTACTGATTGAAAGAGTTATGAAAGTAACCGACAAGAAAATACGGAATGTACAAGCGGGATTCTGAAAGGGTATGGGATATAAGGATCAGGTTTTTACCTTGCGAAGCATAGCTGAAAACTTTTTGGCCAAAGGTCAAAAGATCTATTGCGCGTTCGTGGATTTGGAAAAGGCTTACGATAAAGTGGTGTGGAATGAAATGTGGCCGGCCCTTTATGAGATTCTAGAGAGGATAAACGGGGCATACACTGACTAGTTTACCAACGAGAAAGGTGTTTAAGCAAGGATGTGTATCGTCGCCGTGGCTGTTTAACCTCTTCATGGACAGTTTTTTGCTAGATTTAAAACATAGTGACTGCGGATTAAGGATGAATGGGTTACTCGTCAAATGCCTCCTTTATGCTGATGATCAGATAATACTTGCGTCTTTAGCGGAGGAGTTGCAGGAGATGGTAACAATCATGCATGGTGCGTTAGAGAGGAAAGGAATGAAAGTGAATGTAAGTAAAACGAAAGTTATGTTTTTTGAAAAGGAGGAATGCGTTACGGCTTGTAATGTTTTGATCGATGGACAACGAGTGGAACAAGTAAATGAGTTTGTTTACTTATGTACGTTGTTTACAAGAGATGGTAAGAATTAAGAGTTATTGAAAGAAGAGTTAATGCGGGTAATAGAGTGAATGGAGCTCTGAAGGCGTTTATGAACAGTCAAAACGTATCCAAAAAGGCACGTTTGACTGTGCATAGAGGGATGTTAGTGCTTATGTATGGTAGTGAAAGTTGGGTATGGCAGAAGAGACTTGTAAGTAGAATAAATGCTGTAGAAATGAGAGCATTGAGGAGTATGTGTGGTGTATCTTTGACCGACAGAGTAAAGAATTGTGTGATAAGAGAGTGGTGTGGGGTAAAAGAAGATTGAGTGACAAGCATCGAGAAAGGCATGTTAAGTTTGTTTGGGCACATGGAGAGGATGGATGACGAAAGACTGACAAAGAAGATATATAAGGCAAGTGTGAATGCTCTATCTCTTAAATCTTTTTATTTCTGAGTCAAGTTTTATTTTTAGCGTGTGTTATTATATTTCATCTGAAGGATATTACGCAAATCTTTTTGCCTGGGTGTCATGATATTTTATAATATTCGTTTGTTATGGTGGGAAACATATTCCCTCTGCCTGTGGGTGGCTGTGGCTGTGTGCCGTGCCACTATGGATATTGCCATTTTTGACGGTTTTTCACATACAGTAGTCATTGTTCCTATGAATAAAAGTTGATTTCTATTTATATTTGTTGTTAACGTACACCACAGACTAACCTATAGTACATTAGACTAATTCAAGATCACATTTTCCATACTCGTACTGTTCTATACTGTCCTCCTATATATATATATATATCATTTTCTACCCCCATATTATACCTAAATCCGTCAACAGTGAAGTTTTTCCACCGCAGGGTCACTATGCCCTATAAAGGGTTAACTTTTTCTTACATTAAAAAAACATAAGAAATTAATGGATTTTGTTTTAATAACAAACTAAGTATTACTACGTTAGTACTATCTATTCTGTGGTATTACCCTCAAAAAACAATTATTTTATATTCGCAAAACATTCGCAGTAATTTCGCGAATGAGAATGCGAATATCCAAAAATATGCGAATAAACGCGAATGCGAATGCGAACATTCGTTTCATTACTAGTGTGCACTAAATATCTGATAAACATGCTTGTATACATAAACATTATCTCTACATATTATATAACTAGCTGTTTCACGCGGTTTCACCCGCATCCTGAGGGAACTACTTCGCGTACCCGGTTAATTTACCAAGGAGTGCCTAAGTTACTCCTTGGTGCGTCAGCTATCCGCCAGTGAAAGTCCCGTCAAAATCGGTCCAGCCGTTCCAGAGATTAGCGAGAACAAACAGACAGACAAAAATAAAAAAAATGTCATTTCGGTATAATATGTACCGTGTATACATGCATTTAGTAAAAGCGGTTATTTTAATATTACAAACAGACACACCAATTTTATTTATGAGTGTGTAGCAAAAACGAATGAACGGATGTTTGTATGGTTTTCACCAATAGATATTGTGATTCCTGGAAAGGTTTAGGTGTATAATTCACGCAGACGAGCCCGCGGGCCAAGTCTTGTAACAAATAAGCTACACTCAGGCACATACAACTTGTTCTGCTCATCACACAAAGATTTGGCCCAGATTTGGACCGAATCCACAAACCAGATCGTAGCATTCAAGGTCATTAGACCAACACGCCAGTCAAATAGTAGAAGAGCTATGTGACTTCACTTCTTAGCAGTAAAACACATTACATCAGACATACCTCATTGTTCTTTCATCAAATTTGGTGACGAGCATATTAGAATGTTGGACGAAACCGATATATTTAAAATATACCTGTAAAAGAAGAAAACTTTTATTGGTAATGAATATACACATGCATGTAAATAAGGAAACATTTTCAAACAAAAACACACATCGTGTCTCTAAAGTCCTACAATACAATCGATTTGAAATTATGAGTAGAACTATGCCATTTTCGTCAAACTATATCGGTAAGTAATTCACATTCTATTACCCCTTATTGCACTAAATCAGCTGCAGAATTAGTACGATGCTTAGTGAGTCGTACGATTTAAAATTAGCCCCAACTCGACTGTTGCTTTTTTCCAAGAGATTAACTGTCAAACACCGAAACGCACTCAGTCTCAAAACAACTAACATTAAAAGCAACTCACGGGGATGTTTCGAAAATACCGACAAGAGAATATTCTACCGGAATATCAAATGAAAATTCGAGTATAATAGCGCTGATACATCTGAGCATTCACTTGTAACAGAACAGCGAGCATTCGTCGTTTTATATTCAGTCGAACTGAACAATGAACAGAGCCGAAAATTGCTCAGAACATTTTCACGATCGTTCTAGCGAACGCTCTAATTATCAAAAAGGCGAAGCAATTCTACTGTCCATTCTCTACAAAGCTCGTCAGAACGTTCTTTAGAATGCACTCTACGGCCATTTTCAATAATCGATCCATACATGGATTTTGAGATTCGAGATTCGTGTTTGACATACTTTGTATGGAGCTTATGTCAAAAACGAATCTAAAATCTACAGATCTAACTATAGATCGAATATTGAATTCCGTAAAACACACTCGTTTGTTTTTCTGTTTTGTAATATTCGCAAGACTGCTCACTACACGTGAAAGCTCAAGTATATCAACACCGTAACCCTGGAATTTTGTACTGGATTTTATTTGAACTACGTGATTTGTCTTAATATTAAAGTTTTGGAGTTTCGTGGAGAACTACATATTTTACTGTATATTTTGTAGCAACGGGATTAGAATTCTCTGGTTCTCTAGTGCCCGTCTGTTTGTGTTATACAAACGTAACGTTGCCAAGTTTTGATAGTTACAGGAACATACGTCAATACAGTTATCATGATTCGTGAATCACTAAAAGTGAGAAGAGCATATTTTTAAGGAACGTATGTACGTCACTAAATTTTATTAGCGTTCTCTATTGAAGATACTTATACAATGTTCGGTTTTATAATTATCTATTGTATACATGAATAGAGTGGTTTTCACCATTATGATTTTTAGGGTCCCATATAGGCACAAATGTTACGACCCGGACCCGAACTCTCCGATGTCCGTCTGTCTGCCAGGAGATTACATCATCTGAACCGCAATAAAAAGTCAAATTTAACAAATGTAAATTTCTATTGCCATAAAAACAAATAGGAAAAAAATAAATATGAAGCAGGCAAATTTCAAAAAGGCCTCCATTTAAATAAAAATCAATTATGCTGGCAGTGTTCCGCAAGTTCCATTCTATTAACAATGAAAAGGGTCATATTTTGGACTTGCAGCACTCTTTCATAGCGAGTTTGATTCCGGCTTTCAAATGTATAGACTTTTTGTATTTATCCTTAGCGTACCGTACTACAAACAGAAAGCATCGTCCTTAAGCCACTTAACCTTCTAACCTTCAGCATCCTACATTATTTTTTTGAATCCATTCAGGATATTATATTTACCAAGCTAACATAAAATAACACTTACACATTATTTTCCGTTTTATACCAGGTCCTATCCAAACACTTGCTATTTTTTAACACAGAGAAGTTTCCGACCGTTCAAGCAGA
This sequence comes from Euclidia mi, assembly GCA_944739405.2. Taxonomy (NCBI): domain Eukaryota; kingdom Metazoa; phylum Arthropoda; class Insecta; order Lepidoptera; family Erebidae; genus Euclidia; species Euclidia mi. The sequence goes on from OX123195.2 coordinate 64,158,226, forward strand.
AATGGCCGTATTCCAAATCTTTCGTAAACTGACTCTTTAGAATCTTTAGATCAGCCCCTGTAGACAAGTGGCATTTGATTACCGGTATTGCTATTCGCTAAGTGCACAAATGTATGGCTATGACAAAGCTTTTGATATGTGGCGTCTGGTGACGGATTAAGAATATGGAATGTCACCACCCCATATCATCCCATGGGTGTCGAAAGAGCCGACATCATCATTCTCTTAGCGTTATCCCCGTTTTCAATCTGGAGTCCGCTTCCTAGTCTAACCGGATTTGGCTGAATATTAGCTTTTCCACAGAGCGACTGTCTGTCTGACCTCTGCAACCCGAAGGGATAGCGATATTCCAAGGTTTAGACTAGTGTCAGTTTATTTACTGACTGTCAAAGATCTTCATGACAACCGGGACCGACGGCTTAACGTGATCTCCGAGGCACGGGACAAGCGATAATTAACGATTCAATACGCGCATAACCTCGAAAAGTCATTGGTGCGCGCCGTGGATTCGAACCCGATACCCTCTGCATGGCAGTCTCTTGGTATCTCCACTAGGCTGTCGCTGCCTCCCTCTGTCGTAAGTGCCGACAGAGGGAGCATATTATGCAGAGTCTCTGCATAATATGCTCCCTCTCGTTTTCTTACAGTGTTGTTCTCTACAGCAGAGAACAACACTGTAAGAGAAGGCAAACTTGATACAAACCCTATACCAACCCGTTTGGCCAGCGTGCTAGTAGGCCAATTCCTCCTTTCAAAGGAGAGGCCTAGTCCAGCAGTGGACTGTTAGAGGCTGATAATGATATTTGATATGTGACGTGGTCAACGATGAACCATTACCATCGCAACCGATATCTACAGTAAAATAAGAAGCGGATGCCCCTTGTCTAGGTCCTCAGCGTCATAGCCCTAGCGTTATCCCGGTTGCATCCAAGGCTTTCAACTTGGAGCCGAGGATCCGCTTTCTGCCTCACCAGACCAATCAGGTCAAAGAATATTAGTTTTTGTTATCTGATTCCTAATATAACTTCAACAAAGGCCGTCGGACTGGAATTCAGGTTCGACTAAAAATAAAAACCATTGAGCAGGTTTAGTACCTACGCTAGCTAAATGGAACAGTAAAACTTTTACTTTTAAACTTCTGAGTAGTTTCTGAACAATATTTATGTAAGAACTCGAAGTACAAAATTTTCCTTAGTTTTGTTTTAGGTAGATGGTTATTCAAGCTTGAAATGGTAATTATGAACAGACAGCATGTGTAAGAACTGGTAGTGAAAAGTGCAAAGCTACATTTTGAACCAGACACATATTTTATGTTTACATTGCAGTCCAAAACAATTTCAATTATAAATATTACTGCATCTTACGGTAAAACTTTTTCTCTTGGATTCGAATTCCCCGCATTCTACACCGCGATGCGACTCTTTGGGTGAAAGTTTCCAAGAAACTACTGCAAGTTAAAAGTTGAGATGCCACTGCACCCTATTACTATACGCTAGAGGGCATTAAAATGGATTAGACTTAATGTCTTAGACGTAATATTTTCTATGTCAAATTCAGTAAGCAAGCAGAAATAATTTTCTGTGGAGAGGACTCCACAGTCCATAACGCAGCATTTTTCCAGGCAACTAAGGACAATTTATAATTGTGGCCATAAGCCACAATAACGGTATACAAACCGACACAATTTGGGAGGACTCAGCATTTTTCCCTCCATCTATTTATTATCCATTGTACAACACGGTCATTGTACTCGCCCTTTGTTGTACTGATATTGGACCAATAACTCAGTTGCCTGCTCTAATATCTTTTGTCTGGTTTCTCTCATAAAAATATGCGACACTCGAGTGTTTTTGTATGTGAATGTTTAGGATTTTGTTGCGTGATTTATTGTGAATATTATTGGGTAATGATTCAAGATTAAATCCTGGATAACGGTGACAAAGATAATATTATATATCGAGCCTAAAAAGTTCGAGAGTTGTGACAAAAAAGAACTATGTTTCGCACATGTTCTATGTTAAGCTATGGCCACGAAAACATTCGCAAAATAAATCCTGGATAACGGTGACAAAGAAAGATTATACCTATATCGAGCCTAAAAAGTTCGAGAGTTGTGACAAAAAAGAACTATGTTTCGCACATGTTCTATGTTAAGCTATGGCCACGAAAACATTCGCAAAATAAATCCTGGATAACAGTGACAAAGAAAGATTATACCTATATCGAGCCTAAAAAGTTCGAGAGTTGTGACAAAAAAGAACTATGCTTCGCACATGTTCTATGCTAAGCTATAGCCACGAAAACATTCGCAAACAACAGTGTTTTAGAAAAGAGATGAAAGTTCAATAAAAAGTTTGGCCCTGGGAATTGAAGGTCGCGGCTTGTTAACGCATACAGCAAAATTGTTTCACCGTTGGCATGATTCTGTTCTCTATTTAAGTAGATAATTATTTTGCGAAATATTTATTTATGGAAAATTCTTGACAAATTATGTACAAAGCTGTATTGATCAAATTTGAGTATGTGTAGCGACGATTTACGCAAGAGGCGGGTTTTCCATAGTTGTCTTGCTCAGTATTTTTTGACGTAGTTAACCCGCAACGACTGTAGACACGGCGTGGTTGTTATAGGCGCCGCTTAGCCGTTAAGTTGAGTTGTTAAGTGCAGTTGTTAACTAAGTAAGAGTTAAGTGCTATGTGTTTGATCTGCACTTGTAACAACACTTTGTGTGATCCACGGATTGCTATCTACTGTTGAGGCGTTCTTTCTTCGCATTACAGGTTTCATTCGTCCAGGAGTGATATTTGTATACATAAAAGGTTTATAGAAGAATATTTTTACACTCATATCGATTATGAAATTACAGATATGTATATAATGATGTATATCATAGCCTAACCTATTCAATCGAATAACGAGGCGAATACCTACAAAATTTAAGTACATCATTACATTTACAAAATAAATTGTAATATCTATTAATATTGTTATTAAATTTTCCGATATTATAGAAGCATCTAACATTAATTAAAGCTTCATAATAATGCAATAGGAAATGCCTGCTAACGTCAAATTTTATATATTATACAAATATGTATTTAGTTTTACGGTATTTATTTGTAATAATGCAATATGAGTTGATAGTTTCAATGGAAGTATACGACTACAGAGAACTGATGTTTAATAAATACTAAAAGGTACCTTATCTAAGTGAAAATAAATATTATTAATTCTAGCTCAGATAGATGATGAAAAATGAAAATTTATCAAATCTATAAAAACGTAAATGCTAGCTTTTATTTAAATGGACTAATTGGGAAAACGCTCCAAAAAAAATCCATGAATTTACTGCATGACAAGTGTTTACTGACAGTGTAAAGCTTGTCGAAAAATCTGCTTGTTGTTAAATGAAATTTAAGAGGTAGCGCTCATAGCGAGACTTGGCTTGTCGTTCGTAACAGATCGGCAAAGTTAAGCAACGCTTGTACAGGTTGCCACTTGGATGGGTGACCATGTGTGGCATTTTCATCTGAGCGCTACCGTGCTTCGGAGGGCACGTAAAGCTGTCGGTCCCGGCTCTTGTCTATGGATAAGGGTCGTTAGGCCATGTCGGAGGCCTTTGGGCGGTCTGAAAACTCCGACACCAGAATTGGCCACACACTCACACGAAAAACAAAAACAAATCGAGTTTAATACTCATTGCATTTTTATGTTTCAAATAATTCATAATCACTTTCCCATATGTTATCTATGCACATAAATAAAATTGGAGTGTCTGTTTGTAATATTAAAATAACAGCTTTTTACTAAATGCATATCGATGTATACAGTGTACATAATTATACCGAAATGTCATATTTTTTTCAATTTTTGTCCGTCTGTCAATCGGTCTGTCTGTCTGTTTGTTCTCGCTAATCTCTAGAATACGAATGCGAATAGCTGATGTACCAAGGAGTAACTTAGGCTATAAATTAAGCGGGTACGCGAAGTAGTTCCCTCAGGACGCGGGTGAAACCGCGGGAAACAGCTAGTTTAGCATAAAATAGGCGTCGTATAGCAACATTCAATTAATCTGACAGGCAATTACTATCTTTTCAATTTAGAACACTATAACAATAAACCCTTTAGTTTACGCTCGTACTTAACTAGCGCTGGTTGTTAGTTAAAATAATGACCTGTCATAATAATAATATATGGACATGCAAAATTTTGCACATTCGTATAATATACTAGCTGTTTCCCTCGGTTTCATCCGCGCCCTGAGGGAACTACTTCGCGTACCCGGTTAATTTATAGCCTAAGTTACTCCTTGGTACGTAAGCTATCCGCTAGTGAAAGTCCCGTCAAAATACGGTCCAGCCGTTCCAGAGATTAGCGAGAACAAACAGACAGACAGACAGAAAGTCAAAAAGAGAGACAAAAATAGTAAAAAATGTCACTTCGGTACATGTACCGTGTATACATCCATATGCATTTAGTAAAAAGCGGTTATTTTAATATTACAAACAGACACTCAAATTTGATTTATGTGTATAGATGGTGGACAGCTATAGCCTAGTGGATATACGTAAACAGACTGATACACTACGGCGCGCACCACTGACTTTTTCAAGTTATGTGCGTATTAAAATGCTATCAACTGCTTGCCTTGGCTTGGAGAACACATTATAGTTATTACTCTCAGCTATTACAAAGATATTTGGCAGTCGTTATGGATTTACAGTATCCTTAAATATACTGGTAGTAGTCTGAGCCATGGAATATCGCGACTCGGTTCAGACGACAGTCGCTCTGTGGAAAATCTAAATATTCTGCGAAATCTGACTGACCCGCTTTTTTACGTGATAAAACTTTTTTTACCTTCATTTATGTATGTAGTCTAAAATGCTGTATTCACATTTTCCCGAAACTGCGTATTTTCCAGCAGTCTTGATCCTGATATTAAAACTACAGTAAAATACGCAAGTTTTGTTGCAAAGTTACTGATTTAAACAAAACTAATCAAGCAGTATCGTCACGAAAACACAAAGAAAATGTATATTATCAAACAACTTGAATCACAGGGAAAGATCAAGACCTTTAAACTCTAAACTATAAAATACTCTCTAGTACTCCTGAAATCCTAGTACTAAATTGGCCAGACCAAAGTGTAATTGGACATTTTCAATTTGAAAAATTCCCAGTTGTATCTGACCGGGGCACTTCTAGGCCTGATACATGGAGATACTCGTCCCCAGGCTTTATTTAAGTTATATAGCTAAAAAACTTGCGTTTACTAAGTGTATTGGGACCGTAGCCTTAGAAGATTTTGATTGATTATTTTAGTTTCTTAGTCACATAAATGTTAGTTTCTCCGATAACAAATTGGGGAGTACATAATATTTAAATATTCGGTTGCTGTTCGCGTGTCAGATGTTATGGTTTTGCACTATGTGTAAAAACAACTACACTCTTATTATGTTCATTGGTTACTGTGAAATAAAACCACTACTAATGATTCCATGCGTACTTTGCCTTTGTATTTTAACTATGTAATACAAATGAATATCCCGTAGGAATTACGGAATCTCCCTTCTAAGTGCACCCCTACACTCCTCAATTTCAGATTCTTGCGACAAGGAGTTTCGGCTATGCGTTGTCTGTCAGTCAGTGACGCAAGAATTTTATATATATGTACAGAAGACAGATGACATTTGCATATAATAATATGTGAGGATGTGGTAAACAAGTATACAAAAGTGTAAATCATTTTAACAGTTAGCAAGTATTCTTATTTATAACGTGTCGTACTAAACTGCCCGGAAATAGCTTTTATTATCAGAAACCAATCAACGAACTGAGTGTACGATTGCTTTTATATGTATAAAGTACAAGACAGGTACCTACAATTTTTTTTGTTTTAGTATTAAATCGCTGTAGGATGTCTCTGTGTTCATATATTAGAATTTATTTTTAATAGAGAACAAATATATATGTCAACACGATGAATCATTCCACGACCACGGCTCATATAACCGCTTTAAATTCTTGCAAAACATCGGGCACTTGAAAGCCATTTGAACTTATCTTTTTAATGGGACCCTTTACATATTATTCTATGAAAATATAGATTCAACCATAACAGAATTTGTATTAGATTATTTTGTTTTCGATTCAATCAAGACGCCATACTTCCACATATTAATATCAATGTGAATACGTATTTAGATAAGAGCACAACGTTTCTTTATACTCACGATCCGCAATATTTCAAGTCGACGTCATCGTCCCATCAACAGCAACTCCTTCATACGCTTTACGATCGCAAGCTTATCAACACACAACTTATACCTTGCAATGAACTTTTTTCAATTTCCGCTAAGCGAACTTCAATGGAGATTCTTTACTTTTTTTCAATATACTGACGCAGATATTTCTTCCGTTTCAGTTTATTCACCGAATATTTTTGCGCTTTGTTTTTAGATAAACTACCTACTGAGTGTTGTTATAACGGGCTTTTAGGTAAATATGGTGAAATAAATAATTGTTATTTACGTTGATTATGATTGGAATAATGTTTGTGACTCTTTCAAAAAAAAACTTGCTTACGTATTTAGGTGAAACTTTTTAGTATTATAGCTGGGACTTAGTATAACACATAGGCTACCGTTAGTCAGACGAAGCTGCGGGTGGATTCTAGTATATTAGGTATTCCTATGTCATGTGTACCGCCGCCTTGTTTCCATTTCATCTCATTTTATTAGATAAAAACAAATTTAAATTTCTTCACATGCTTGCAATGAAAAGTTTCCTGTTTGTTTTTCGCAGACAATAAGCTAAAAATACGCATAGTGATACGTAGTAGGTACACTGAATTGTAAGTAAATAATAAAATAGGCAGAAGTGCTCGGACCTAAATGGGCAGGCTCATGAATGGAGATAATTTAGCTTCTGTAATCATTCGTCCGTTGTTAAGAAAAGTAAGTCCTTGGAAGCTTGCACTTATGGTCAAATTTGTATACCCTCTAAATAAGACAGTCAAATTCTGGCAAGTACGAATGTGGTGTGAACAGTACAGAAATGCCTACATTCCTATAACAGACAGGGCGATAATTATTGTGCCAAGCGATGGGATGTTACTACAAAACTTTTACCGTATATATTTTGTGTCGCCATCATCACATAATGGGCTAAAGCGGTGGATTAAGTAAAATTAGGACAGACACGCACAGTTACATTTCGATCCATTAGCAGCAGCTGAATTCCACACGATTACGTCGAGTAATTAGGCAAAATAATCAAAATAGAATCATGAAACAAGTTCAGTTGACGGAACAGATATACATGTATATCGCGACCAGGATTTGGCACGACTCACTTGTATTATTGTAGTTTTATAGCCAATGGCAAGCGCCCTAATTTTCTAATGCCAAAAATGTATTGATTTGCGCTAATACATAAATAACGGTCAAGTCTCAGAGAGCACGTTAAGCCGTCGGTCCCTGCTGTCATGAAGCAGACAGTCGTTATAGGACGTCAGTACCTCTGAATCAACTGACACTAGTCTAAATCATATCGCTATCCCTACGGCTTGCAGAGAGGTCAGCCAGGCAGACCCTCTGTGGAAAAGCTAATATTCAGAAAAAAAAAACCGGTTTGTCTAGTAAGCAGACTCCGGGTTGAAACTGAGATAACACTAGGAGGATAATGTAGTTGTGGACAGTGAAAATTCGACTGCAGCATTACTCCTGCCCTGCCACTTCTTTTGAATTTTATAAAGGGACGAAAAAGGCTTCGCTGTAAAAATGAGCTAAAGTCAGCAGCATTCGTTAAACACATCATCATAATTATATAACATTATTACATCACTGCACTGGTCTACGACCACAGCTAGCACAGCCTGACCTAACACCTCTTTAGATATTCAAACACCAAAACGTGCCATCATGTTAATTTACGTTTCAACAACAACTTGTTAATTAACTTAATAAAATTTTTAATTAACTATTTGGACAGATAGAGGCACAACTGGTCCAAATCCCGTGAAGAACAACACTAATTAAAATACCTTTACCGTGCCAATGAATTACTAAAGACACTCCCAAGACAAACAGCTGACCTTTTCGAATGTAAAACGACAAATAATTACTTTGTGTTAACTAAATTCTAAGAAAGTCTTGTTTAATTTTAAGACCTGCTGATCGCGGGAATTCAAGGAAAACATGAGACGGCCTCAATTATAAAAGTTTTAAAAGGCAATTTGAGATGGGTAATGGTACTTCCTAGCTGTTTCATTGTTCGAAATACTTGACTATTAAAGAAGTATTTAAGGTGAACAGTTTGTTTAAACGCTAATCGTTATAACGAGCAGTTTGTAAAACCCTACTGTTGAACTTCAAACTACACTACAAACAAAAATCAATAAATCACGGCAAATAAGTATAATACTAACGGTACAGAAACCAGAAGTCTTTAATTTGCTAAAAAGTACTTGGGATTACAATAAACTTCAAAGTATGACATACATAGATTGCAGCAGTGAAACTTCTTTAGAATGATTGCCAATCGAACCTTTATGAAACAAGATAAACAAATTTCAGTAGTTCAGTTAGTTGACTGGAAAACCAATCACACACATTTTTTTCTATTTACCAACTTTCATGTTTCTCTCTCCATTTAATTATTTACTTACAATGATAATAGATAATATAACAGGCGCTCTAGAGGAGAGCTAATATTCTGAGAAATTTGGTTAGACTAGAAAGCGGAATTTGGGGTAAAAATTTTGGATGCGACCGGGCTAACTCTAGGGTGATAATAATATAATAATATTCTTCCACATACACACAACGCCATCTAGTCCCGAACTAAACAGAGCTTGTTCTGTGAGTACTAGGCAATGGATAAACATACATATAATACTTTTTTGGTAAATATGACGATGATGATTTTTTACTCTTTCCGTTTTTACCTAACCTTACAAATATCCAACAGGTTGACAAACAATATCTTAAAACTCGTGAGCCAAAATTATATCCACTCCAAGGCCTGTCGACCTCGAAGCGATGAATGCAAAACAAGCAATCTGATTGTTTGAGGAAACCGAATCGATTCTCAACGGTTAACTAGTTACGGCGAATATGACGCTTTTTAAGTCGTTATATTTGAAAATATTGCACACTTTGAGGATAAGTTAGTGAGTAACTTTGTTGTAATATTTTTGATTTGGTTGTTTGTTTAGAATGATAGAACAGGTCAGAAGTACCCTAAACAGAAGAGCATGCATGAGAAACTTGATGGGAGTGAATGAAGCAAGAGAGCTATGTCAGCAAATGAGATGAGAGAGAATGTGATGTGAGAGAGAGAACGGGAAAACGAAGCGGACTATCGCTGAACGTATAAAGGAGCACATCGCAGCTGTAAAGAACCGTCAAACGAACAAATCGGCGATTGCGGAACATTTACTTCAATCGGGCACCAATCACTGGATTGAATTTCATCGTCCCCAAGTCCTTTCCACGGAACGCCACTTTTACCCAAGAGTTGTGCGTGAAGCGATTGAAATCAGAAAACATAAAAATTTCAATCGGGAAGAGGGCTTCAAATTGTCATCGGCGTGGAATCCTGTGATTCGGTTAACAACACCCCACTTTAATGCGCAGTCGGCGAATGTTCAATATACAGATACGGTTATTGTATTTTGCGCCGGTACTTCGAATATCAACGACCCGGGGGTAGAAATAGAATCTTCTACCTCGCACTCGGAGACGTGACATCGCTTCACCAGTCAGCTTGCGACCACGGGACGTACAACCGTCTCGAAACGTCAAGCAAAATAAGGTATGTAAATACCTAATTTGCATGTTCGCGTTAATTCCCGTCTATATATATATATTCTTAAACATGCAACGCGAGTGTTTAAAAGTTTCTATTCAAAAGATATCCATGACCTAAGCATTTTTAGGGGAGAAATAATTTCAATGAAACCTTCGATGCCGTATAATTTTTCATAAAAAGATATCATGATCTGCGTTTTAAATATTCTAACGGTCGATCTATCGACAGAATGATATTATCCCTTTGAGCTACAAAAGTGGCAACCGTTTATGTCTAGACTTGGAGTAAACCTCAACACACTTGGAGATAACAGGGATGAAAAGAATTTATTCTATACATGCGTGACGTAACCTACATATTTATAAAAACATTTTTGCTCCACTTTTTCCAAATAAACTGACATGTCTGGTGAAAACAACCACGCTCCTAAATAGTGTCTACTACATGTGCTTAGTCTCGCGTGCCACCAAAAGGAACAAAAGAAAAATCATAGACGAAACATAGGTAGATAAAAACCATTGACGGAACATGAATACTTGTAAATTTTCGTGACTTGTACGCACAATAATATTTATGTAGGTAAATGGTCTTGTTGGCGTAATATTTTTAAATAAAAATTGGCCAAGTGCGAGTCGGACTCGCGCACGAAGGGTTCCGTACCTTCATCTATAAAAGAAAATCATGTTTGTTGTACGTATACTGAAATATTTTTTAAATTACTATCTGTTTATTAAGATTGAGAAAAATTGTTTAAAAATTACGTTTGTTGTATGGGAGCCCACGTTAATATTTACTTTATTTTTATTTAATTATTTATTTTGAAAGGTAATAGGTATAAAACTAGATATTCTGTGAAAATTTTAAGCGTCTACTTGTTACCTTTAGTAATATAGAGCAAAAAATAAGAAAAAAAACACGTTTATTTTACTTTGAAAGTTAAAAAATTAAAAAATATTAAGGGGAGTCCTCTACGGGACTCCCCTTTAATATTTTTTAATTTTATTATTTTAGTATTTTTTGTTATAGCGGCCACGGAAATACATAATTTGTGAAAATTTCTGCTTTCTAGCTATCACGGTTTATGAGATACAGCCTGGTGACAGACAGAAACACAGCGGAGGCTTAGTAATAGGGTCCCGTTTTTTACCTTTAGGTACGGTACCCTAAAACGAAAGTGAACCTAATATTTGTCCCGAAATTTCCCCGGGGGTAAACCCACCTTGATCACAAGATGGCAATTATGTTATGATCTAAAACATATAGGTATTGATTAAATCTTCATTTTAAAATAATAAGCGATTGAAGCCTGCTGCATGAATCCTCATTAGTATGGCGAAATATGTTTCTAAAATAATATCAGACTTCAAAGCATTTAAATAAATTAAATTAATTTATATTTACAGTTATACTTTAATTACATTATCCACTTAGGTAAAATGTCAGGTTAAATGTCTAGTCTTCTCCATATTCAGCTACGGGGCTGAGACTTGGACTTTAAAAAAGGCGGACCGCGACCGCATTGATGCCTTCGAGATGTGGTGCTGGAGGAAAATGCTCCGAATTCCCTGGACTGCTTTCCGTACAAACCTCTCCATCTTGAGTGAACTGAACATCAAGATCAGACTGTCTACTACCTGCATGCGCAGAGTACTGGAGTTCTTTGGCCACATTGCCAGGAAAAATGGCCACAACCTTGAACAGCTCATCGTAACTGGCATGGTTGAGGGCAAACGACCAAGAGGCCGCAGCCCAAAAAGATGGGCAGATCAGGTCAGATCCACACTGGACGCCCAATTGCACGTGGCACTTCATGACGCTAAAAACCGTCGCAGATGGCGAGATACCATCCATAAGAAGCTAATCCAGCGGGAACTTCACGACCCTCAGTAATGAGGAACACGACTCGAGGAGGAGGAGGAGACATTATCCACATATGCAGACACAGAGTAATATAATTCTGAATTTCACAATACACATTAACGTAACAAGACGAAGATTAAAACTTTCTTATTAAAAATAGTACTTTGTACTACAAGGTGTACCTATTGTAAAATTTCGCATTTCAGCTGCTAGGAACCTATGTTTGTATGTATTTCATTTGGAAGTTTGTTGGAGTAGGGCGTCTTATTTCGGCAATAAAGTGAAACTTTTAGGTTTTACTGGCAAAGTTTATAGTGCACATAAACAGATTTAGCTACTGCTGGGGTTTGGGAACAAATAGAGCTTGTAATATTGAAGGGTGCTTTTGTATTTGTCATCGGAACATCGATATTGTAGATTTTATTTCTGAAGAATTTGTTAGCTCCATCGTAAAAAAAGCATGTCGAAAACAATATTGCTTTTGCCAGAAGCACAATTGTAGAAATTGGCAGAATTATAACGCCGTTAAGAAACCATCACGTCATGATCATCATCAGCCCTTCCTTAGTGGGTGCCCGCCGTAGAAACCACGTACCGTGCGAAGCGACCCTTATAGAGTACGCTCACTATCCAAATATCATGTTTCTAGTTTCAGAAGTTCTGCTAAAGCTCTGTAATGATGGCAGTCAGGTTTAGAATAACCTATATATAAAATTCTGACTAACTGACAGACAAACTACAGCCGAAACTATTGGGCAGAGGAAGCTGAGATGTGGCATGTATGTTTGGTATGAGATTTGGCTGCACAAAAAAGGGATTTCCCGAATTTCACACGGAATCGGAAAACGGTAAAATAAAAAAAATGCGTGCGTACCTGCTACTAGAGGAGGCCCATCCTCTAGTTTTACCTAATATTTGTGACGATGATCAACGGGCAATCTAAAGGTATATAACAACTTCCTTATACCCATTTCTCCAAAGCTTTGCTAATTTTCCCAAGGCCGCAAGCAAGTCTTGTAAACCGACGTATATCAGTAATTATTATTTCCACGTACAACTCAAACGTATATTACAATGGGGAAATTTGTTATGCTAACATAATCAAAATCACTCACATTACTCGCTGATTACAGAGTAAGCAAAAGACAAACTAATGTCTGTTTGCATATTATTATGTTATTTATATCATTTCCTGGTTTCAGTGTAGTTAGATGTTTGGTATGTGAAATATTCACGGGTTTTGAAGAGGGTTCCTGTAAGACTTTCACTTATATGTATGTAGGTAGTTGAATTGTAAATATTCAAATGTCTCAAATTAAATAACAATATTGCAAAGATAGGCTTATTTATACTATTTTGTACTTTTCTGACCTTAGCAGAAGTCATCTGGACACAGCATTTTACTAGAAGGTACGGACGGTTTATTACCGCTGTTTACAATTCTCTTGTCCCTAGTCTATATACATACATGCATACATAGACTCACGCCTGTTTCCCGGAGGGGTAGGCAGAGACTACGGAACGCCATTTGCAACGATCCTGACATATCTCTGTTGCTTCATTCACTCCCATCAGATTCCTCATGCATGCTCTTCTGTTCAGGGTACTTCTAACCTGTCCTATTTTTATGATGTCTCCAATCTGGTCAGAGAACGTCCGCCTAGGTCTTCCCCTTCGTCCTGTCCCTTCCACACTTGCCTTATACATATATCTGCTTGGTCAGTATTCCGTCATATATATCTATATGTATTATTAATTCATCTGTATAGATCATTTTATTATAATATTTATCTAACTATACAACTCTTATGAGGCATTCATTCAGAGAATTCTGATATTGGATATATTCTAGAATTCTCTGAATTAATTCATCATTATCCTATGAGGTTTATACTCGTAAAGTGAAGTTCCCGTTAACCGACTATATGCAAAATTACTTAAACATAAATAATATATTACATTCAAGAGAAATACGTATTGGTTGACTTCGGCTTATTGAATTTAATATTAAATCGGGAACACAAAAATTCACATTACCCTATTTTTTTTTTTTTATGGTAATAGGCGGCAAACGAGCAGACGGATCGCCCGATGGTGAGCAATCACCGCCGCCCATGGACACCCGCAACAACACAGGAATACATTTGCGTTGCCGCCCCTTGGGGTTGGGAAAAGGGATAGGATGACGATGAGGGAGAAGGAATAGGGGATAGGGCCTGCGGCACTCTCACTCACCGATCGAAAAGCAACAGTTTAGGTACTGTTACTTTACGTCGATTTTCTGTGAGAGGGTAGTACTTCCCTGGTCGAGCCGGCCCATTCATGCTAAAATCAGCAGGGCTCTACTACCTAATAAGTCAAGTAAGTTAATCAGTAAGTACGTCCTAGTTTGTTGGTCGACTAATTATTATCATAATATTGCGACACACAGGTGTGACTTCGAACTCCATTTAGAATTAATTTCGATAAGATTTTGCGATCTAAAATTACCTAGGAATAGGTACATAGATTTCCTGTCCTGAATGGTACTGAATTTTAACTATTTGGTAGTGAATTTTACTGTTCTTTTGTTTTGGACTTAATTTTTCGTAACTCATACCTCTTAACTATAATCTACCCTCCAAAGTTGAGCCACCAAGATAAGATTTTCGTGACTTTATGTCTAGAAATCAGTGAGTGATCTTTTTTTTGATAATTATATCTATGTATTATTATAAAGACTAACTTACTACTCAATAGCCGTTCGAAATCGTAGCCAATATGCTGTGTCAAAAAATGGCCAACTCGACCAATTTACTGTTTAGCCTACTTCTTCGAATTATACGTATATATGGGCGCAAATTAATATATAATGATTATATTGTTACGAAAATGTTAATAATATTTAAGATTAATATTTAAATAATTATTTGTGAACACAGAACTGAGAACTTCACTACTTTACAATATTAGACACTGTATTGGCTGCTTAACTGTTTTATAAAGATTGGGTATTTAATTTATCGCTTAGTTATTAAGATAATTCCAGAAACTTTCAAAGTAAAATCAATTAGTATTAAACAACATTATTCTGACACTTTATGTTTACGGTAATAAATAACATGCGCCTATATTTGCATCCTGTTGATAGCGCCATCTGTTGACAATGTTGTAAAGCAGCGTTTGATTATTAAAATAAATTTGTTATTCGTATAAAATAAATCATATGGTGTTGTGCAAAATTCATAATAACATTATTGTTGATTTTTGATAAATAATTGTACAGTGATTTCAATTATATGTTGAAAAGGAAATGGCAGTTCTTAAACATTAAGTTGTAATGACGGTTAGTTTATAAAAAGGACTGTAGGTCACATTTTAATTCAATTCTGTTCTAGAAATCAACTGATAATAAACCAAGTAATATTACGTAAGTGTTTTTATTATGGAGTCTGGACACCATAACCCTGGCGTATCGCCGACAGCAGCGGTGGTATAAACGCCCCCTAAGAGACTTCGGGATCTACGGTTGGCGCGAGAGTGATGGGTCTCTTGGCTTGGCCGCCATAACCAAGGATGACCTGAAGACTGATGCGACAATCGCTTGAAAGCAGTGTTTGGCGCTAGTCAACCCTGGTCGGAGACCACACGGTGTGTCGGAGTGATGGCGAGCACGTCTACACTTCACGTGAGGCCACGTGCGAGCGAGAGCGACAGAGCGACTACGACGGGGTACACGAACCGGGGTGTGCTGTGGCGTGATCGCTGTTCTTCTCAGAGTTCTACCAGAGGTTGCAGATGCGGGTTGCTGATGCACTGACTAGAGGTATTTATCCAGAGCTGATTTGATTAGTTTTGGAGAAACATCCAAATTTTATAAATTATGGTGCTTACACGATTACCTACTATCCCCGTAAGGATTACCAGATAAACATTATACAGTCAAAATTACGAACGTTATACCCCAAATAGAACTTATAGGTAACTGTTGTTTATCCACGTTTGGTATATAGCAGTGCTACTGTGCTTATAGTCATGTTATGCCGTCGGCTGGGGCTCTTGTCTGTTTATTAATCGTTAGGCCATGTCGGCAACTTTCTGTAAAACTTACTTATCTACACAAGAAAGAGAAAATAGCTTTGTTGTTACGTGGTTCTACTAATGTAATTATTAGTAAAGAACGGGCAGTTATACCCTTTTCAAGTTGAAGCTCTGATATAGATCCATTGTATAAATTGCCTGATTTGCTTTCAGTTTAAATAAGCTAATCGATGTGCTGAATATGAATTCAATTGGTAGTCAATAGGTTATCCCAATAGTAAAACAGTAAAGGAATCAAACATTATTTATAGCCCTTGGTTACACATTACATAAGGCTAACTAACTGCATTACTTATGGCTAGTGCTCACGGCGCGATTATATGAAGCCTCTCTTGATAAATGACTATCCACCACAAAAATAATTATTTGAATAAAACCAGTAATTTCACAGATAAGTACATTCAACAAAACAAACTTCAGTTTTATTATATTAGTACAGATATATTCAGAAGGTAGATACAAAAATAAATTTGTGTTACACATTTTTAAAGCTAATATTTGTAGTTACAAAATAGGTTTTATTATATATTTGTGGACTCTGTAGGTGCCTACATGATTATGTTGAAATTGTTACTGTCAACTTGCAGCTCAAGTTAAGGTTATATAATAAGACAAGGGAACCCGACATATCTTAATATTTGTCTCTTAATTTTATACCTGTATAGAATGATTTGTTCCAACCATGATACGTCCTTGCTTAACCCAAACTACTGAAGCTAGAAACATGAGATCTGGACAGTAGATTTCTTTATGGACATATGCACTCATTTAGGTTTTATAAAAGTTCATCTCTAAGCATTTTAGGTTGAAAGTCTAAAGACAGGTGACTGCTAATCTTTTATAAATAACAAGCCTTAGTGTTATACTTCGTAAATGCAATTTGTTTTGTTTGTGGGTTCATTTGCAAAGTTGGTTGCATCTATATTCGGGATGACAACCAGTGATAAACCAATAAAATTTGGTGCCGACCTTATTGCTTAGCTCTTGTGGGATGCAAGACAGTTCGGAGTATGGTTGTTAGGATAATGATAGGTGGGTTTGGGGAACATGATGTGAGAATCCATATTATCTCTTTTCCCATTTAGCAATATTTATTCTTGGCAAATAAAAGTAGTTGCGTGGACTGCTCATGCTTTATTTCTAAGTCAGTTGTGATTGGTCAGTTTAAGTTTATTTATTCGGATAAACAATTATTACTTGTGTATGAATTGATAAGAATTACATTGGCACTACATGTTAACAGTTTAAGATAAATATTAACATTATTTGGAAAATTCCCTTAAATATAAAGTCAAATAAAATTCAAGTTGAATTACATAATGAAGGAGGGGACGAATGATAAATGGAAACATTCATTTCAGAAAGAAAGGTTTATTTGAATTAATTATAAAAACTGAGTGGAATCATTTTTAAAAATAAGACGGCACTAATCTTGCTTTGTAATATTGGTAGCTTGTAAATTTCTCTTTTATGGCTCAGTTGGCAAACAATTCAAAAATTTCACAGCTTGCACTATGCCTAAAAATATTCAATATTGGATAAAACATGTTCTTACATGAGTAATAATTAATTATAGCACTAGTATTTTCGAAATCCTTGGATCTGCATGGTTTGAAATCATTTCATATTTATCACCAACAGTCAGACTGTTCACGGCTGAACATGGGCCTCTTTTTGTTTTTGCCATTTTGTTTTGCTGTTTGATGTGGATAAAACTCATTTTGAATAAATTAAGTTTTAACTGTTTTATCAAAACTGCAAATCTTGATAACTTTATATTTGATTATGGCACTGTCAGGCAGAACCTGAGAAAATTCAGAGTGTCTTTTGCATTTTACCTTATGCGTAAAATATGGGCTCCAACACTGTTGTAGCTAAGATAACTATAGACCAATGCACAGGTTGAACATGCCTGATATATAGATATAGCTTAATAGACCGGACCACTTTGTAAGAGTAGAATTTTATTTCATCCACAGTAACTAAGGTTCATGGAATTAATATTTGGGTGGGAAATGTTGCCCACCACCTGTCTTTTGAGTGTTGCAGGTTGATGATGACATCCTAGCAGATGACCTGACCTTAGTGTGGAGAGGATGGACGAGCGGTCCTTTACTGATTGGTATGTATGGATGACGGTGGCCCGCCCTTTTGACGTCGGTGGTTTTGTGTGTGGGCTGCGCGCACACGTGCCGCATGGGTGCTGTACTGAGCTGGAGTCAAGCATTATTTGCTAACCTTTGTTGCTGATCAACATCAACAACTGTATAAGCAGCTTGACCGTATGGGCGGAGGATTCGTCAGATAGGTACCGATTTACGTGGGGGGGTCCTCTACCTCCTCCACTGTCGTTGTTGGACCTATGTAATTGCATTGTATTGATATAGCTGATCATGACGAACGATGATCATTATTTTATGTATATGCATTGATGTGTTTATGAGGCAAATTTTGCATTTATGTGTTTGAGTAAAATTTTATTTTTCCTATCCAACATCCTTCCCAAAACGCTGGCTGGCCACCATGCGTATCCTTGATCCTGGTCTTGTTGGCTAGATCCCGTGATGGGTGATGCCGTGTGTTGGCTAGATCCCGTGATGGGTGATGCCGTGTGTTGGCTAGATCCCGTGATGGGTGATGCCGTGTGTTGGCTAGATCCCGTGATGGGTGATGCCGTGTGTTGGCTAGATCCCGTGATGGGTGATGCCGCGTGGGCTAAATCGACCCTATGTGGGTGATGCCGTTTGTGGGCTAGATCCCTATGTGGGTGATGCCGTTTGTGGGCTAGATCCCTATATGGGTGATGCCTGTGTGCGCTAGATCCCGTAATCGGTGATGCCGTAATCGGCTTAGCCATGGGTGAAGCATTGTTTGTTAGATCCCGTGATGGGTGACGCATGCCTCAGGCTAAGATCCTATGACTAGGTGAAGCCTTGTAAATAACTTTTAGTTCATTCTGTATGATAAACGCTTATTTATGTAATTTTTATATTCCTTATTTTTGTTTGTTATGCTGTTTATTCTGTAACCGTTAAATAATCAGCGCGAGGAGCGCGCTGGATCAGAATGGCCGTATGGGCGCAAATTAATATATAATGATTATATTGTTACGAAAATGATAATAATATATAAGATTGATATTTAAATAATTATTTGTGAACACAGAACTGAGAACTTCACTACTTTACAATATTAGACACTGTATTGGCTGCGTAACTGTTTTATAAAGATTGGGTATTTAATTTATCGCTTAGTTATTAAGATAATTCCAGAAACTTTCAAAGTAAAATCAATTAGTATTAAACAACATTATTCTGACACTTTATGTTTACGGTAATAAATAACATGCGCCTATATTTGCATCCTGTTGATAGCGCCATCTGTTGACAATGTTGTAAAGCAGCGTTTGATTATTAAAATAAATTTGTTATTCGTATAAAATAAATCATATGGTGTTGTGCAAAATTCATAATAACATTATTGTTGATTTTTGATAAATAATTGTACAGTGATTTCAATTATATGTTGAAAAGGAAATGGCAGTTCTTAAACATTAAGTTGTAATGACGGTTAGTTTATAAAAAGGACTGTAGGTCACATTTTAATTCAATTCTGTTCTAGAAATCAACTGATAATAAACCAAGTAATATTACGTAAGTGTTTTTATTATGGAGTCTGGACACCATAACCCTGGCGTATCGCCGACATATACATACACACGTATCTACGAATGTTTCAGCAAAGTCCACACACGTACTGCAAATCGCACCAATACCTTGAAGGTAAATTGGCACCGTTGGAGTGGCACGCATTTGTTCTAATAGCTACCCTTTACATTTTTCTTCGAGGGTCTTAATACGATAACGAGCAACCAAGGGCTTTTGGAAGGGCTCAGTGATTTTAGACGAACTTATTGTCTAGTGTTATCACTCGCAGTGAGGATACGGGTTTTATGATGCTCTTCATGAAACGATAATCTACACATTAGAGGGAATCGGTTCGTTCGCGTTCAGCGAATGGAATGCAGCAGGTACTTGTATCTGTGCAAATTGCTCTATGTGATGCTAATATTGCATTGGAATTGTGCTTACGTGCGCGGGTTGTGAGATTAGAACAATAGTATTGATTTTAATTTGTATTTGAATACAGATGGTCGTTTTGATTTCAAGGTGTTTGTATTGCACCTCAATTATTTTAATTAGATTTCGGGATAAATCATGTCATCAAGTCTTGACATGGGTATTTTTTTGTTATAAGCGTGACGTAAGAACTTATAAAATGAACCGATAAAAACTGCATTACTTCAATTACAAAAGTACGGACAACATTGGTGTATAATTTGTATAAACCAAAAAACACACAACTTTCTTCAAACTAAAATATTGTACAGTACTTTGTGGAAATGAGAGTCATCGGTCAGAATTCACACATCATCTCATCATAATTTCCGCCGAAAGACGTCTAATGCTGATCATAGGCCTGCCCTAAGCTTCTCCACATTAACCTATTTTGAGCCAACCGCATCCATCCGCTGCCCGCAATCCCAATAAGGTCAGCACTCCACCTTGCGGGGAGAACTGCCTCTGCTGCGATTCATACGTGAAACAATAAAATTCTGAATTGTCAGGTGAATTGTTCGTCACTGGTGCAAAGGTAACTTATATTGCTTGCGTCACATACTCGTATAAACTTTAATGCTCTAATTTTAGAGACGATAAGTTCTAGCTTTATGAGGAAAAGAAAAATGTATTTTAAGAATGAAATCGTAAAAGAGTTATATGAATATTTTCATATTTTTATGTAGAAGCTATTTTAATATTTTCTTGTTATATGTAAAACAGTAAGTAATAAAATTTAAGTAAAAATGTAAAGAAAATGATAATAATATTCTGGGACAATCCTTTTCCAACAATCCATTCTGTAGAATTTGTCTGGTACCTTTTATGAAGTAGGCTTAATCTTAATCCTTCCTTATGAAGTGGCTGCTAAGGAAAGAGTTTTTAATATAGGGTAGTAAGGGGGTAAAATAAAGATTCAAATTTTAGGAAAAGCGAATCCCCGGGCGACCTCTAGTCAAATATAAATTAAGATTACATTTCGTCTTTTTGCCAAAATCTAATTCTTTTCTTACACATAAATGGTGCCCGATTTAGTGATCAGTTTGTCCTGTGATACAAAGGCATCTTAATTTTTTTAACGACTGGTGGAAACCACTTTCTATGGAGTCTCCTATTAAAGGCGTAGGCTGGAGGACTGTGACACTCCCCGACGAGAGGCGTAGGGACTACTCACTAAAACCACCACGGTGTTCGTGACACAAAGGCCTATTCCAACTGATTGTGCAACACAAGCCGAGCCCGCAGTTAAACCCGCGTTGTTTAGTGCTTCTGCTCCGCACCTGTGGCTTCTAGCGTGATGTTATATAGCCCAACCTTCCTCGATTAATGGGCTATGCAACACAAATAAAATCTAATAAACAAACTCTTCAGTTTTATTATATTAAGTATAGATTATTTTACCTGTTTATAATTCCTGTGCCATTGCTATCCATATTGACATTGAATTAAATAATTATTCTATTAACGTGCTAAATTGGATCGACATAAATTAATTATTAAATTAATGTAGCTAATTTAATGATTGCAACTATTGTATTCCCAATCCGCTGGACATATCTGTACAGAATAATTTTAAATGAAAACATTTGTATTGTTTATCTATGAGAATGAAATATGTACTATTACTATTCCATACGAGTCATGTGATATTTGTGTAGATACTTTTGGGCTCCGTACCCTGGAAGAAGCTGGAGGGTTAAAACGGGACCCGGCAGGTACAACAGATTCAAGTCTCACTGGCATCTAACAGTGAGCACTACCATACTTAAAGAATAAACAAAATACCTATTAGCAACTTATTCAATTTTCATACTCATCTCAACACGTTAATCAAAGATGCGACCAAACAAACCATTTGTTTTTAAATTATATGTCGGAGTTTCGGGTCTTTGATGTGACAAGCGGATAAACATAATGTGAGAACCAGCAATCAACCACGGTTGTCGGTCCTCTTTGGTGGCAAGGGATGTTCTCTTTATGGGATAACGGGTTTCGGAGAAATATAAGCGAAATAATTATTTTCACCACAGCAGCTCAAAAATGCCGCTTTTGCTGCGAGTCAACAGTGAACAAAACGCGATTTTGATTCGAGCGTGAAGCAAAGTAGCTTTTTAATTTTTCAATCTTCAGTGCCACGAATTGACATTACTCAGCCATAAATTTCAAATATTCGAATTTTACTGTGCTCTGTCTCTTTCACATGCATATAAAAAGTGAGTGAAAAAACAAACTCCTTCGAATTCGAAATTTGATTTTGGAATTCGACCTCAAAGAAAACACCTACGGCAACGCAAAAAAAAAAGATATTTGTAATAAAGATATTACTTTTATAAATGTTATTGTTTACATGTTTAATTTATTATTGGATTTTAATAAAAATAAGTCTAATTAATAGTATAAAATTAGTATTTAACCAATACATTTTTATTTAGAATTACAACAATGATACATTTGAAAAATAAATATCAGGGACGCGGTATTAAAACGCGATTTAAAAAAGTAGCGGGAATAAAAATTTCGCTGATGCTGGTACAGTAGGTATAGCATAACGTGTTAAATTATATTAATATAGTAAATAATCCAAAAGCATGAGTGAAACTAGCGATGGTGACTGTACTTTAACACCAGAAGAGTTAAATTAACAAGTTATTAATGCAGAATTCAATCTAAGTATTCCTGTTCATTTCTATGTCTCCTAAGTAATATGTGTTCTCACTACTGTGGTGAAAAGTTATGTGTGCTACACGAGAGCAAAGTTTTTTGTATCTCGTGCTGTTGAGTCCCTCACCACGCTCAGGATTCAAAATCAGCACTCGAAACAAAAAACAACTTTGCTCTCTTGTTGCACAAATAACTATTCTTTACGTAAATGGTTATATGTTTATATTGGACGCTTTCTGTAGTATTCAATAGTTTTGTCTACTATGTTATTTATTTACGTGTACTGCTTTTTTAAAGTATATTTTTGATAAAAGAAACCTTTACCAGAACTAGACTGTGCCTGAGCGACTGAGCCTTTTCTAGTAACAATGATTTGCATTTTGTTCAATGAACTATTAACATCAAACGATAAAAGACCGTATTCTCCTTCACTTGAAGTTTATTTTTATTTGATGTTCAATAATGCGGCAACGCTAATGAAAGCAGTTGAACAGAATAATGATTTTGAACTAAGTAATATTGCTTTATAGTTATTAATGGAAGCGTTACGTTCACAATTAAGTATCTTGGCGGAATGGCAACGGTAGCTTAGTCGAAAAGAAACTGCTAAGCAGAGGGTCTCGGGTTCAATTACAGCGAATGCCTTCTGACCACCACAAGCTAAAATAATAACGATATTTTACAGTTAATAAGATCACTATCAGCATATGTGAAGGCACTGATTCCTCTGTAAGAACTGTCACAGTTTTTGATAATTCGGATCGACGGCATGATAATTGACGGCCTTTGAATACGCACATAACTTCGAAAAGTTAGTGGAACGCGCTGTGGTTTTGAACCGATACACTTGGCAGTCTGTTGGTTTCACCAGACCATCGCTTCTTTAGTAGGTACAGTCGAACAACTTCCCGCTAGACCACCATAGGGGCGAGAATCGCTCAACAAGACATCGTCACTTCCAGTGCTACTTGAAAACCAGTTCCAGTGCTAACTAATAATAAAGTTAGATAAGGTACACAGCTTAAAAAAAACATTAGTAAAATATTATTTACAACTTCTATTTATTCTGCATCACTAAATTCTTCTTCTGAAGAATCATCTTAATTTTAAAACCTCAGAAGGAAGTTTACTCGTCGGTTTTTTCGGCACTTCCCTAAGGCCATTTATTACAGGATCAGATGTAATTAGCAACATATTAAGTAAATCCCTATTCGTGGCAATACGTGAATATTTTCGAGTATTGTGCTCCCGGAACCTCCTATAATCCTTATTACGCGCCACTTGAGCTTCTTCAGAAAGCTGCCCAATAGGTAAAAGAGCCGATCTCACAATTTCTACACTGTGCACAAGAATTTTGTGCACAGTAACAGGCATTTTATACCACGAATAGAGACTAAGATACAATTTTTTTGTGTCCTGTGTAAAATAATTAAATTTAACAACATCAATATCGTAACCCGAAGCTAAAGTTCTAAGGATAGTGCCAAAGTTCTTAATTAGTGTCACATCTACACCTGTAATATCTGAAGCCTGTTCAGGATTCTCAAAAAACCGACGAGCAGTATTCCCATAATTCGTATTACCAAATCCTGGTTTTGGTTTATCTACAATTAAACCCATTTCAACCTTAAACCTTTCTTGGATACGAGCCGAACGTTGCTTCACATTTTCTTTGTCACTTTGACCTCGAAGTTGCCATTTCTTAACTTCAAGACGATAGCTTATGTGCAGCAAACATTCAAAAGACCGGATCCAAGCGTGAAGGGGAGATATACCAAAACCAAGAGTTTCCTTATTTACAACAAATTCCCTAGACTCATCATTCATAAATTTAGGAGTAGCTCCACAAATGTAACATTTAAGTGCTGACGAAGTTTCAGTCATAGCGTTGCACACTTTACCATCAATCATCGTGAACAGTAATTCGTATTTGACCGATATCTCTTGACCATCTATATTACCTATTGTTGGCACCAATTGGTTTATTTCCTCCAAAATCTTATTGGTTTCTATTACAGTAAAATCTGTTGTTTCTTTGGAGAAAATAAACTTAATCAGTCGACAATACATGGTAGAAGATGGTCGAGGATTCTGCCAAGCAACTCTACCACTATTGTCACGTAACTGAAGTGGCACGAATGAGAACATAAACAAAAACTCATCTGTGTCTTCACTGTTTGAGAATTTTTGTTTGTAAGTGCTATGACCGGAACTTCCATCACACCCTCACTTGCTAACAAGGGAGAGTGATGAGCCAGAATCTACAGATTTTAAAACTTCACGCTGTGCACAAATTAGACGTTCAGCTGTTTTATTTAAAACCGCCTGAAGTTTAATTTCTGCACGCGTTTCGCTTATAAAAATCTGTTCCTCGGGAGGGTAGCATTCAATTTTTGCCTGCCTAACACTATAAAATGATGGGAATACCTGGTGTCCTGCCTTGATGCTCCATTTCCTCGTTTGTTTATAAGAGTGGCTCGTGGATTTGGCATCCACATAATATGCCAAAGCCTCCTCTTTGGACAAACATCTTGGTTGTTCGCGTACCTTTTCACCCACATATCTTTTCATTTCTTGGCACTTTTCCGGACTATGGCTTGCTTCTTTAATCACAGTAGCCAAATTCCGATGTCCGGATAATCGTGCCGATATTTCAGCAGCGGCTACTAGCTGGTTTACATCTCGCGTGTGTAGTAGGTCCTCCACGCGTCTCCTTTTCGTTTTTTCACTTGCTTCAGGAAAATCTATTGATGGACGTCCACGAATCGAACTCTTACTTGATGATGATGGTGTTGAGAGGTGGACAGATGCTTTGAATGTAAAATACCCAGACAACCACTCAGAATTCTTAGTCAGGAAGCGATTACGGCATTTCCCACATTTTCCCATTTTTCTGTGTATTTGGATGACAATCTTCCAATTGTCATTTTAATTTCCCGCTCAGATGCTTCCGTGATATTAACAAGATCATGTTTCATCACTATAAACTCATAGAGTCTACTGTTGCGGTTCTCTTTAGCATGTTTCTGCCATTCATCAAAAAACTCCATTTTCGAGACTGAGAATTCGTATTCTAGAAAACAGACAAAATGACAAAGTTGTACTCAAGTGTGCAGGCTAAGATGACTAAAATTTAAAAGCTAACAGATATGGCTATGCTATATATACATAAAATCTAGCCCGGGTACAAGAGGGTACAAGTAGTTTCTAGTCCAATGAATTCAGAAAATCATCAAAATTTGACAAACTTCTTTTAACTCGAGCTATTTAAAAAAAATGGAGAAATGTAAACCTATTTTCTTATTAGAAATAAAAAGAACATACCTTTAACTTGAAGATCCATCACTAACACTTTTGAAAAAACTTAAACTCACTGATATAGGATGTTACTTCCGTACACGCAAAAATGCAATTAACCCTAGATAGATAACCATATTATATAGTACGGTAAAGATAACCTTGGGTCACTTCGACTCACGGGTTTATATAGGCTTATTTTGCATAATATGTAATATATTATGTTTTATTATTAGTAGGATTAGATTATATGTTATGTTAGGTTATAAATAAAACGAATATATTAATATTTTATCATGTTCTTATTAATAATAATTTGAAATTAACAAAATAACTTTTTTTTTTAAACAAAAAACTCACTACTTCTGAGATCTATTCTTCAGTATTTTAATTACTATAATAAACTTTGTAAAATCATTTTTTTGTAATCTTAGGAATATAATCACTATTAAAAAATATAAAAAATATGTCATATGACTTATAGGCACTTAGGGCAAAAGCTCGACTTATGTTCGCCACAAATGAAAATTTTGCACTTGTCGCACACAGACGTCGTCTTCCTTCTTATTTTCCATGGACAGAAACTGCAGTATTTTCTTTTTTTTTCTTATAATATTCGAAGCTGATGTCCTCCCACTCGATCTTCCTTTTGAGGCCGTCCAACGGTGACCATTTTTACCTCGAAATGTTTCACGCTGTGGCATGACAATTGATGTCGCTTGAGAAAGTGCAGAGTTTCCTGGGCTCTCAGAAAGAGTTTCAATGTGTGAAGAACTCTCTAAAAGTGGCGTAGGTTCCTCTATATACTCATAGTCACTTTGAGCATCATCCTCCAGTATGCTGTCCTCGACTTCACTATCTGATCCCTCCACCTCTTCATCACTAATTTCTGACAAAAAACAAGCTTTTTGTGAGTCTTCTAAATGTTTTTCTGACGTCATTTTAAAATAAGTATGATGTTAAAACAAATCTGTAAGGAAATCAAAAAATATATGTAACATTTACATTGAGAAATTGTAAAACAAAAGTAAAAAAGAGCTAAACATTTAATAACAAAAAGTTACGGTAAAGATAACCATGGGTCACATTGACTCACGGTTTATTTATATTTACGAAAATAAAACACTTACCCAAGCGATACGTGTGTCACCTGCAAGCTCTGTGGTCCGACTGAGGTGGCGGGAGCGGCGAGCATAATGTTGTGAAATAAGCGCGAAATACAACAGTTTTTCTAAACTGAGTGAGTCGATTTGACGTAGGTTATCTTTCTAGGGTTAATAAGTGGTTTTCTTACCCTTTTCTTATATACTAACCTCATTACCTTATCAGTAGTTGACACGTGTCCAAAACAATTCTCAGAATTGGGGCACCTGGGTATCTGGTAAAAGGCTCAGGTAATAAATTTCAGGTAATTAGACAATGACTTTTGTCCAGCTAGCATGTTCTAGACGAAACACAGTGCGCCGCCTTGTTTGATTGTACGTGCAACAAATATAACATTTGTTAGAAGCCACATACAGTTCTGCAGTGGAGACTGCGTATTGGCAACCGTAGTATATGCTGCTCTCAGGCTAGGCGAATGGCGATATACGGAATGTTATCACTTTGCGTGACAGCAGCTAGACACGAGAAGCTGGTAATTAAGCTCAGTTTGTGTGCCTTGGGAAATGCTATATCCAACAGTTCAGTGCTATATCTCAGACTACGACAGGCTGATAATTATGATGGCGGCCTTCAGACTTTCTCAGAACCTTAAGTGGTATCAACGACCTAACTAACACAGGCCAATACCATTGCGTCATCCCCCTTTTGCAACGGCAGTGATAAGGCCGCTCCCACAGTACATACAGTTATCACTTATCAATGTTTATCTTAGTGATACGGCACTGGACTGACTGTAAAAATAGATCAATACTTTTTATGTGCCTTTTGAAACGAGTTTGATATGTTGTGTGTGCAACGTCCTTCGGCGAAATAGTTTTGGCGGGCACAAAATGATTAGGTTTCATTTCAGAATTGCTATTATTTTTTGGTAATAAGAATATTGAGATTGAATGTTTTCGAAGCAAGTATTCTACTCATTAAAATTGATCAGACATATAATATCCCCTTATTAAGTTGAAACAATGTCTGGACTTTACATACAGTATTTACCTACATCACAGAAAATGAAATGAGCACGGGAATAACAGTATTTAAATTGATGTTTTCATATGTTCATGCCAATGTTAAACATTGAAATAGGTAAAACTATGGTATACAGATTCTATCGCGGTATATTGGTTTGACTTTTTCAAATTGAACTGGTAGTTCCCACTTCCTACCACAAATCGGTACTACATTCTTCAGCTCAACTCTTATAATATTATTTAAAATTTAAAATAAAGTAAATATGGATAATAAAAAGTTTCATATTTTATTCGACCACGAGGGCATTCCAGATAATATCAATAGAGCTAACTATAACTACTATCTGATTGTATAGCGTATAAACGTTTTGAAAAAGTCTCTAATATTTTATTTAGGCCACGATAACCAAGTCGCCGTCGGTATCAAATTGATTGGCAATAATTGCAAGGCGGCAACCAAATAAATGATTTAAACTCATAACAAACATTGGTGAGTCGACGACGTCGATTATTATAACCGTGCTACTTTTAAAATTATATTGTAAGACAACAAAAAGACAGCAATCTTTTTGTAATAAAGTATTATGTTTGAGTTTGTCCGGTATGAATACTTTTAAACTTTTGCTATTTCAACACATATTGATGTTGACATAACCTTTTTTTTTAAAGTCGACTCCCACCCTAGGAATGAATCCTGTGCCGCGGGGGACTTTTCAAATATACCACCAACGGCCACAAGACACCCAGAATCGAAACAACAATTTATGGATTACACAAAGTGCTGTCTCGTGTGGGAACAACTTATATCTTGTTTTTGGTACAATCTTTTCGGCAATGTACAAAGCGGTAAAAGGCTCGCCCCTATTACGTGGGACCTAAGTCATGGCGAAATGTGGGTGTAGGTAATTTTACACCTCTACCTACCCCTTCGGGAATCAAGGCGTGTGTCTACCAAAAAATGTACTAAATAATAGGAATTATTAGATCATTTGAATAGCTTAGTGAAATCCGGTTAGACTAGAAAGCGGACCCCGGGTTCTTACTGGGATAACGCTAGGATGATAGAAGAGATCATTTGAATGAAAACTTCAGTTCTTGCTAGGGAACCTAATTAACAAACTACGCGTTATTTAAATGGAGTTTTAATTATTATTTAGATCGAATATGTAATGAATGAAACGAAATTAATGCAATGTAATTATACAGTACGTAGGTACTTACTAAATGGTTTCTCTTAATCTGCTATTTCAGCTCCTTCAGCGTTTGTTTGCGAACCATAATTCATAAAAAAACATTCTTATAATAAAAAGAGTCAGAGTTCTTCAGATAATAATGTTGTAATTTATTGTATGGGGTAAACGTGGCAGAACTGTAGATATATACGTTTAGGCCTTTGCCACACTTGACGGAAATTCCGTCGTGGATCTCCCACGGCGGAACGCCTATACAAGTTTATTGTATATAAATAAGCAATACCAGGCACACTATGCGGATGATCCGTCGCTCCGATTGCTCTCAGCGTTTACCGTACGGAAGATCCGCGACGGAATTTCCGTCAAGTGTGGCGTAGTCCTTAATTGTAACCAATGTAAGAGGGATTTGTGAGCTATCTGTTTATATAAAATTGTTATGTCACTCACTGACAACGAACGCATAGCCGAAACTACTAGGCGAGAAGCTGTAATTTGGCATGTGTGTCCCTTGGGGAGCATACCATAACATGGGATTTTCTGAAATGCCCACGGAACCAGGAAGAAACAACTAAGTAATTTATTTATTAAAAAAATAATGTGCGGGCGTACCTATAATTAATAGATTGGATATTCTGATATATCTGCGATCTGGATTGCTTATATCTGCTGCGATCTGTCTCCCACAAGAATATCGTAGTTCGATTTTTCTATTAAAAAGCAAAGAAGCAATCTCCAAACATACCATAGCATCCTTGCTTGGTCGCGGCAGGACCAAGCCGCGACCAAGGCTGTTGTAAGACGGCCGAAACGTCGGTAAAACATAGGTATTTATACCTTAAGTTAATTAAATATCGCGAATAAGACCCGTTTAAATTAAATTGTATGATGTATACAAATCGCGAAAGTTTAAAATCGATTATCTACACATTGATTCTTAATTTTTAAATCGCTTGTAACGTATGTCCGGTACCTACCGCTGTGCGTCATAATACCGTCCATACGCTCGGCCAATCAGAGAAGGCCATCGTCCGCGCTCGCGAAGTCTGACCATATATGGTCATGTAGCGACACCAACTCTGATGGAGAGCTCCAGTATATAAAAGGGCCGACAGAGAGGCCGGCGCCGCTACTCTATACTGACCTACTACCGCTACTCTATCCGTATACGTTGTACGTAATGTACGTGTATCCTGGTCCCAGCTGTGGGTAAGTTACTACATTTACTGCACTAGCGTATTGACCATCTCTCTACCAGCTAGCTGAGGCCGGCTGACGCCGCCTGCCTGACTCTATTGGTTGTGGCTTTCCTAATGCTGCTTCCCTTCAGGTTCCAGCCGGCTACGCTACCTAGAGCGCTACACTTCCCTGCATCGTCTTCGGCGTCACCTCTGCCGAAGAGTCTGGCCCTGCCCCGCTCATCGCACACACACCGCCGGCGCCTGCCAACTGAACCAACAGTCTGCGAGGATCTGCCCGCTACGCGCAGCCCTTCGAGCAGCCTGCCCTGCACACTACCGGAGGGAAGCGTGGGAGACTGCAGCCCTTAATGTTCAGGCCAGTGTCGTGTTGTTGGTCGGTCATACTCGTGCAAGGGAAGTGAGACAATACTGGGCAAATAAACGCATAGAACCTTTTCTGCGTTTCAATACCAGAACCCGTTACACAATTATATGCACAACATAATTATATGCACACAGCGATAGGACAAGTTATACATAATATGCAGTGCGATTTTAACACTTTTTTCCTACGTCATAAGGTCGGTTGGTACAAAGGTGAAAGTGTCTAGCTTGATGTGTTGCCGTGTGTACATACTTCTACAGCGCAAAACTTTGTTCCATTCAGAGTTCGATTTCCCAATACGGAATATCAAAAGCATGAGAAATATGATTTCGTTGATATAAGAAATTTACACGGAGAGGAGCATTTTTAAATTCGTTTCATTTTTAACTAGGCATAGTGATCTACCGCTGATATTTTTTAGTACATGAGTTTATTCCAATGCGGACGATGTCTTTATAAAAAACTGTCTTTGTTGATACGAAATCTTATTATTTTGCACTGTAATCTTCGACGTATTAATAACAACAAAGTGAAAGTAATATCCTACTTACGGCAAGAACGGGATGAAACTACAAGCAGTCCCGCTTTAGTGAAATATATTCAAATTCAACTATATATAATGTCAAAGTCAAAGTCAAATCATTTATTTCTTCATAGGTTTATTACAAACACTTAAATAAAGTTATACTTTAAAAAAAAACTAGATAAGGCCGGTGTTTCCTAACTGACTGCCCTGAGGAGAAACATCCGAAACAAACTCAGAGAGAAATAGAAACTAAAGCGCTGTAAAAAGTGGCACATTATTTCATATAAAAAATAATCTATTACCAAATACGATCATGTATAAGCCTCATTGATCTATAACACAATGTTCCTATTTCCTACATCATTTTCCAAGTCACCTCGCCGATACCAGTCCTAACACTAACCTATTTTCTATCTCCATTCTAAAACTACTATAATACCTCGTATAAAACTTCTTGCGAAGTCGGCAGACATCGCGAATTCAATTACCTTCCAGAGATACTGAACATAAGGATACCTACGTTTTGTAGATATCAGAATGGTCTTACAATACAACGAAAAGTACTGTTAACTCTCAACAATAATGACTTTTTCTGACACATCGTAAGCGCTGAGCAGACGATGGATCTTTGTTCGCCGGACAGTTAGGTACAACGCTTACATACGTACATATACTCACGCCTTTTTCCCGTCGCGGTAGGCAGAGATAACATAACATAATTTGCTTCTATCCTTACAAACCTCACGCACTTTCAACATTCATTACTCTTTTCATACATGCCCGCCGGTTTCGCGGGCTTCGGACCTTGCCGTTCTTCAAAATGCAAGGGTTTTTCACAAGCATTGTCACACTATCGGAGATTGAAAGTAGGTAAACTCCATCACATACCGGGACCTCCAGTCATTCTTACCTCTATCAAATTCGACCGTCGTCTGTGCTATCGTTTTGGTTTCCACATCCTACATTTCCTTTCCTCGCGTGTCTTCCGCCTTATACTAAAACATAAAGTATGCTTGCCACACGGCATTCTTCAATGCAATTTGCCGTCAAAGGATAAAAGTATTTTTAATAACGGAAGGAACTCCGGTGCATGGCGTGTACCCGCTTGCATGTTATTTTAATATGGCTTATGGCTCAAAGCTTTATTGAAGTATGACATTTATTTTAATTGCTTAAAATGGCAAGTATTGTAAGTATGTTCGTGTTTGTTCTTTGATTTATTATTTTTATTTTGTGTCGGTTTTGAAATTTAAGTTCCACAAGAGTATTTTAAGTTTTTTTGCGGCTACATCCACGTCAATTCGAAGTAGTCACTTAAACAATCACTACATAGAATAAAACAAAGTCTGTCTTCTGTCTGTCTGTCCCTATCTATGTTTAAATCTTAAAAACTACGCAACGGATTTTAATGCAGTTTTTTTAATAGATATATTGATTCAAGAGGAAGGTTTATATGTATAATTGACGCGGGCGAAGCCGCTGGCGACGTCTAGTATATTATAAAATATATTTCTATTAATACCGATTTTGGTAACAATATTTATAAATATATTTATAGCATTTCATGTAGAACATGAATTTTCGTAAATATCTTCGATGTTAAAGGTCAAATCGCTGATCGCCTGAATTAAATATACGTTAAGAATAGTTTGACGTAATACATGAATGCAATTTAAACTACCATATTCGTCACTGTTACACAAGACACCACATAAACTTTAAAGGGCCGTAGAGTGGCTGGCAGGGTAATAAACTGGTCGTACTGGGCCAAGTTACTACACTTAAATAACTTTTCTTTTCGTTCTGTAACTCGTTTGCGACGGATTTTTCTTGAGTTTATCGCGTTTACACACAGACAGGACGCGATGGAGACTTAATTTTATTGTATGTCAGAAGTTTTGTCCATACGGGGCAGGTACCAATTAACGCACAATGGAATAGTCCACTGCGCCTTGCTAATTAAAGACATATTTATTTCTGCATTGTCGTTGTTTACAATACAAGTCAAAACCCGGCTTTTTCTTAATTTGATGCACATTGAGCTGGAATTGATCTATTGGCAGTCTCCAATGGATTTTCTCGTTTCTTCAGCTAGTTTTCTAGGGTTGGCTAATATTGCGATCCGGAGTAGGTACTACATAGAATACGATGAGATGAAATTTCTTAACAAAGTATAAACTTTAGGCCTAAGAATAATAAAATTGTATTTCTTAGTATGTTCAACGTTATGAATAATGAAATATGAATATTGAAAGGACTGAGGGAAACTGCGTAAATGGAGCGCTGCATGCCTTTATGAACGGCCAGAATGTGCCAAAACAGGCGCGACTGGCGGTTCATAATGGAGTGCTTATGCCTACGTTGATGTACGGTAGTGAGTGTTGGGTGTGGCAGAAAAAGCATGAAAGCAGAATTAACGCAGTTGAGATGCGTTCACTGCGTAGTATGTGTGGGGTAAGACTGATTGATAGAATTCCGAATGCAGTAAAACGAGAGCGATATGGCCTGAAAGAAGATGTCGTGACAAGAATTGAGAAAGGAATGCTGAAATGGTTTGGGCACGTGGAGCGAATGAGTGAAGAAAGAGTGACGCATCAAATTTATGAGGCTAACGGGTGTGGGCAAGTCGGACGCGGCAGACCTCGTCGGACATTCGTCGATCAGATTAAGGACATCTTAAAGAATGGCAAGGTCCGAAGCACCCGGAACCACCGGCGAGCATGTATGAACAGAGTAATGAATGTAGAGGAAGCGCGTGAAGTTTGTAAGGATAGATGCAAATGGCGTTCCGTTGTCTCTGCCTACCCCGACGGGAAAAAGGCGTGAGTATATGTATGTATGTATAATATTCTTCCCTCAAATGTGAAGTTAATCATCATCATCAGCCTGCAAGAGTCCACTGCTGGATATAGGCCTCTCCAATGGCACGCCACTGAGCCCGATATTCGGCTCATGTCCAGTCGCTGCCAGCCACTGCTAACCACTTGAAGTGAATACGTACAGCATGTTATGTAGGTACTAACTTCTCGTGCACCAAGTAAGTAATTACTAAAAGATAATGTAAATTCTCAAAGTACAAAATCATCTCTATATCAATTATACGACGCTTTAAAGAATATTAAATAATTTTATCATACATAGGATAATACTTTAAACTGGTTTTCGAAGTCAATACTTAGTATTTTATGAATTTTAATATATTTAATAGACAACAAGAAACCCAAGTCTGAACAAATGTTCAGCGGCAAAATTAATCTTTCAAACTTTAAAATGTCGAGTAAGAAATAGACAGTTGTATTTAAAATGAATCTAAAATACAGAGTGTAAAGAGACTCTTAAAGAAAACTGAAATCCCATGTTGTACCAACCAGTACGAACATTTTTTACATCGGCACCATACCTGGGAAATTACTGGTTCAGGAGATATTGACGCTCAAAGTTAGTATGGATTTTTTCTAATTAGGTAGAAAATCGATGCATTTACCCCGCCAATATGTTCTTTAGATGCCCTATAACCCCATGGATAAGTAGGTATTTCGAACATTGCAAGCGCGCGCTTTAAATTGCGGTTTAAAAAATGTGAAAACTCAAAAAAAACATCGTTTCCCAGGTATTATTTTTGGTTAGAATGACTTAGCATGATGTCTACAACGAGTAGACTTAGGCTTGATGATGGGTCTTGTGACATCCTGTATATTATATAATGATAATAATTTGAAAACAAGTCGTACATAATTAGGGCTGACGGTATAAAATTTGGTTAAATTATAACAAAATAATTCGTTATATCGCGTAACTAAGGGATGGCCGCAGCTACGCTCGCACTCCTTTTTTTTATTTAACTGTTTCTGCCCGATCCTGTGGGAATTTCGGGAAATCCCTTCAAAGTGCACCCCTACGGTCTCCAAGAAACATACATGCATTTCAGCTTCCTGTGCCTAATAGTTTTGGCTGTAGCTTGTCTATCCAGTCAGTCAGTAACGCATATTATGCAAAGATAAAAAAGCTATAGATCAACAATACATATCGATTAATTCGTATCTGTCTATGATAGATAAATTGCTAGTTCTCAAATAAAAAGTACAGTAGAATTCATATATAACGACTCCGCTTATAACGAATAACTGGTTTTAGCGACGATAATGTTTAGTCAAGTTAGGTTTCTTAATAAGGTACTGAGAAAATATAAGCGTTTAGTGCGACTCCGGTTTAAGCGACCAACTGCATATAGCGACCGTTTTTTATGATAATACGTCCGGTTAAAACGACGCGCAACGTTTTGTTTACACAACCTAAGCACCAATACCTCGGCGCCCTAACTCCAAGACCCCGGACAAGACGTTGAACTTTAAAGGTGAAAAATGTACAGAAGGAAAATTGTCAAAGGAGAGAATAACTGTGATGGTGGCAGCCAACAAGTGTGGCACAGATATGTACGGCATTTGCCAGTGGATTATGAGAGCGATTGCTCTCATAATCCACTGGCAAATGCCGTACATGTCCTCCAATCGGAGCCTGGACATTTTACCAAATGGGTATATAAAAATATAAAAATGTTCACGATCCTACGATCGTGAACTTATGAAAAAGAACAAGAAAATCCTGCTGTTAGTTGACAACTGTCCTGCACATCCTCATATTGGACCCTTGTATGGTATGTACATAAGAAATAATTCTGCCGTTTTGTGCGTCATCCGGTTAGTACGACATAGTATCGCCGGTCCCTTGAAGGTCGTTATATCCGGATTCTACTGTATGTACGTTTGTATAGGAATTCTGCATCTATTAGGTAAGTCTCCGAATGCAACATAGTACAAGTTTTTATTCTAATGTTTGCATGTTTGAAGCTCAATCACTTTAAAACTACTGTATCCATTTGGATGGAATCCAGCACACAGATATTTACTTTTACCTGAAAAATATATGTTTTTACCTTTTATTTTGACATCTATGCGCGGAGCTATTTGGTCATAAAAGGATATTTCGTTTTTCCACGTTTGTTTTTCCTAAACATTTCTGTTTTATAGGTATTCCGTAACTGCAGTCAAGGGTGAAAGGGGTAAAAATGTCAAACGATTGGACATCGTAAAACATTCTACTTGAAAAAAATTCAGTTCGCATGAACGCATGAACTCGAAACCTTATCCCGTTTATAGATTGTGCAAAATTTTATGCTGTTTTATATAATACTAGAGGACGCCAGCAGCTACGCCTGCAATTTTTTTAAATTTACCCGTTTTGGCCGATCCCGTGGAAATTTCGGGAAATCCCTTCTTAGTGCACCCTACGGTCCCCAAGGAACATACATGCCAAATTTCAGCTTCTTGCGCCCAATAGTTTCGGCTGTAGCGTGTCTGTCAGTCAGTCAGTAACGCAAGGATTTTATATACCTATTAAGATAATAATAATAATATTATACCACAACACAACCTAGTCCTAAACTAAGCAGAGATTGTTTTATGGGTAATTAAATAGTAGACAATGGATAAAAATCCATATATACATATATACTTGTATTTGTAAATAAAAGCATTATACTGTACATAATAATAACTCCAGGACCAAGCCAAACATCTCATGCTCACGAATGTCTGAATTGAGCGGAAATCGAACCCGCGCGACCTTCGATGTAGCAGTCGTTTACACTCTCGCTATGCCACCGGGTCGCCTATTTACAAAGCCTATACCATTAGAGTGAAAGTGCAAACTGAACTGGCTTAGCTTTTGTTTGACAAAAACTTGACGAAACCCTAGTCTATTCTAGTACAGAAATTGACTGAAATCGCGTAGACTTTGTAAGATAAATTCATTCTAACATTGCAGCAACAAATGCTATTCAATTTGGGACTACGACTAGGCTTAGGACCACAATGTACCTAGTGCCTAGTTGGTTAGGTGCGACTGTATGTAATTCAAGTAACTAAATAGGTTATGTTAGGTTCTCTTTTGACCCTTAACCCAAAAATAGGAGCCCTGCGAAGCAGGGCTCCGTCAACTTAATTTATATTATACTAGAGGTCGCCCGCAGCTACGCTCGCCCATTTTAGTTTTGTTTAACCGTTTCTGCCCGATGCCGTGGGAATTTCGGGAAATCCCTTCTTAGTGCACCCCTATTCTCCAAAAGAACCATACTTGCTATAATTAAAAAAATAAATATAATATGTAGGTAAGTAGATATTATGTTCAATTAAATAGTTTTTAATAAACTAAGTTGACGGAGCCCTGCTTCGCAGGGCTCCTATTTTTGGGTTAAGGGTCAAAAGATTACCTAACATAACCTATTTAGTTACTTGAATTACGTACAGTCGCACCTCACAAATCAAAACCATGTTTGAAAATATCTCGACAAAGGCTTATCTATTTGAGTGAATATGAATCATACTGTACTAGGTTTTGTACGTGTATTTTCTTTGAAAATATCAAGGCAAAAAGCTAATCCATTTGAGTCATTTTTTTACTGAGATAGATTAGGTATTGTCGAGTAATATGCATAAACAAAAGAATAGCTATTAGAGTCTGACTCGTGACTCAAATAGTATAGGCTTTGTAAATACGCCACCGGGTCAGTAATACCCAGAAACTGGTCAGTCTATAACACTAATTAGCTCACCCGGCTGATGTACCAAAGCTTTGTTATCGGTGAATCTCATTCCCGAGAATTCGATAAAATTATTTGCGTCTTATTTTAAAATTGAATCAACTTTTTTATACCTTCGTTGAGTACAGACGTGTTGAAAATAAGTATTAAAATAAACAAATAACTTGCTGAATCGTGACCTTATTAGTTTCCGGAAACTGTTATACATGTGTATTGTGCATAGGCATAACATGAATATGTCTCGCGCGTAGTAACAAAACTGAAACACAAAATGGATAGCAGCCCCTTCACCAGGAGTAGCAGGACTGTGCACTCCCCGCCTCCTACACCTCCAGCAGGGCCCGCACCTGCACCCGCAACAAGACCTAATGCGCCGACTCATCGTGAAGATGTTCACGAAGTTATGCCTACACCGGAGATTCAGTCGTGGACGACTATCATTGAAAAAAGCCTCAATGAGATATGTTCTATTGTAGCTGAGGGTAAGATGGACACAGAGCAGAAACTGCGAATCAATTATTTATGCCGTAAAGTTGACAATGCTAAATCTCATATGGCAGTACGGTACCAGTCCCTGAAACATAGAACAGTCCAAGCCTACTCGTCTATACAATCCCTTGAAGAACAAGTAGACCTTTCACATCAGCAGCAGGAAGTTAAACGGACCGTTGAAGAATCGTCGAAACTTCCCGTTACCACGCCTTTTGCTGATATGGTAAAAAAAGGTCCTAATAATTATATTCAGCCGAGTAAATTGAATACTATATAGCCATTTATCCTGACAATAAATTGAAGTCAAGTGAGGAAACAAAATCTCTCGTTCAAAAAATTATCAGTCCTGAGCAGATGAAGCTTCACGTACGCGGCCTACATAAGATCAATAATGGCGGCGCTGTACCACCAAAATCTAGCCGATGTGTTGCTGAATTGCAATCTCGAGACCTTTTTCAATTCGGTAAGATTAAGCCACAAGTCAGGCAAGGAGGACGGTGAGACCTGCAACTTCATTATAGAAGTCTCTGCAGAAATCAGGAAAGCACTCATAAGTAAAGATAGAGTGTTCGTAAACTGGTCTTCATGCCCTGTAAAAGACTTTACATTGGTTACTCGTTGTTTTAAGTGCCAGCAATATGGTCATGCCTCTAAGACTTACGTCGGGAGGCTACATACATCTGTGGACATTGCGGTGATCGAGGCCACTCTGTAAAGGATTGCACAAAAAAGGCAGAACCACAGTGTGCTACATGCCTGCACTACAAAAAGCCGATCAACCATATTACAGGATGGATTGACTGTCCAGCGAAAATCATGGCTGAAAGGAGATACATCAATACCATTAATTATGGAGATACCTAAGTTCTGTGTTTACATAGAACACACCTAACTGATTTTAATAAGACAATATCTATATTATTTCATTTACCATTTTTATAAACTTAACACTTCATTTGAATATTGACCTACTAACATGAGATCGTAAATTCATCTAGTTTATAAGTGCACATAACTATTATATAACGTTATAAATAAATGCTAAATTGACTAACACTAATCATCATTTTACAAGTCACTTACAGTTTTGTATAATATGCATAACATGCTAATATATTGATTCTAATATACGATCAATGATTATATTAATAATACGTCCCTAATAATTAGTAACAAAGTTTTATTTATTACCTTGATTATATTGTATAGGTACTGTCAAATATTGCTAATAATATTGCTGTACCTATTTACAAAATTTGTTATGAGGGACCCAACTGCCTGTGATACAGTTTTTAACTAGTACAGGAGTCTGGTGTTCTTTCCAATTCTTTGAAAACTGTAGCCTTAAGTTTAATATTATATTATAAGAATATTATTGTATCTGTGCTTTCTGAGAAATAAAATATTATTTATTATTTATTATTATTATACTATATTACCTAATGGAATAGAGCTATTGCAAAACATTCGTTGGTCAAGCACTGTCAGCTATTTGCTCTGTTTGCCATATTGCCTATTGTTCGTTTGTATAGTACACGTCAGAATGCCTGTAAGTATATTTTGCATTGGCGTTCAGAATATGTGTGATATACCGAAATATGGTATGCTTGCAAATAAAGGTACGTGACAGATATCCTGGAAGGCATTAAAAATAATGCAGGTAAAATTTTTAAAACAACTCTTCTTTTTACAACAATAAACTTTAAGTACACACATCAAATACTATGCCTTACGGCACTGGACTACTTCTTTTCGTGTGAGAATGTGGCCGACTCTGGTATCGGAGGATCTGATGCACGTTTCACAACAAGTGGTCACCCATCCAAGTTCTCTGACCTCTGCGAACTTTTCTTAACTTTTCCAAACTATTACGAGAGGTAAGTCAAATTACGCTATGAAAACTACAGATACGAGACAGGTCATAAAACCCTAGCAATACGAACAGTTCCAGAAAACCGCCGTCGCATATTTTAAACCCTTTTATCTCCTTCTGTTCGTGAAAATTTAACTGCTTGACTCACAAATTTACCATTTAAAAGTTTAAAATGTAATTAATTCATTCGCTGAGACGGAAAGTTGGGATGAGCTTATCGGAACACCTTGTGTATCTTCACGCTTTCACGGCTTTGTTGGATGAGCAGAATTTTAAGCGGACACTGTTTTGTAATTTCAGTTTAGAGTTGAAATAACTGTCTTGATAAATTGGAGAGGATTTT
This sequence comes from Euclidia mi, assembly GCA_944739405.2. Lineage (NCBI taxonomy): Eukaryota > Metazoa > Arthropoda > Insecta > Lepidoptera > Erebidae > Euclidia > Euclidia mi. Next base: position 64,198,775 of record OX123195.2, read on the forward strand.
TGTGGGAAGATACTCATGACTTCTTCGGAGGAGTGGTGAAAGTTACTTGATTCACGAATGTTATCTGGTAACCTAAAAGATAAAGCGCTTGGTTTATAAAAACCTTTGGTGAAATTAACGCAGTATACGGTTGCCTAGACATGGCAGCGGACAATACAGACAGAGTTGGGCCCGCTAACCGAGTTTTTATACTTCTAATTATGGTACGTTATATAATTAGATCAAACCAGGGAATGCTCGCAGCTAGACCGTAATTTTATTTTAAATTTAACTTGTATTGCCCGGGACTGGTCCATTGAGAATTTCGGGCAATCCCTTCTTAGTGCACGCCTACGGTCCTCAATAGACATACCTACATGCCTAATTGCAGCTTTCTGCGCCCAATAGTTTTGCCTGTAATTTTTCTGTCAGTCAGTCAGTAACGCAAGGATTTTATAAATATAGATTTCTGAATTGGTGACGTCATAGACTGAACTTAGAACCCGAACTTGTCTTTCTACGCACTGACTGACATAAGACTGCCAGGTTGGTCTTACACAGTATTATTATAACGAAAATTAGGAGCTCCTTTTGGCCGGATCCACTGTGTGTATCGTTTTTATCTAATCGTAGTATCACGCGAAAACTTCGATAAAACCGATAAATATACACATCATGGATTATCAATATCAATCATGAATGTAATGCAGAACCGTTTGTAGACGTTTTTTGGTCCTTTGCTAGTAAAATTTATTTTTTATGTAATATAGGCGACTGATCTGTATTCTATTACACTGATAGATCGCCTGATTGTAAGTGATGTCAGCCGCCCATGGACAAAAGTAACTCCAGGGAAGTCACAAGTGCATCACCTTTCGGGATGGGAAGAGCATCAGGAGAAGAAGAAAGAAAAGTGATGGGCCTCCGGCATTCTTCACTCACCGAACGAAACGCAACATTATAGATACTCACTATTACTCTACGTCGACATACTGTGAGAGGATAGAACTTCTCCGGCCGGCACATTTACGTTCAAATCAGCAAGGCTCTACAGCCTAATACCTACCTAGTTTAATATGATAATAGCCTTAGACCCTACTTCCCTTTCTTTAGCCCTTTACTTGCGGCTTGTAAGTTCTTTCAATACTTTTATGTCATATAGAGTGATGATAAGAAATAGAATACTTCGCGACAAGGCACCCTTCATAGTAAAGCTCTCTTAGCCTTGAGTAGGTACATAAAAACAAAGTCTATTATTAAACATTTTAAGGCACTTTATTGCTCTTCACGATTTTAATTGGCTACTTTGATCTCTGAAACAACCAGGATCATTTGCCAGTACCTATTACCTTTAAGTAAGCTTTTATAAGCATAAGCACCTGATATTCAGCTTAATTATAATTTAAGACGTACAAAGTACGTAAATTGAGCGCTGGATTAAAACTTTGTAACTGTAATTTAACTGGACAAAAAGGGAAAGAAAACGCTCACAGAGCCTCGTGAAGGAAACAAAGTGTATAGGCGAGGGTACTTTTAAATTCATAGAACTTTAAAAAGCCCGTCTGTAATGATCTTAGTTTTTCATGTATTTTATGAACAGAATTCTTTAAAAGGTAAGTAGGTAATAGTGGAAGAAGCAGAAGGCATTGGTATGCATTTGGGAGTAGTCTCAAAAGCAGCATTAACAACAGTGCCTTATTTTAGTGACCAACAATTATATAACGTGTGTCCAGTTTATATACTGTCACACTGTTGGGAAACAGTCGCGTGTCACTATGTATAGGATTCAGCAATAATTCACTAGTCTAGTTAAGTGCGAGTTGGCTGACATCACATACCTGCCGAGAACGTGTAAGCTCAGAAATAATAAGACTTAAAGAGCGAGTAGTGCTCATTGGCATCACAAAAATATATTTCTACCTTCAAGTTCAACAGTTGGAAACTACTATGCAAGCAAATTGATTTCAAATAAAGTCTTCATCAACCCATACTAGAGCATCGGCTCCTTTCGCGAGTAGGGTCAAGTTCTCAGAGCGCTCATCTACCGCTTGCTTCAAAGGTTATTTATTTAAGACCTAAGTGAAAGACATTTCTCCGACATATGTTTCGGTTTAAACTTCGCTCTTAAAGGTACTGAATCAATTTTATTTGCAACATATGTTACTAACATCGCGAACTACTATGGTTTGCGCTTCTAGACGAATGGAAGTACATTTTTATTTTAGTTAAACTGTCTTTTACGTATTACTGTCTTTTCGTATACATAGTTAAACCTTAATACATGTGAAGTAGGTGGACAGTATTCTATCGAAGTCTCAATGCAACGCGATACTTATCGCTATCTTTGGTTTGTTTGCTTGTTTCCTGTACTTAATTTCGACCAAGATGCGAGTCATTGTCATACAACATTTTTTATCAGAAGCCAGACCAAAATTCTATTTTCTCTCATTCTCTCTACTTGAATTAAGCATATACCTATAGGTATTGTGTTTGAATGTACGTAAATGACATTAAATTGTGTCCTCTTTACATAAGTGGTTATATTCCCTTACTATGTGATAACTGATAATTGTAGGTACGTTATAAAGTGACAATAAATTACTTTGATGAAATTTGTATTCCATCAAACTGATAAATATTTAACGATGAAATGATTCCAAAAATAACATCCCTCATAATAACACCATTCGTTAGAAGATAGAAAGCCTGCCTGACCCCAAACACCCCAGATGATTGCTCAAAGACATCAACGGGTATAAAAGGCTTAAAGAACCCTACGAAACAAACGTCCATTAAAAACTAAAATGTAGTCTTAAGGAAGATCGATTAACAATGATTTTGTTCAATATCCGAGGTATTGAAAAGCGAGTAATTGAATAAAATCGCAATTTGTTAAATTTTACTTACCGTATTTAATGGTTTGGTTTTGTATCCGTGAAGAGCTCAGGAAATATGTAGAGTTCATCAAACACGAACAGGCCATAATCCACTCAATGTATTTGGACGTAGAGACTTGGATTTGTGTCAGATTGTGGTATCCGAGAGGATGTCCAGTATCCTCTGCTTGAATGTTTAAAAAAATCAAGAAAACTCATTGATGATAAGGTTCTATGTAGGCACCTTCATTTGTATTTCATCAGAGCCTCGTTCTAGTGAACACGTTCAAATTTATAAAAAAAATGTAATGCTTGTGATGTAGCTTTGTGGGCCTAATATGAGTTCAAAATTAGGGTATGCTGCTACAGATATAGTCTTGTTATAATTAAAATCCTCTATACAGTCTAGAACTCTTGACAACAAAATTACTTTTCATGTAGGTTTATCAAACACAAGCCAGCATAATACATATGTATGTGAAGCGACATACATACACAATAACATGTTTACTGAATGTTAGAGTAAGATAACAAGCGAGTGACCCTAGACCTACATGCATACATTATAATACTTCAGTAATAAAACGTAGTACTTAGTACTGCGTCCGTGGTCCAGTAGATAGCGTAAGCCTCTGCTGATCGACAGGTCTCAGTATCGATTCCCGGATCGAGCAAAAGTTTGACCGACTTTTTACGAATTATCAGTAACAGTATGGAGTCAGGCAATTTTCCCCTTTTACGTAGAACATAAAACTTCGGACCATAACGAAAATTTGGGTGTAAAATCAGTCCTCTGCCTACCCCGTCTGGGATACAGGCATGAGTCTTTAAAAAACCTACTACAAAACGTATACTTTGAGATTACGTTGTAGAAAATGTCAAATATATAAAGCCGGACCAGATTTCGTTGCGTTTTATTTTGAAAATATGATGACGGAATTAATAATGGACTCTGTGAAGTCGAGCTTCAGAATAAATGAAGATACATTTTGATATTTTTAATGTTAGTGTTGATTTGACAACGCTGTGCATGCTTTAGCGCCTAAAATGATGGATGCAACCGGGACAAAAATACATTATATTTATATAAAAACTAGCTGACACAGCGAACTTTTATTTTATTTTTTTAAATATCCTTATTCATACAAGCCTTATCCTAACAATAACAAACACATTAAAATAAATATTTATACAATTTGGTGCAGTCATGTGGAAAAGCTATTAAAGGACAGTGGCAGATCTCCATACATCAAAATGTCTGAAATTAAATTGAAGCTACATAGACTCACGCCTGTTTCCCCGAAGGGGCAGGCAGAGGCATATTAAACGCCCACTTTTCGCCAGTGTTTTGCTCCCACGTAATAGGTGGCGAGCCTATTGCAGCTTTTCGGGATATTTTGATTGCCAGAGCCTCGTCCGTTGATCGGCAGGTGCACCACTTGCAGGTGAGGTTGGCTTGGGACCCTAAGTTCTTGGTGGGAACCATATGCACCAACATAAATTGAAGCGTACAGTAATAAAAAATATATAAAAAAATTTGGCGTAAGTAACAGAGTCTATTAATGATTCTATTTTCACTTAGGAAAGGTGGAAAAAGAAGATATCGTTTGAATTTTTCGTTAAGAATGAAAAATGTAGGTAAAAGGAAAGTTATAGTATGAAAGCACAGAATTGTAAATTATACCAGAAGGAGCGATCGCTTGTCAAAGTGAAGCCAAACGACTCTGCTCAAAATGAGCGTACCGGGCGTTACGTCATTCAAAACATCACATTACGCTTACATACTTTTAATTTTATTAAGGACGCGTTTACGCTTGTATCAAAAAACCACATATTTCCGGTACATTTTACGACAATTTTAGATAATAACTAATAAAACTAATGATTACGATAAATTGATTACTTTTTTATCTATAAATCAATTTGAAAATAAATAAAAAATATTCAATAAATATTAATGTAAAATCGATTCGAAACGGCCTCTTAAATCAAAAATAGGCATATACTGCTATTTTTGGGTACAATTTTCTCTCTATTTTTACATTTATTTAGATTTTCAAAGATAGAATAGGGTAGTAAATATAGTCAACTCAAAAACAATTTGATTTTTTTTTTCAAAATATTGTAAATTGACTCAAAAAAAGCAAAAAATCATCTTACATTTTTCTTCTATTTTGCTCGCATACGTGTGTCTTAATATGTGGCAATAAGGTTCGTTTTATTTAGCCACTTTCTTGATTTATATATCCAAATTCTGCAATGAGATCTCAGTCTGCGCTTGAGCGCCGTCGGGGGTGGACTCTATGTCGCTTGTCGCTGCAGCCCGAAGACGAAAAAAGCAATATACGAATACAAAATATTCGCTAAAATCAATTTGATACTTCTCGTATTCTGTGCGAATTACGTACAAGTAAATTTCTTTTGTATAAATGGACATTATTACTTTATTTTCTCCGTTATGTTGAGTCAGGATATATTTCGGTATTTAGATATTATTTTGTTTCTTGCGTTGAAATCTGGTAAGATTATCTGGACTGATGGTATACCATCCCGTTCAAGTGTTGCGACTGGAACTCATAAAAGAGTAGACCTAGTTATGCCAGGTTGGGGCTCATTTTATTTGTTTTGGTAAGACCCTACCACTGGTACTAGTGAAGTAACCTTCCAAGGTTATTCGATGAGTCGTGCTGGTACTCATATGTGAGTAGAGCTAGGCATGCCGAGTTTGGGCTTATTTTGTTTGTACATAAGAGACCCTACCACTGGAACTTATGAAGTAACCTTCCAGGGTTATTCAATTACTCTTGCTGGTACTCATGTGTGAGTAGAGCTAGGCATGCCGAGTTTGGGCTCATTTTGTTTGTACATAAGAGACCCTACCACTGCATTTTATGAAGTAACCTTCCAGGGTTATTCGATGACTCTTGCTGGTACTCATATGTGAGTAGAGTTAGGCATGCCGAGTTTGGGCTCATTTTGTTTATACATAAGAGACCCTACCACTGAAACTTATGAAGTAAACTTCCAGGGTTATTCAATGACTCTTGCTGGTACTCATGTGTGAGTAAAGCTACTCATGCCGAGTTTGGGCTCATTTTGTTTGTACATAAGAGACCCTATCACTGCATTTTATGAAGTAACCTTCCAGGGTTATTCAATGACTCTTACTGGTACTCATATGTCAGTAGAAATAGGCATGCCGAGTTTGGGTTCATTTTGTTTGTACATAAGAGACCCTACCACTGGAACTTATGAAGTAACCTTCCATGGTCATTCAATGACTCTTGCTGGTACTCATGTGTGAGTAGAGCTAGGCATGCCGAGTTTGGGCTCATTTTGTTTGTACATAAGAGACCCTACCACTGCATTTTATGAAGTAACCTTCCAGGGTTATTCGATGACTCTTGCTGGTACTCATATGTGAGTAGAGTTAGGCATGCCGAGTTTGGGCTCATTTTGTTTATACATAAGAGACCCTACCACTGAAACTTATGAAGTAACCTTCCAGGGTTATTCAATGACTCTTGCTGGTACTCATGTGTGAGTAGAGCTAGGCACGCCGAGTTTGGGCTCATTTTGTTTGTACATAAGAGACCTTACCACTGGAACTTATGAAGTAACCTTCCATGGTCATTCAATGACTCTTGCTGGTACTCATGTGTGAGTAGAGCTAGGCATACCAAGTTTGGGCTCTTTTTGTTTGTACATAAGAGACCCTACCACTGCATTTTATGAAGTAACCTTCCAGGGTTATTCAATGACTCTTACTGGTACTCATATGTCAGTAGAGCTAGGCATGCCGAGTTTGGGTTCATTTTGTTTGTACATAAGAGACCCTACCACTGGAACTTATGAAGTAACCTTCCAGGGTTATTCGATGACTCTTGCTGGTACTCATATGTGAGTAGAGCTAGGCATGCCGAGTTTGGGCTCATTTTGTTTGTACATAAGAGACCCTACCACTGGAACTTATGAAGTAACCTTCCATGGTCATTCAATGACTCTTGCTGGTACTCATGTGTGAGTAGAGCTAGGCATACCGAGTTTGGGCTCATTTTGTTTGTACATAAGAGACCCTACCACTGCATTTTATGAAGTAACCTTCCAGGGTTATTCAATGACTCTTGCTGGTACTCATGTGTGAGTAGAGCTAGGCATGCCGAGTTAGGGCTCATTTTGTTTGTACATAAGAGACCCTACCACTGGAACTTATGAAGTAACCTTCCATGGTCATTCAATGACTCTTGCTGGTACTCATGTGTGAGTAGAGCTAGGCATACCGAGTTTGGGCTCATTTTGTTTGTACATAAGAGACCCTACCACTGCATTTTATGAAGTAACCTTCCAGGGTTATTCAATGACTCTTACTGGTACTCATATGTCAGTAGAGCTAGGCATGCCGAGTTTGGGTTCATTTTGTTTGTACATAAGTGACCCTACCACTGGAACTTATGAAGTAACCTTCCAGGGTTATTCGATGACTCTTGCTGGTACTCATATGTGAGTAGAGCTAGGCATGCCGAGTTTGGGCTCATTTTGTTTGTACATAAGAGACCCAACCACTGCAACTTATGAAGTAACCTTCTAGGGCTATTCGATGTCTATTGCTGGTTCTTATATGTGAGTAGGGCTAGGCATGCCGAGTTTGGGCGCATTTTGTTTGTACATAAGAGACCCTACCACTGGAACTTATGAAGTAACCTTTCAGGTTTTTCAGGTTTTTTCGAAGACTCTTAGTGGTACTCATATGTGAGTAGAGCTAGGTATGTTCCAGTGGTAGGGTCTCTGATGTTCATACAAAATGGGCCCAAACTCGGTATGCCTATCTCTACTCACATATGAGTACCAGCAAGAGTGATCGAATAACCCTGGAAGGTTACTTCATAAGTTCCAGTGGTAGGGTCTCTTATGTACAAACAAAATGAGCACAAACTCGGCATGCCTAGCTTTACTTCCATATGAGTACCAGCAAGAGTCATCGAATAACCCTGGAAGGTTACTTCATAAGTTCCAGTGGTAGGGTCACTTATGTACAAACAAAATGAGCCCAAACTCGGCATGCCTAGCTCTACTCACATATGAGAACCAGCAAGAGTCATTGAATAACCCTGAACGGTTACTTCATAAGTTGCAGTGGTTGGGTCTCTTATGTACAAATAAAATGAGCCCAAACTCGGCATGCCTAGCTCTACTCACATATAAGAACCAGCAATAGTCATCGAATAACCCTGGAAGGTTACTTCATAAGTTTCAGTGGTAGGGTCTCTCATGTACAAACAAAATGAGCCCAAACTCGGCATGCCGAGCTCTACTCACATATGAGTACCAGCAAGTGTCATCTAATAACCCTGGAAGTTTACTTCATAAGTTTCAGTGGTAGGGTCTCTTATGTATAAACAAAATGAGCCCAAACTCGGCATGCCTAGCTCTACTCACATATGAGTACCAGCAAGAGGCATTGAATAATCCTGGAAGGTTACTTCATAAGTTGCAGTGGTTGGGTCTCTTATGTACAAACAAAATGAGCCCAAACTCGGCATGCCTAGCTCTACTCACATATAAGAACCAGCAAGAGTCATCGAATAACCCTGGCAGGTTACTTCATAAGTTCCAGTGGTAGGGTCTTTTATGTACAAACAAAATGAGCCCAAACTCGGCATGCCTAGCTCTACTCACATAAGAGTACCAGTAAGACTCATCGAATAACCTTGGAAGGTTACTTCACTAGTACCAGTGGTAGGGTCTCACTAAAACAAATAAAATGAGCCCCAACCTGGCATAACTAGGTCTACTCTTTTATGAGTTCCAGTCGCAACACTTGAATGGGATGGTATACCATCAGTCCACATAGTCTTACCAGATTTCAACGCAAGAAACAAAATAATATCTAAATACCGAAATATATCCTGAATCAACATAATGGAAAAAATAAAGTAATAATGTCCATTTAGGTATATAAAAATAAGAAACTTATTTGTATGTAATTTGCACAGCCAGGCCTATAACACATAGATACATATCACAAAAAATTCTAAGTCTCAAAGTTATTTAGTTGAACTACATTTCCGCAAATTACCGTACGTAGTACGTACTGTTGCCGCCGTGTCGCTGTAGTGACGCGATTTTGTACCTACTAATTTTGTAAACGCGTCCTTAAGCCATCGTGTAAAATTTATAAATGTAAAATTCTGCCAAATATACCCATATTAAAAAAAGATTCGATCACATTTTATGTGTAAGTAGCATATTCAATAATTGATTAATAAAATATTTCATGATTAATGTCAAAATTATCATAACATTGCTGCGCCATTTTGTGAGTGTTGTCAGTGTGTCCTCGAATGATTACCCCATATTGAGTAAGGATCATAAAATGTTACCTATTTTATTTAATATAGTATTTTCGTCATGATATTGCGATTTGGGTAATTTTATTTAATTGTATTAGTACTTAGTAGCGTAATTTATTGTTGATAAAATTATTGTTCACGTGTCACCTTTCTAGTACCTACCAATCCCAAATACCTTCATATGTACGGAACATATATACCTAATTTATTTTTGTTGATTTCAATTCAATTTGTACAACAGTTAATAAGTATTTAAATCAGTTATCACTATCAGTATTTAATTGATCGGCTGATTAAACTTGTTGTCTGTGTCAAATATATTTCTATACATTTTATAAAATAAAGTTGGCTGAGCTGGGGTCAAAGCACATGAGTAGATAAACGGAACAGAGACCACGCTTAATACGACAGCGAGAATCGGTTGCACTACTACAAGCACGCGGCGCATGTGTGCGTGACCACTGGCCGCTTGTCGTGTACGCGGCGATACTGGAAAAATCTGGTTTACGTAGGCACAGGCAGTTGACAATCTCAGGGTTATTACGACGCACGTTTTGTACGTTGCAAGTTTTAATATTTTCATGTAAAAACGTGGTATTTTATTATTAATAATGGTTATTTATTGTACTGTGTGTATGAATAATACTAGATGAAATAGTTCAGTCATTATTAAGTTTTTAACGATGGTAACGTACAATTGGGTTTTTTAATTATACCTCCTGATAATTTTATCGCATTTGTTGAATATCTCGAGCAAAAGTTTCGCGAATATTTCGATCTTGAAATAAATATTGTCAATGTTGGCAACGTAATACTTAACGTGTTTGCATGTTGTCCACCCGAGCCCGATCCCCCAGGGGATCCACATGAACTCATTAGTTGTGAAATTGTGTAAAAGCAATTAACGTTTACAAAACTAATGACTATCAGAAAGTGATCGGTCATCGATAGGGCTTACAAAAAACAGGTGCATGCGAGTTTCGACCTTATTGACGTAACTCAGAATTTATAATTTTATTAACGTATCAATGTCAGAAAGCAAGAATATACCAAAAAAAAGTCTGTCATGAATTGTCAATAAGGTCGAAAATCGCATGCACCTGTTTTTTGTAAGCCGTATCGATGGTTGATCACTTTATATTTTTTTGTTTTGTAGACGTTCATTTGTTTTAAACAATTTCTTTTTAAACTTATTTTAGGTACCTATCCCCGTGGTAAAACTAGTGGCACATAATAGCTAAAGGAGATTCCTATGTATATTATCAAAATAGATCATATTACCAGAAAAATATTCAACACTATTAGTGGTATCGTTGGGAATGTCAAATAAATCACGTTTTCACGTCGCGTCGTGTCGTTGGTAACAAATGTATATTTTTATTCCGTGCTTTTAAAAGTTTCAGGTGCATGCCTTTTTTGGTTCCACTCGCTATTTTATTTACAACTGTACGTCTGCCGTATAGCGAATCGGTCGAGTCCAAGAATCTGCCCAATCCACGAATCTGTCGAGTTGGGAATCTGCCGAATCACGAATCTGTCCAATCCAGAATCTGTCGTATACCGAACAAGCGATTGGTCTTAACCTACTGTGACAACCCTACCAAAATAGGTAACAAATAATCACCAATAACACATACTTGTCAAAATAAATGATTCATTACTATTCCATTCTGTGATTTGAAAATAAACAATAGCTTAATAAGGTAACACGCTTTACGTTTCATAATTTTCCCGCAAAGCAGGTGAACTGTTTTGAGGTGGCAACACTGGTGAGTGTGAGGAAGTGACGTCTGCATACCCAATGACATTTGACCGGCTACACTCCGCGTCGAACAAATATGACAGATGACTCCATCTGGATAATTCAAATCTGTGTATGAAAGTTAAACAATGTAGGTAGGTACGTCTGAATTATCAAATGACATAATATGTCAGATAGACATCAAAACGCAGAAGTATTTTGTAGCATCTAACTGTCACAGCCAAAGACAAAAGCAGAGCTGCACATTATAAATTGATTTTATGTGAAATCGATAAAACATTAAAACGATGCTGTGACGTTTTTATTTGATTTAAACGTTGTTTTGCTTCAAAAATATTAGCTTATTGATATACTGTTGATTAAATATATATTACATAACTGAATTTTAAACCAAACCAACTCTATAAAGGTCGATCGTATCAATTACTTATTTAATAATCGATACGGATATAGCACTCACGTCTATTCCTATCACACCATTGTCTATGGCAACAATCAAATAATGAAGTTTTCGTTATCAATTGGAATGCTTTTTATCATCCTAAAATACTTCAGCTTCAACAAGACAAAGTGAAAATATTAAAAATCGTAGACAAAAATACAAATTGTTTTGTTCATATGAAGTTTAAGGTCGCCACAACAAACCCAGACCAAATTCTGCCATTGTTCTTTGATTGGACTCGGACTCAGGGTGTCTGAATGTCTTAGACCCACCCGGGAAAACCCTAGGATGATAAAGATGATGATTGAAAGGTAGCAGGTACAGTCGAACAATTTCCCGCTCGACCATCATAAGGGCGAGGATCGCTCAGCAAGACATCGTCGCTTCCAGTGCTACTTTACACGCACATTTACACTCGTATAAAAACCAGTTTCTAGTGTGCCTCGACTCTATGAGCGAGCCAAGGGATCTTTTTTCAAACTGGCCCAGCGCCGACTTGTTTGATTGTACCTCAACATTTCAAGCTGCTTCAGACTTTGAAAAGCTCTATGCTCTCTGCAGCATCAGAGAAGATAAATAATCCTTCCCATCACCTACAAAGCAAAATACTTAGGGTGGGAGTACTTAGGTAAATACTGTGTGTAGGAAGCTGAAATTTGGCAGTTTGTTTTTTGGAGATCGTAAAGATTTGGTTGGACGATTCGGGGAGAAAGAGTTAAATTTAAAAAAAAATGTGTGGGCGTAGCTTCGGCCATCCTCTAGTTAACCATAAAACAACTTTATAATTCAACCTGCATTTGAAAATAATCTTAGCCAATTATAAGTAGAAGTTGATCTTTCCTGTTGTGTTATCCACGAGGAAGATTGAACAGCCATCTTTCCCATCGCAAATCAGCGATATTACTTCGAAAACACAATAATTAACATTTAGCTATGTTAGATACACAACATTTCTGCCGATGTCGGATCGGTAATGAACTGCTTGTTATCTTATACAGAATGTAACAACAATGGTAAGATAATTAAGAATATTTTTCTGGTATTTAGGACAACGATGTTATTCAACTACCTGTTATTTACTGCTGCATGACTGTTTTTGTTATTGAATTTTGATGACACTTTGTGTAATAAAAAATAGGTGTTACGAGTCTGGCTATTCTTTTTGTCGAGTCTGTTGGGTGGAAGATTGTAAAGTCCGTCGCGATACTAGATCAGGTTTATTCCTAACATTGCTTTTAAAAGAGTAGATATTAAATGTGAGAATGAAGCAAGAGAGGTATGTCATCGTTGCAAATGGCGTTCCGTGGTTTTTGCCTACCCCTCCGTAAAACAGGCGTGAGTCTATGTATGTATTAAATGTGCGAAAAATGTCTTATTTGCAACGCTCTCAGTTCTTGAATAAATGTTGTAGTAATTATGTTAACAACATGTAAATAAAAAACACACTAGGCATGGCCTGACATGTCAAAGCTTTCTGGCTTACTGTCCGACTTGCTAGTTGCTTTTTACTCGTCCCCTAAAGGTCGCAGTGCGAAGTTACAAAGCCTATTACCTGCCTTGATAATTGAACAGTTAGCTGCAAATCTGTTTTAAAATCGCCTTATAGTTGCTGCCCGCCTTTAAAAATCTCATTGAATTTATCGCATAAGTAATTAGAGTATGATTAATCAGCGTATCGTAGAAAAAAGCCTAGCATATATCCCTAAGTAATTACTTAACAAAAAAGAAACTATTTCGCTTAGGGGCTCCTTTTGGACGTGAAAAATACGTCGTCCGATCTGGATAGCCTTCGTTTCATTACTTACGTATATGTTTATTTAGGAGTCATCCGAAAGTAATTTTCGATTCGACTTTTAAGCCTGTGGTTATCTGTCTGGCCAGCCTCGTATGGGTAGTAGGCTAGATCTTTCTATTGTCTTTCTGCTTTTGTGACGCGAATTGGAAGAGGCTTATATTAGTAGGGGTCTGCGAAAGGCTGTATGCTAAAGTTTTTTACTCAGTTTAAGGTGACGTCTTAAAACTGTAAATTTTATTTGTTCCCATCTCTTTCTAGCATCATTGAAGAGAACGAGAAAGTAACAATCACTTTTTCTGTCGTATAGAATATGAAGTATAACTACACTGAGGAAAGGCAATCCTAGGACTCTGATTAAACGTTCATAGAAAGGTCACCGTAGTTTAATTATACAAAGTAGAATAAAACGACTACCAAAATGTTATATTAGGCGTAGTTATAATAATGAATAGGCACAGACAGACATTCAAATAGGTACATTTTGTTTCTTACTTGCTAAATCATCGTCTGTTACACGTTTTTGCGGCTTGTTCAAATTCAAAGAACCGTAGATATTCATAGATCGCAGTTCAGAACATGAGCGCTTTACATCATGAGTTAATTTTTAGACATGTCGAGGCAAATTCCACAACAATTTTATTATGTTTTATTGTATTCATTGCATGTTTTAACACTTTTAACTACCCGCTAATTGGACAAATTGATATTATATGAAATGTTTATGTATACAAAAATATATGAAATGAGTCAGTTGCATCAGTGTAATTATTTTGAATAATGTTATCTTTTACGAACTGAAAATTAAATTACATATCTAAAATCTCTTAGTCTACAATAATATTGGCAGCTAGTACTTACCTAACCCAAATAAATCACTAACACAAACAACATCTTCAATACAGTAACATTACTACGCGAAACAAAATATACTTACTTATACAACATTATACAATATTGGCAACTGCCTACCTATCTTATACTAATATATAAAGAGTTTGTTTGTTTGGTTGAACGCGCTAGTCTCAGAAACGACTGGTCCGATTTGAAAAATTCTTTCAGTGTTCGATAGCCCATTTATCGAGGAAGGCTATAAGCTATATAACATCACGCCATGAGCGATGGGAGCAGAGCAGTAGTCTTAAATTACGCGGGTGTAACCGTGGGCATCGTCTAGTCTAATATAATAAAGCTGAATAGTTTGTTTTTTTTTTGTTGAACGCGCCAATCACAGGAACTATTGGTCCTATTTGGATAATTATTTTTGTTTTGGCTAGCCCATTTATCGAGGAAGGCCATAGGCTATATAACATCACGCTTTGAGCCACGGACGCGGAGCAGAAGCCATATAACCTCACGCTATGAACGACGGGTGTGGAGCAGTAGCCGTCAATAACGCGGTTGAAATCGCGAGCTCAGCTAGTTACTTAATAAAACTGTTGCTATGCTTACAACTGTTACGTTAATTACGTGAAATGCAAATATAGCACGTTTCATTACTATATTCCTTTCGTATAATAAACATTCGAAATGATTTCGTATTCAGATCATTCATTTTTAAGTGATCTTGTTGATATATAATACCAGATCGTGTATCTATTATACGGAATTTATATAACGCTGTTTCAAACACTCGATTATCTGGTCTTCAGTTGTACAGATTTATGATTATTCAGATAACTAATCTAGATCAAATAACTTAAAATAAGTCAAATCTATGGGAGCAGATGTTTTAGAGTCAATATTATCAGTGGTCAGCCACAACACAATTTTCACTATTTGGTCTTTATGTGATTGCCATAATATCTCGCGAGGGATTTCGTTAAAGTTTATATGGTTTTTGAACGTTACCGTCACGCACACCTATAGTTTTTTAGTTTATTTCATAATTAAGGTTGCAATATTTGTGTTGTGTGTCGTGTTGGAACATATTTAGGTATGATCCAGAAGATGTATGTACCTACATCGCAGCATAATGATTATGTTCGAAACTAAGAACATTCAATTGAAAGGCCCAACAGACTTATTGTGTGTTTCTGTTAAGCAAATAATCTCATAGAAGAATTCAATTGCTAAACTTACCTAAGTGTACATTTCAATCTGAAAGGACATTTTCAAGATATTTGACATACTGCACCCTCAAATAGCCTTACTCTACGTAATTAAAATCCCGAACTATGTATATAATAAGTACTGCGTATATAATCTAATTACAGAACAATACGGTTTTTACGCTTAGAATCTCAAAATATTTTTTTAAGGTCCACGGTTTGTTTTACCTGACCCTTTTTAGTTATATTAATGTACCCTGTAATATATTTGGTGTGGAGGTGTACAATATACTGGCTGGGAATGGAATTAAGATTCACAGAGCAAAGGTTGTTGGACGACATCGCAATAGCAGTGCTCATAGCCTGACCACACTTGTAGTTCTTAATAGATCGCCAAGTTAAGCGACGCTTGCACAGGCCACCAGATGTGTCCGCATGTAGCATTTTCATGCCGTGCTGAGGCCTTTTGTCCAGGTTGTTGTTCTCCCTTATATGCAAGAATTGGCCATGTTGGAGGACTTCAGGCAGTCTAAAACTCGAACACAAGAGTCAGCAACACTCTCAAAAAGAAGTAGGTAATAAGAATAACAATGTAGATAGAATAAATACTATATTAATGTACGTGCATTAATGTCTTCTCTTTCTATATTGTTGTATATCGCAAACACGGTTAGAGGATGTGAAATAGATTCTATTTGGCTGACGTTTCGACATGGGTTAAGCCGTGGTTACGGGGCGACATAATATATGACAGTCATTCAGTGACCACGGCTGCTGTAATGAAATAAGGGATGCAAGTTTGTAGGCAATTTAGTACCCTGCGGTTATCCAGTTGTGCAATTAAAATACTTTTTATATATTTTGTAAGAAAAGGAAAATAGCTAGGTACTTAGTATTAAATATGTACGTTCTATCCTTTTCTCGCAAAATATGAAGCAGCACTTGGCCAGCGTGGTGGACTATGGCCTTACCCTTCTCATAGTGAGAAGAGGCCTGTACCCAGCAGTGGGACATAATGGAGATAGGGGCAAGTGGCGTCATAATGCGATATTGCTCTCTCTGTCTAATTGGCAATATTAAAATACTTATAAATCGGTTACTTTATTTGAAAGCAAATTCTGTGCTGCTTTTTATTTTCAAAATAGTTTCGCCCTTTTTTATTTATGATTACGTTTTGGTCATAACTTATTGGTTTGTCTTCAGTATATATACATGAATTAGGTCTGTTTCATCTAGACGGCTGTTACAATAGTCGTGGATTACGAAATAGCTGACGAAACTCAGTTGCTTTGTAAACAACACCCTTTTGGGATTTGTTGCTTAAATGGAGTTACTTGAATCCTTCTATCATGTGGTGTAACTTTTGTGCAAGGATGAAAATATATAACAAATATACGGGGTACATCATTCTAATGTTTATAAATAAATGGTATCATTTCTTCAGCTTAGTAAAGAAGAACCATGGTGACCTAGATCTTACTACTATTATAAATCAAAGATTTGTAATGATGCTTGTTAATTTCAAAACAAAAACTACTGAACCGCTTTTGTTGAGCCGTTACGGTTATATAGCTATACTATCAGAATAGCACATAGGCGAACTTTTCTTGTTATATCGATACCCATGCACGCCTACCCGCTGATAAAAGCTATAGGCAAATATAATAGATAAGTTGTAAAATATAATATCACAAAATTGTTACTTGTATATGCTTACTTGAATATTATTTACACATATTATATAGGGGGTCCTAAAAATTCATGGCGAAATGTGGGTGTAATATTTACACCTCTGCCTACCCCTTTGGGGATACAGGCGTGAGACTATAAATAAAATAAAAAAAATATATGACATGTTTTGTGCGTGTCCTTTTTTAGTTTCTATTTAATCTCTTCAAAACAGTTTATCTATGCTGACAGTCATATAGTTCAAAGAACGTACATTTCCTTGGTAACCTTTAATTTTATCTAAATAAAAAGCTCTACAACGGGTGATTGACGGTAAACTTAAGCCGCAAGACCAAAGCAGTAATCTGGATAAGAGCCTGAATTGATTTAAATTTTATTATCATGGAAGCGATTTAGTATCTTCTTGGGTTTACGCGAATGTTACACATTGAAATTAAACTACAGTTTACGGATTTTATCGCGTTGTATTGGTTTCACTAAGTTATTACATTTGAAACTAAAGATCTAGAAACTATATTTTTAATTTATTACTAGCCGACGTTTCGAATTCTTTACAGAATTCATGTTCACGGCAGACTGAGGTGATATTTGTCTTTTTCTTGAATGTATAAGTTATCTCAAAGTACCCGAACATTTTTCAACTACTGGTGTTACTATTTACGCAGAATGAGCTCACAGTGTCCTTAGGTCTTCTGGTGACTTTGTCCTTCTTGGGTTTCATTAGCTTTATGACAGGGTCCCAAGCTGGAGGAACATTCCAACCATCTTCCCTATTGAAATTAGGGTGTTTTTTTAATTGCAATAGCCTCTCGTATCATCCTTGGAAGAAAACGATGTTCTTTTGCGAGTATCTGTGGTTCATCAAATCGCAGGTAGTGGTTGGGTCCTTGTTCCACATGTTCACACACAGCAGACTTTGTTGAGCGTTTATGTTTTATGTCAGCTATATGTTCTTTGAGTCGAATGCCTATGCTTCTCTTGGTTTGTCCAATGTATGAGAGCCCACATTCACAGTCAATTTTGTAGACACCGGCCTCTTGCTAGGGTAACTGACACTTGACAGATGGTAATAATTGACTGATCTTCGTTGGCGGCTTGTAGTAAGTTTTGATAGAAGCTCGCTTCAAGATGTAGCCAATTTTGTCGGTCACGCCCTTGATGTATGGGAGGACAGCAGGTTGTCTTTCTACTGTGGCTGGTTTTTCTTTCTTCTGGGATCTGTGACAGTGGCGCGGCGGTCGGAGCTTGTTGTCTTGCAGAACTTGCCTGTCATCAGGAATAAAAACAACTCCTTAAGCCATACTGTGTATAGGAAAAAGACCCATACAAATAGGTACTTAAACGGTGAATCTCACCACCATCCTAAACAGTTAGCTACTGTAGGAATGTCTCTGTTTCAGAGAGCCCGCGGGATCTGTGACAAGAAACACCTGGACGCTGAGCTTCAACATGTCAGGCAAGTTCTGCAAGACAACAAGCTCCGACCGCCGCGCCACTGTCACAGATCCCAGAAGAAAGAAAAACCAGCCACAGTAGAAAGACAACCTGCTGTCCTCCAAAACATGCAAAAACTTAAAAATTAAAATTTAGAAGACGTCATGAAACTCATCCGCATCGCAGTCAATTGGAAGCGTGCCAAGAAGACTAGCAGCATTGCCTCCTTGTATGGCTATACTTATTATTTGAGCCAAATACCAGTGCCAGCCCTCTGGTCACGCGAGGCGTCTATGAGTCTCTTTGCGAGATCTCTAAAAGGTGATCGCGCACTTGGACCCCATGGCCCCAATGTTTCGACATGTGTAATTGGGTCTGAGAGTTCTTCATAATGTGCTAAACATTTCATAAACTCTCAGGCTCAGTTTCACTAACTCCGGATAGGCCTATCTTCTTGTCTGCCAGTTAAATTCAAAATAGAAACCAAATTTCTAAGAGTTATCTGACTAATTAGTTTAACAGAACTTATCAGACAGCACACCGTATCAACCTACCATCAGATTTGTAGGTTTTATCGCGATGTTATCGTTCACCATTTAGCAAGTTATAATCAGCAACTGAATACGCACAAACTTCAAGTCGTGCTCGGTTTGAACCCGACACCTTATGTAGAAGTCGGTTGATCTCTTCATTGGACTATCTATACTATAGTAAGATTTTAAGTCTTTCCAAAAATAACTTTACTTAATAATATCTTCCTCCCTTGAGACATTATAATTCCTTTCCACTTAAACTTAGTGTAAACTTCACCACAGACTGTTCGATACTTTAATTTTACTTCTAAATCCTCGGCATTCTTCTTCATAAGCCGGACCTTTTGTGGTGTATCAAATTTATTGGTAATTGCCTTGTCGTGGTGGGGGCCTCAGTAACCGTGGGTTCGAGGTACACCCACGGTGAACTCCTCCACGTGGGCTTGAGTGAGGCATGCGTAGGATGCGTCCAAAGTGCGGGTGCGGGGGACAGTTCCTCTGTCCCTCGCAGTCGGGTGCGGTCGCGGGAGGAGAGGCGTGTCGGTGTTGCGTTGCCGCGCGCCCTATCTCCCACAATGGCGCGATCTCCCGCGATCAAATGGGGGTGCACCCATTTGATCGCGGGAGATCGCGCCATTGTTGCATCGCGGTGGGGCCGCAGAGGAAGAGGAGATGCGCTGTTGCGTTGCCGTCCTCCCTATCCTCTGCGGCCGCTGAGTGTTTTGGCGGCGGAGCCCAACACCTTCATCCGCCGCCAAGGGGGTTCCGTTCGGGGCCCGCCTGACCATCTGGTGGGCCAATGCCCGTCGGGGGGTAGCGAGGAATGCTTCGGTGAAACCCTACCCTCCAACGCATGGGTACATTCACACATACACGGGTTGGTTTTTAGTCAGTAGGAGTCTGACGGTCCCTTTCGTCCTTCCCCCCAGGGCGGAGTGACTCCATGAGGATTTTCCAATCCGACACCAAAAAAAAAGAAAAGAAAAGGGTATGAAAACGCCAACTCGGTTAGTGGATTTTTTGTTTAATGATATCTAGGATAGGCAGTCACGTGAATAGGTTTTGGGTTAGACATAGGTTGGGTCGCTGAAGATTACATAAAACAGGTAAAAACGGAAGTGTGTTTGTTTGTCCTACTTTAACGTCGCATCAGAAGGATGTTATGATATGATTTTTGTGTATGGAGAAAGCTAAGTGGCTGGATAGTGACATAGGTTCGGGGCTAAGCCGCGAGCTAAGTCTAGTGTAAATAACAAAGAGATGCAGATCATACTTATTATATTTGGCAAAAAACGGAGGCGCCCAAAAAAAAAACTAACAGACCTACAAGTAGTATAGTGGCAACTAGAATGCTGTAATCACTATCTACCTGTTTCAAGTACAATTAAACCGTAGAAGAGGATGCAAACAGTTTCCATCCGCCAAAGCACAACTCGGTCAAACATCAAGCTTGTAAACCCTCATCTTCCTCTACGTTTGAAAACTTAATAGTATTCAAAGGTACAATTATCTGCTTATTAAGGGACTTAAATTAATAGTTAGACAGGGTTGGACAGAATATTACCAACCTTTCACTTACACCTCATAAATGAAACTCAAAAGAAATAACAACTGCACAGTAAGCAAAGAAAGTTTAACAAATAAAAAGTAAATGCTGAACGAGCAATCGGATGTTTTTCAGACACCGCCAAATCAGTTCCGGCTGGTGGTTGGCGGGATAATTTGATAACTGTCGGTGAATGAAATCCGAACGCCATTTTTTTACGGCTTTAGAAGGCGATTCAGCTAGAACAGGATATTGTATTTATAAACTTAAAGAGTAAAATGCTCAATATTATTAAGTTTTCTTTATGCTGCGGTGTGTTTGTAGTGTGTTTTCTTTATCTGCATGCGGTGGATTTATGGCTATATTTGTAAGCTCAGGGACTCCGACTTGTTCCATTCTCGGTAGCAACTCTATTGCGGGTCATCCATCCCTGATTAAGATTCGAATTGGGGCTGAAGAAGGTGTGTGATTACCCTCACAAACGGGACCTATACTCCAAAACTACCGCGGTGTCCCTGACGTGCTTCAGTGACACGGTCACTCGAATCGAGCTTGGCATACTTTGATGCGACCTCATCCAGATCCCCGGCTGAATTACCCAGACGTCAAGGTCATTACAAAACTTTTTATAGCACGCATTAAACAAAACTGGAGCATTCTTATTACTCAGCTGATGCCAAAAGTAAAGCGTCGTTATGATAAATCACCCACGAAGGGACAGTAACGGCATTGTTTAACCCGCGCTGGTCAAAGTTGCCCCCAACTTTAATGACAAAACACACGTGTGTGTCCCGCTTTAATTTTGCCTCATATCAAATTGTTTGGGCCCGAAACTAGCAAAATTTCAGCTTGTTATTATTTTGGGTAGTTTTACAATTTATTATGCTATTTATTTTCGTTTATGTTTGCCCTAATAATATATAATTAGTCTAGATTTACAAGCGTCGGTTTGAAATAAATTGGTTGACTTAATTGTAAATTGTAGTCGTTCCGTATTACGTCGAGATCACATAGAAAAAGGAAAAGATAATAACTTAAAATTATTCATTGTTAACAGAGAACATTTTCTTCACACAATATACCTAACAATATTCATTCGCAAAATTAACAATTGAAAATTTACCTTATAATTTTTAACAGTAGCAATTGATTGACACACTTCGGAAACGATGTTTACCTGTAAAAAAAAAAAAAGTTAACACAAATTTCAAATATAACGGTAGTATTATCTATAGTTAAGTACCTAGGTATATCTTCTACTAATATATAAAGCTGAAGAGTTTGTTTGTTTGTTTGGTTGAACGCGCTAATCGCAGGAACTACTGGACCGATATCAAAAATTCTTTCAGTGTTAGATAGACCATTTATCGAGGAAGGCTATAAGCTAGATAACATCACGCTATGAGTCATAGGAGCGGAGCAGTAGCCTTAAATAACGCGGGTGTAACCGCGGGCTCATCTAGTAGAATTATAAAGTTGAAGAGTTTGTTTGTTTGTATGTTTGTGTGGTTGAACGCCCTAATTTCAGGAACTACTGGTCCGATTTTAATTATTATTCTTGTGTTGGATAGCACATTTATCGAGGAAAGCTATAGGCTATATTATGATCACTCTATGAGTCACGGATGCGGAGCAGTAGTCTTAAATAACGCGGGTGTAACTGCGGGCTCAGCTAGTCATTCATAAAGATGGTTGGTTTTTTTTGTCCAACTTGTGTCGATTAGAATTATCTACTTCAACTGATTTTAACACAGCTAGTATTATAATATGACGACCGGTTGGCGCAGCGGGAGAGTAAGCGACTGCAACGCCGATGGTCGCGAGTTCGATTCCCGCTTACGTCAAACATTTGTGTGCCTGAACATGGATGTTTTGTCTTGGTCTGGGTGTTGCTATGTATAATATGTATGTATTTACAAAAAAAGTATATATGTATGTTTATCCATTATCTATTACCCATAGTACAAGCTCTGCTTAGTTTGGGACATTAAATAAAAATGGTATCGTTCTCGGTTGTCGCATTTATACGCACACATAGGTTATATGACGAGCCTAAAATACAGGCACAAGCTCTAAAACATCAGTGGTTTATATCCCATCCCTCACAGCACATAATAGCCACAATTACGAGACCAGCACGTTATTGACTCTTGCTTTCAACGGTACAAACGGCATCCCTATGGGTTAGATTTATTTGTTGGACTTCTTTTTTTATATCTGTTCGACGAGGTTGGTAACTGTTTTGATATTTTGCAATCTAGCATGCAGTTAAATAAAAATATACCTAGTAGCAAGTATATTATTACTATTCCTGTTCTTTATTCGTACATTTCGGTATTTTTAATGCCAATCGAAACAAAAAACAGTCACAAAAATCATCACCGTAGCGTCATCCCAATAACTAGGGACATGATTTCTAGTCTAACCGGCTTTGACTGAATATAAATTTTTCCACAGAGCGAGTGCCTATATGACCTCCACAACTCAAAGGGACAGCTATATGCCATGGCTATATAGTTGATTGAATCAGGCGTTACTTGGCGGAACTCCATTGCAACCTAATGGAAGGAAAGAGGAACCTACCACGCACCCTCGGGTTGCCCACCCCAACCATTGCAATAGAAAAAGGTTGACAATACCGAACTCCTCTAAAGACAAAGGATAAGGGATATACGGAATAATGCGGAAATGGGTTCCAGGAAAATACCTGACGTGCAGTATCCCGCTCTATGCGCCGACTATGCTTCGACACGTGTTTCGCCTCTCCACGAGGCATCCTCAGGACCTATGGGCAACGACTGGGTGGCCCAGTCGGAGGAGTTCAGTATTGACAACCTTTTTCTATTGCAATGGTTGGGGTGGGCAATCCGAGGGTGCGTGGTGGGTTCCTCTTTCCTTCCATTAGGTTGCCATGGCTATATATACAGTTTCATAGTCACTAAAGTATTAAGGAAATACTCGATAAGGACACGCACATCACCATGTGAACCATACTTTACGACGTAATTTCATATCTACCAAATAAATATACACAAATAAAGACATAAAACCGGTGATGACGTTTCAGATGACTTCGATAAAACACACAGTGACATGAAATTTGTATATGTTAGATTATGAATATCTTATTTCATTTGTTTTGTATTATTTATAAGAATATGTATGTACGTATGTTATCTGTATATATATATAAATAAAATTCTTCCGTTACTGATTGACTGACAGACAAGCTACAGCGAAAATAATTAGGCGCAAGGCATTGGCATGTTCCTTGGGGACCGTAGGGATGCATTAAGAAGAAATTTCTAGAAATTCGCACAGGATCGAGCAAAATCAGATAAAAACAAAATGTGCGAGCGCACCAGCGGGCATCCTAGTTACATAAATATGTATGTATCGTCTGTTAAAACTATTTTGTGCACGTAACCTACAATCTCTGCATTACAGGTTGACTGGGCGAGAATCTTTATATTATATACTTTGATGCATTGTAAATAAAGGATTAAAACGACAATATTAAATAAATTGTTCCCAAAATAACATTCCGAATGCTGTAAGTGCTGAAACGCAGACTGCTGGTCTGTGTAGTGAAATTAAATGTGGCGATAAAATATTGCAATAAATAAATAAATGTCCCAATAATTAAGTATTTATTTAAGAGATGATTGGTTTGCGCAGTAAGTAGCTATAATGAAAATACTGACAGTATGAAAATAATAATTACATCCTGGGAGCTTCCAAACCCGGTCATCTGAACCAAAACTAGGCAGAGCCTGTACTATGGTAATCAGAAACGATAAACATAAATATACTTTAATACAAGGTTTTCTAAGTACCCTGAACAGAAGAGCATGCATGAGGAATCTGATAGGAGTGAATGAGGCAAGAGAGATATGTCGGGATCGTTGCAAATGGCGTTCCGTAGTCTCTGCCTACCTCTCCGGGAAACAGGCGTGAGTCTATGTATCTATGTATGTATAAAATGTAGTCTCCTTTTCGTCATGTCTGTCTCTATGAACGCGACAAACTCGAAAACTACCGAACGGATTTCTATGCAGTTTTCACCAACACATAGGGTGATTTCTGAGGAAAGTCCTGGGTGTATAATTCACGCAGGCAGAACCGCCCGCCAAGGCAAGTAAGTATAAGTCGAATAAAATAATTGCTGAAGTCCCCAGCCTTCAAAGTAAAATATTAACAAGTACATTAAACTTGACAATGCACTTTAAAATCCAGCACGTAAGTTCAATTAAACATGAGATAAGTGAGCTTTAAGTCGTATCAAACGTCGTCAAGTTTGACTTGGCACTGAACGTAACTCCGACACGTTGGAAACAAGTTTCCGACACTAAGGGTCAGCGCAGACAGAGAGGAGCGCAGCGGAGAGGATTTTATAAACGCACTTGTAAATAAACCTTAATGGTATTACAATAAAGTGCATAAATGCTTGAACCTGACAAAAAATGCTCGCGCGTCCTCGAAGATACGCGGGTATCCGTTTATGCACTTTATTGTAATAATTTTAAAGTTTATTTTCAAGTGCGTTAATAAAATCCTCTCCGCTGCGCTCCGTTCTGTCTGCGCTGAGCCTAAGAAACTTTAAATGAAGGTCGTTGTCGACTCCTCGTTAAATGTATATTTACTTATTTTTCAGAGGCGACATAAGTTGGTTCACATTTTATATGAGATTTGGATGATTCGATTTATCATCAGCTTGCTGTCGATCGTTCATCACTATAGGACAATAGTCGGGTCTTCATCTCACTTAAACCCTTCACACCCTGTTGCAACCTATTGGAAATTTCTACCTTTATTAAGGTCTTCATCGTTGCAACGAGCCGGCCATTGGTTTTGGACTATGACTTCCGTTTATGACGTACGTTTTCTAAGTCCTTTCCAGTATACCTAGAACACTATTTATTTCTCTATAATTTTCATGTGATAACTTTTAGACTCACTAAACTTACTATAAGTACTGAATTGTTGATAAGACTACAAAAATAAAAAATAAAACATACAAACAACGTAGAATATTCATAAAAATTATAATAATGTTTTATCTCAAGTCCGTGTACATGATGGTACAAAAGAACGCCTCTGCGCTGTACTTTGCCAAACCACAAAGAGATATTACGCGACACCAAGCGCCGCTACGTAATAAATTCTCAACAGGACATTTTGTGTACGGTAGATATTATAACTATTCTTAGAATAGGCCAAGCTGGCCAAACTTAGATACGCCCAGAATGATTCTGAAACTTAAATGGATTTATAAACTTCTCTCGCCAAAATCATTTTAAATACCACACAAAAGACATGGACTGCCTCCGTGGTCGAGTAGATAACGTATGCGTCTACTGACCTGGTGGTCCCGGGTTCGATTCTCGGGTCGGACAAATGTGTGACTCAGTTTTTCCGAATTCTCAGTAGCAGCATTGAGTCTGCCAATCTGCCCGGTAACGGCTGTAGGCTTGCCGCCTATAACGTGGGGACTAAAATTCACAACATGGCGAAGAAATATGGGTGTAATATTACATCTCTGCCTACTGCTTCGGGGATACAGGCGTGAGTCTATAAAAATAAAAGAATAAAAAAAAGTATTCATAAATTCTTGGAAACCATAAAATGTTTAATACCTTGTAATTCTTAAAACAAAATTGTAACAAACCAAATATTTTAAAAGAGTACCCAGAGGAGTTTCTTGCCGGAGTCTTCTCCCTGGGCGTAACTTTTGGAACCGGCAACTAGTCAGTGACGTTTCAAAAGAGTATGTAAATTACCAAGTTGAAATAAAAATATTTGTATTTGAATTTACCACACGTAAGTCATGTGCAATATTGACTGCACAGTTGGCGTAGTAGTTTAAGCGGCCGCCTCGCCGCTTGACACTGCGCCGAGTGTTGTGGGTTCGATTCCCACACGTCACAACACTTTGTGTGATCCATAAATTGATTTTTCGAGTCTGGGTGTTAATTGTCCTCGTTAGATGTACCTATGTTTGTAAAGTCCCCCGCGACACAGGATTTAGTCCTAATGCGGGAGTTGTCTTTTTAATAAAGAAAAAAAAAAGAATATTTGTGTGGACACAGATCGCATATGTCCTGCAGATATCATGCGCAGTGAACTGCAAAAGGCTTTAGTTGTAGCAGTAAACTGCATAACTAGACAATAACACAATGCTACAGAGAATTATCAAACACTTTGCTCGATTCAAGAATCAAACTCTAGACGAGAGATCAGATAATCTAAGTCAATACAAAGAAAATCATTAGTCGTAACATGTTACCATAAATAATAGTCTCAATTTCGTATATAATATTAAGCATATTGTCTTGCTATCTAGAAATATTTCACTCAAGGTCGTCTAAACTACGCAAAGCCTCTGGCAACGAGACTGTAGATTAATTTACATAATACATATTCATAGATACAATATTTCGATGTACATATACTAATTACTTATTATTTGAAAAAATTAAACTATTACTAGGTGACGATATATGTACACACTAGAGGACGCCAGCAGCTACGCCTGCATTTTTTTTAATTTACCCGTTTCGGCCGATCCCGTGGGAATTTCGGGAAATCCCTTCTTAGTGCACCCCTACGGCCCCCAAGGAACATACATACCAAATTTCAGCTTCCTGCGCCCAATAGTTTCGGCTGTAGCGTGTCTGTCAGTCAGTCAGTAACGCAAGGATTTTATATATTACGATAAAATAAAAAAATATTTATATACTTAAGTAAGTACCTAACAAATAAAAAGCAGTACATAAAAAAGACAAAGAAAAATTTTAAAGGGCGTCATGGCAATCCTCCTCATCGCCATCAATTGGAAGCGTGACCAGAATGCTGGCAGCATTGCCACGTTGTATGGCAGCGCTGATCTTTTGTGCCATATACAGGCCAGCCTTCTGGTCACGCGAGGCGTCAACCAATCTCTTTGAGAGATCGCCGCACTTGGAACCCATGGTCCCAACGTTTTGACTCCAAACGGCTCAAATACATAATCCCCTACTAGGTTCATGTATTTGCGCCGTTTGAGAGACTCCGCTGTAGCAGCAGCAGCGCCCGCACAAATACTTAAACATGTACATACACTTAAATACAGACATACCTATCATTACACAAAGTATCGACGCTGTTCGCAATAAACTCAGGAACGAATGAACGGATTCGCGGATGAACGGAGCGACTCATGAAGGAGATTTAACAGTAGAAATAATTTTAAAGGTTTTTTATCTATTGTATTAAATATATCGATTATTCTACCAGTGCGAAGCCGGGCTGTAATATACGAGTAGCTGCCGGCTTAACAGTCAGGATCATTGACAGGTCATTCATGCACCAGATATCTAAGTTTTTTTTTTTATAATAATAAAAAAATAAGGCAAACGAGCCGACGGATCGCCTGATGGTAAGCAATTACCGGCGCCCATGGACACAAGCAACACCACAGGAGTCACAAGTGCGCCCCTTGGTGGTGGGAAAAGGGATCCCATAAAAACAATACTTGTCAAAAATACCAAGTCTCGCGACCGTAAAAAGTTGTGAGATCCATGTAATACCAAGTCGGTTAATTAAAAATCTTTAATGTTTTAAATAAATAGATTGACTCGGCCATCGCATGGAAACACAATATATCTCATTAGTAATACATATATAAGTTAGATTGTTTAATGCGATTGCCAAGTCAATATATTTATTTAGAACATTAAAGATTTTTAATCAACCGACTTGGTATTACATGGATCTCACAACTTTTTACGGTCGCGAGACTTGGTATTTTTGACAAGTATTATTTTTATGGGATCTCATTTCTTTTTGTAGATAGTCTTACTTTTGTCCTTTCCGGTACCTTCTACTTCTTGTACACCAACAACGAATTTTCTAAATTAAAGCTCTAAGTGCAAATGTTATTTTGTAATCCTTTATATTCATATAGGATTACAAAGTTATTTATGCAGTTGATGTATCATGAAAACTTGACCGAAATTGAAATAAATTTAAGTTTTTCCTTAGTTCATACACTAAACACTAATTGTTTCCTAAATTTGAAGCTTCTATGTTTGCTAGAAGTGCCTTAGACTTTTGATGATCGCTCAGTGAGTGACAAAATTAAGAATTTTGACTCGTTATAATTCTTAAACTACTGGTTCAAATTGAATGAAATTTGAAATACACCATGTTTATACAATGCCTGCATGGTTATTAGGCTTCTAGTTTCATCCACAACGAAGTTATAGGGGGTCGAAAATGGCTTGAATTGCTTCGAGAAAAGTAGTACGGCCGTGCCGCTTTTTTGCTCGACTTGGTGGGGGCACTTCCGTGCCCCCAGATAAGATGAGGAGGGGGAGAAGGGAGAAGGAATAGGGGATAGGGCCTCCGGCACTCTCACTCACCTAACGAAACGCAACAGTTTAAGTAGGTACTGTTACTTTTGAAGACTTTCGGTGTAATTAGAATTAAGCCTAATCCATCTCCTTCACATAGCCCTGTTCTTATTATTGACACCGATTTGATTGAACATAATATATTACTAAAGCCATAATTATTCAGCTTAATCTTACTATCTTGTCAATAAAATAACAGTTAAACTCATCCCGCTGTCTCGTATAATCCGGCCTGTGTTTGTACGACGAGCCTTCACATTGACAGGCCAGCTTATACTGGTCATTACGTGTCAACGTAAACTAGACCCGACCGCAGCTGTCTAACTCTTGGTTGTAAGACGGTCACTGAGTAAGTGCACTTTCTGAAATGTTCGGCGACTATATTATACCGTATACGTACCTAGGACTAGTCTATGCACCCAACTTCGCGTGGACGTCAGTTATGGCGACAAAAGGTAGCCTATGTGTTATGCTATATTTCTGAAAAGTGTCATCAACTTTCTTATTGATAATGCAAATGGCGGTCCGTGGTCACTGTCTCACCCCTTCAGAAAACTAGCGTGAAACTATCTATGTACTGGTATGTACATACAGTACATAATTATGTAAAATTGTGAGACGATTCTAAGTAAATATTGACGAAAATCGGGTGTTGGGTGTTGGGTCTTATAAAATATAAGATTTTTGTATTTTCTTTTTAACTTTGCATACGTGAGTTGATCAACGTAAAAATCGCAACAAGTACTTAAGGCGTCACAATAACAACTTGCAAAGTCACAAAACATGATAAAAGATGGCAAGTACGTATGTTTTTTATAGCTCCCGCAATAGGGATAGACCCTGTGTCGCAAGTAACTTTATGAACGTACAATCAACGGACACAATGAACGGGTGTTCATGAGAGAGACTCGAAACAAAAATTAATGGATCACACAAAGTGTTGTCTCGTGTGGGGATGGAACCCACAATACTTGACGCCGTCTTAGGGTCGGTACATATCTGACTGAAAATGCGTCGCGTATTATCAGTCGCGTAACACCAAAACAGAAAAATCTATAATAAAACATTCATCTGTTCACACCTAACCGATGATG
This sequence comes from Euclidia mi, assembly GCA_944739405.2. Taxonomy (NCBI): domain Eukaryota; kingdom Metazoa; phylum Arthropoda; class Insecta; order Lepidoptera; family Erebidae; genus Euclidia; species Euclidia mi. The sequence goes on from OX123195.2 coordinate 64,228,716, forward strand.
CGTTAGCGCGTCGAGAGTATAGCGTCTGTTCCGTTTCCGTCAACGCATTGTCGGTAGACGTCGCGCGCGCCACGCACCACGTATATTTTGACTGACGCGTTGGGCGTTTTAAAATTCAATATCACACAACGAACCGCACTGTAGATGCTGAACGCATAAACTGACTAAATGCGCAATGTGGCAGTGGCAGGTCTAATTTGACGGTATAGACGCGACCGATGCAGATACCTTCGAAGCATCTTCCGTCAGATATGTACCAACCCTTAGTCGGCGAGGCGACGTCAACCGTGCAGTCGAATTACAAAAGTAATATTGGATCATACCTACATATTATTAACTAATGCGTATGTCTATAAAGGAATATTAGAGAACCTAATTCGAGAACGAGAATATTATAAGAATATTTTTCTGTAATACCTAGACATGATATTGAAAACCAACAATATCGATATAATAATATAGACATCTCGACGTCGTTGATATAATTGACTTCGTCTCATTCACTGTCATGGCATTTTCGTTAATTTACATTTATTTTATTTGTATAAACCTAAATTAATTCAATTCGGTTGATTAATTTCCAAAATTATCCTACGAAATTCTCGTCAACCAAATCTTTTAAGAAGATATTGATTCTAAGGTCTACACAATTTAAACGACACCTTGCCTAGTACACAGGAACCGTAACATTACGGTTAGCCGTAAGGTCACAGGTCCTTTCAACCGTCAAACTTATTACAACATCCATAAAAAAGATACACCCGTCCATTTCAATAACCGCACCTTTCTCAACTCGGTACTCGGTTCAAAATGGAGGGTCATGAAGGGTCTTGCCAGAAATGTTATACCACCTTTTATAGTCCAAAAAGGACTATTAACGATGATCTACAACCGTCGTTACTTGTCTAGACTGTTACATACATTTCGTGCTAACTCAAAAAGTCACGTAATACAAATTTCGTTCAAACAACCTTCCATTCAGATGTTCTAAAGAAATATTACGAAGACGTACTACTAAGGAAAAGATGAAAATAAGCCTCGAAATATAATGAATTACGAGTGAAAAAAAATAAAGAAATAATCCAAAGTTTCGTTTGATTAAACTTTACTGAAATAATTTTCGTTAAATCGCCGTCACAAATAGATTTGGACACAAAAAATCATTTCTACACCTTTCTAACACTTCATTTAATTCCAATCTCATTCAGTGGATAAATGGATCGTCAAGATGCATGGTGTTCAACCGGCAAATCTTTTCAGAGGTTGAATCTGACGCTACCTGAAATGTAAATTTTCTTCTTGAATATGAAATTAAGTTAAGTCTTTTTTGGACAAAAGGGGGTAAGCACCTGGCGGCGGCGTTGGCTGTGAAACCATATCGGGACTTGAGCACGTTGTCCTAAGTGTCCTCGACGTTTTTTGAGCCTATGAAATACGATAGTCTAGCTGGCGCCAAGCTTGGCAGCTGGCGGGGAATTTGGAAGCACTTGAAATATACTGCCCTAGTTTTTACGCATAGTTAGCAGATTGTGAGAAATTATTGGGCTTTTAATAAGGCCGTTCTGGTCTAGAATAGGGTTGTTTCCGAAAGTCAAATCAAGCACTTTTAATGATATATCAGAAACGACCTGCCACGGCGTTTGTATGAAATATGACCTAATGACGTCATAGTTTTTTGCTGTCAAATAGAATACTTATTATCAATAAATTGTCGATAAAAATGTTAAATAAAGTTAACATTAATTGATGAATGAAACTTTACTATTTTGACATATTTCACTAGATAAAAATACTTGTACAATTTATTTCACTTGCAGGTAACTTCCCTATTGTGTCTTTATTTCTGTCTCCATATTTGGTTCATTTAAAGATGTGTTCTTCATGTATCAACTGACAAGCTTTGGTATATAAATATACGAACATCATAATTTTAAGAAAATCTTCCGTTACTGACTGACTGACAGACAACTGTCAGCCAAAACTGAAGTGCAAAAAGCTGAAATTTGGCATGTGTGTTCCTTGAGGACCGTAGTTGTACACTACGAAGTAATTTGCCGAAATGTCAACGGGGTTGGGAACGGTTAAATTAAAATAAAATGTGAGGGTGTAGTGTTGCGGGCATCCTCTAATGGGTCTATAATTTTATTATGGACTTTCGAGTTCGGTATTTGGGTTATTTAAAGATTACCTCTTGTATATATACCTCACTAAGTTTGTCATATGTATTTCCAGACAAACTTAGGTACGTAATAAAAATTACATAAAAACCAAAAAAAAAGTAGGTAAGTAAGTATTATTATGTAGATACGCAAATATATTACCAATTAAAATACTTCATGCTCAAAACATCATGATTCCCGTTAATTAACTCCAATATGAAACAACCGTTAGCGATAATAAAATTAGTCGGTAGCAATTAGGTAAAATATATCAAATTACATAATTATTTATTACTGGCCAATATTACATGCCGTCCAAATTGTCAACAGCAATTCGTTGGAAAATAGACCACATTTTAGATATAAAAGGTAACAATCGAACAAGGATTGAATCCTGTGTCGTAAAAGACTTACAATCACAGACCTATACCCAAACTCAATACAATTCTCGGCACACACGAATTCCTGTGATTCCTGTCGCATCATCAGCAGCCTTTATCGGTCCACTGCTGGACGTAGGCCACTACCACGCCACGCTTACCGCGTATGGCGATCAAACCCAAAACACTCGACGCAATAAATAACAGTTCGGACGTCAGTCGGGCAAATCATCATCCTTCTACCGTTATCCTAATTGCAACCTGGGGTCCGCTTACTGGTCTAACCGAATTTGACTGAAAATTCGCTTTTCCACAGAGCGGTTGTCGTCAAATCTTAAACCAAATTTACATTGTAAGTAATCAACAATCAAAACCATATAAACACCTTAACACGCCATAATATCAATTACTACCAATGAGCCGAATATTACATTAATATCTATACATTACATATTCAACACACGTTAATAGGATCCGATGATCATACACTTATGATAATCACGTCTTAAGCACCCATTTGCGACGCTAGGCGTTAATGTACCACGGGAACTAAGACAAGGCCAACTTAGGGTGAATTGTGTAATGTGTGGGCATTGCTTTATAGGCCCAGTGGTGTATATAACAGACTGCCGTGACGATGGTCTCAGATTCGATCTCCAGGGACCCCGGGCACCTGACTTTTCGAGGTTATGTGTGTATTAAAAATGTTAATTATCACTCGCTTAATAATGTGCCCGGTAGATGGTAATAGGCGCCTTTTACATTGGAACCGAATCGTAACCGGCGAAGTGTGGGTGTAAAATACACCTCTGCCTATCCCTTCGGGGATAAAGGCGTGAAGAAGTTATGTGTAGGCATCGTTTTAGTTGCCGTGTATTGATTTTAGCGTACGATGTAAACGCCTACGTGTGGTCGGCTATGTCTATTGAGTCAGCAGTTTTGTTATTAATATGGACAGAAAGTTATTCTAGCAAATATATTATAGTGGCTAGCTACTGCCTGCGGTTTTACCTGCGTGGGCGACAGTTCCGTAGAGGTGGTCCAGGCGCTATTCTGATATATATAAGCTGGGCATATTACTGCAACATGCAAAGTGGCATCAAAATTCGTTCTTTAGTTTTGGTGCGAAAGAGTATCTATCTATAATTAATTATAGATACTTTACTATATATATATAATTAATTATAGAAAGAGTATAAGCGTTTACATCGTACACTAAAATCAATACACGGCAACTAAAACGAAGCCCACACATAACTTCTTCACGCCTTTATCCCCGAAGGGGTAGGCAGATGTGTAATATTACACCCACATTTCGCCATGAATTTTTAGGTCCCACGAAATAGGGGGCGAGCCTATTGCCGTTACCGGGCACATCACCAGACTCCGTGCTGCTACTGAGAATTCGGAAAACCACAGCAACACTGAATCCGGTACCTCCGATCAGCAGTCGCATACGCTATCCACTGGACCACGCAGGCAGTCTGTCAGAGAATCAGTTAACTGTATGTACGTTCACCTGGGATATTAAAATATTGTAAATCGTTCAGTATCTGTTACAGACAAGGCGAAGAAACAAATACGAAGAGAGCCGCGGCGCGGCACAACTTTTTTAAAGGCTTTATTTAACTGGATATAAAATGGAAAATAGAAATGGCATAACATAAAAAGGACGGCGATTGTTACTTTGTTTATAGTAATCGTTATTTTAGATCTGTGCTCGACTGACGCACGAATTCTCCTCTTTTAGAGAACGAACAGTACAAAAAATCCAGCATACACCTAAAATACAAAATACAGCAGTGTACCATCGCTTTTATACATTACATAATTTTTGCCCCAGTTTGACAGAGCGTCAGTTTTCATGTCCCCTTTGTTTTATGCCCGCCCAGAAAGCTATCGGATTTAACGTGAAACGTACACTAGAGTTTTAATAAAACGCTTTGCGATAAAATCTGCGAATATATTATGTCTTTATTACTTTAATACGCAGATATGCCTTGTCTTGCGTTCGTTTACACTGGGTAGAAACAGTAAACAAGCTGTAGGAGGGGTTTTAGTTGCGTTGCAGTCTGCACCGAAATGGATTTTCGTATTCGCATAACATTATTGGAATATACGCCGCAGTCGTTTAAGCTGTCGCCTCGGTCTTCCTATGCATTGGATTCCCTCTTCACAAATATTTGCGGTTAGCTTTGGTGTTTTGTCTGAGCTAGCATTCTGTCAAATCTGTTTAGAGAGTTAGTGTAAGTGGGCCCCGAGCATTAAGGCAAAAAGTCTTGGATGTACCTAACTGAGATGACGCTATGGCGATGACGATTTTTAATATTGTTTTTTTTTTTATAAACTCACTCCTGTATTGCTTCTATTTCATTTTCATAGATTTCATTTATTTTAAGTCAACTATCGAACTTAATTACGGTTCTATTTTACGTCTGTATCTAGTCATAAATGTAACGTTTCTTTTTAGACTAAACAAACTTTTATGACTCCATTTTTGACTTACTTAATGCTAGTTTTATTTAGGTTTTATCGCAAATCCAATTTAATTAAAACCTCATTTCTTACAGCCTTTTAGTTTTATTTCTTAGTCTTCCAGCCACTGATCCTCTTATAACTGTTTATGACTATTTTAAGCGCTTTTGTTGATGTCTGTTTTATTGAGGCGATTATACAGATAATCTAGAAATTGAGGGTATAATGTATAATGAAAATAAAATCATAAAGTTTACCTTATTTTCTGTTCAATAAATACTATGTATTTATAAATAGTACACTAAATCGCTGAATAGGCTTTGTGTACTAATAGTTATCGTTTCGCAGAAAATGATATTGATACGTATAAATAAATTTTGTTCAAAATGTATTTGATCATAAATAAAATCCTTTTCGAGAGCAAACAGGCGCTTTGATCTAACTGTTTAAAATATCAATATTTTAGCTGAAATATTCATCAACTAACTGAGTACTTAAATAAATAGGTACAAGTTATTTCTAGAAATGTTTTTATAATGTGTGTATGTGTACTACTGCACAATCTCTGATTTAGTTAAATAAGATGAAAAGATTTAAACCATGTATCTTTGCACGTGTTAGAACTTTTTAGAAGTAGTTTACTGTATAATTAGTTATATATATGTATACTAGAGGACGCCCGCAACGAAGCCCGCACATTTTTTGGTTTTCTGTCCAATCCCGTAGGAATTTTGGGAAATCCCTCACCCTTATTGATTGCATGTATGTGGCATGTATGTTCCCACGGGAGGATAGGGACACTCCCATAAGAACATACATGCCAAATTCCAGCTTCATGCACCCAAGTATACTAGACACACACTACACGTATAGGTACACAAAGCAAAAATATAATGCTTTTTCCAACACTTTGTATGGTCCGTAAAATGTTGTTTAGTCTGGGTGTGCTGGTACAGTCAGCATCAAAAGTTGATGACCACATTTAGATTTGCAATATCGCTGTACACCATAATACACCTAAATTGCTCAACATGACAAGCGCCAGAAATGAATGATTGTCTTAAAAGGGCATAAGTAGGTGACCATGACTTTTCAAAAGTAGCTAAACAAAGTTACGGTAAAAAAAGCATAACACCACGTCACCAGTCATTCGGCCAGTACGGCCAGTGACGTCCGAGAACTAAATAAAGGAGTTCGTTACATTTGATAAACTAATGTGATTAATTATATTATTATTAAAGTATTATGAAGTAAATAATTTTATATAATATAAGCTATATACTTTTAAGCTAATACAATATTTTATAGATGATAAATAATTGCAACCGCAATGGTCTACATTCGATACAAAGTGATAATTAAGTAGAAATATTATTTTACATTCAAGGGTAAACAGTTTTACAAAGAATTGAATTAAAACAGAATTTGTGTGAATTTTGAAAATGAGTCTTATATGTAGGTATATACCAAGAGTTTGTTTTTCAAACAAACCACGAGTTTTGCACGCGATCGTTACGGAAGTTTTCTGCATGTGAAATAAATTATACAAGTATTTTTATCTAGTGAAACATGTCAAAATAATAGTAGTTTCATTTATCAATTAATGTTAAAACTTAATTTAACATTTTTTATCGTCAATTTATTGATAATAAGTATTCTACTTGACAGCAAAACACTATGACGTCACAATATCATATTTCATACAAAACCCTTGACAAAGGTCGTTTTTGACATTTAATTAAAAGTGCTTGATTTGACTAGTTGGAAACAACCCTATTTCCATTGATTTTCTAAAAGCGCCCTTATCGGATAGTAGCGATCGATAGAGGGCGCATTAAGGAAATGTATGAAAATTGTTCCCGTCAAAAGGCAGCGATAGCCGAGTGGAGATACCAACAGACTGCCATGCAGAGGGTTTCGGGTTCGAATCCACGGCGCGCACCAATGACTTTTCGGAGTTATGTGCGTATTGAATTGTTAATTATCGCTTGTCCCGTGCCTCGGAGAGCACGTTAAGCCGTCGGTCCCAGTTGTCATGAAGATCTTTGACAGCCGTTACAGGGCGTCAGTACCTTCTAAATAAACTGACACTGGTCTAAACCATGGAATATCGCTATCCCTTCGGGTTGCGGAGGTCAGACAGGCAGTCGCTCTGTGGAAAAGCTAATATTCAGCCAAATCCGGTTAGACTAGTAAGCGGACCCCAGATTGAAACTGGGATAACGCTAAGAGAATGATGATGAAAATTGTTCCCGTCGACTAGCCTATCATCACCGTGTAAATTTTGTACTAGACACTCGGATTGGGTTCTAATTCAATCGTAACTATAAAAATCATAAACTAAGTCGACGGTATGAATTTGTACGGAATCTGCGTGATTTTTGAAAATAAGTCTTATTGCTTTACAAATAAGGTTACAATTCAATCGAACTAAAAAATCTATAATTACGTCGATGGTATAAATTCAAACTGATGATTCTAAATGTTTTCGGATATTATAACGATCAGCAATTTTTGACATGGTGTTCAGTGACCTTTGACAAGTAGTGTTCAGTTAGTTTTAAACTTTAATGATGTTCATTCAATACTGGCGCCCTTCTTGTTGAGCGATTTATGGGTGATATTATGTTCATTGATTTTGAAAATCTGAATGTGGTCATCGACTTTTGATGCTGACTGTACCAACTTTGTGTTCTAAGTTCAAATATTCTAGCACCGAGACAGAGGATTTATTCCTAATGCGGGCGTAATCTGTTAAATGAAAGGATAATAAGGTCCATTGGATAGCGTATGCGACTGCTGATCGGAGGTTCCGGGTTCGATTCCCAGGTCAGGCAAAAGTATTACTGGTTTTTTCCGAATACTCAGTAGCAGCCTGGAGTCTGGTGATGTGCCCAGTAACGGCAATAGGCTCGCCCTCTATTACGTGGGATCTAAAAATTCATGGCGAAATGTGCGGGTAATATTTACACCTCTGCCTACCCCTTCGAGGATACAGGCGTGAGACTATAAAAAAAATATATAAAGTATTCGATTTAATTCCGTGACACTTAAAATTAAAGCTCGAATTTATTCATACGCATACTTATTTGTATTGAAAGTGGAAAATATCACATTGACACCAAATATTTTGGAAACACAAATAAATTATGCGCAATTTAAAATTAAGTATTTAAATTATAATATTCGTACAGGTTTTCCAAGTCAACAGTAATTATTATACACAATATGTAATAATCGGAAACAGTAATCTGACTGCAAAAAGGGAATTTAAAACGAGTTGTATTCATTTAAGTTTATACCTACACTTAAAATTGTATTGATTTACCGAGCTGTGGGTTCATTTAACCAAAGAATAAGCTGCTTGTGGCGAGAAGGAATTTTCATTTCAATATACCCAGAATAGGCAATATAAATATTATACCATATACAGGCAATGTAGGGTCGTTGACCGTTTTGTATCAGCTGTGTGGAATTCAAAGCATGTGCAAAAATTGCGGAACTTAAAATCGATATTGTGGCTAAACTACTGCACCGATTTAATTGATTTTTGGTACAAGGCTTCAGAATGTTGTACGCTATGCCTCTGTTCAAAAAGTGCCCCTATGGTAACGCCACCCTGTATAAAAATCTCTGTAATGAATTAATGACATACGGCCTCATTACAAAACAAGCGAAACCTAAGTCTTAGACTTAGTATTGCTTAAAAGACTGACTTGGGGATGTCTGTTATTTATTTTACTTAATGGTATCTTTGTTATAATGAATTTAAGAGATAAAAAATGTATCATTAGTAAAATATCATGAATCTGATGTGCATCAAAACATCTCAGATTCACGTAAAGATTTATTCATGTTTTACTTACTAATTACTGTCCGTGTGGTGACGGATTAAGAATACGGAATGTCACCACCCCATATCATCCCATGGGTGTCGTAAGAGCCGACATAGGGAGCATATTATGCAGAGAACAGCACTGTAAGAGACGGAAAACTTGATACAAACCCTATAGTCCTATACTAACCCGTTTGGCCAGCGCGGCATAGTAGGCCAATTCCTCCTTTCAAAGGAGAGGCCTAGTCCAGTAGTGGACTGTTAAAGGCTGATGATGATGATGACTTACTAATAATACATTTCTATCTATACAAATTTAAGGCGAAATACATATATACTTAAATATCTTCACTACAAAAATATTGTTTTGCAATGTATGAAGCGTACCTAGTTACCTATACACAATCATAATTACATGGTATTTATACCATTTAGTTACCAGCTGCTACAATCGAGTTACTTTAGTGAGTTGATGTGCTTACTACTTATGGAGATGTAAAATTACTCGTTTTGATAAAAAAAATCACGGTTACTGCTCCTTGCCGTTTAAGGCAGACAGAAGAAGTGTCTGCGATTCTTCTCAACACTGATTCTACCTATAATGGGATGCTTGGTTTCATCCTACCTGCTTGTATTCTTAATGACTGATCGCAAAATAAGGCCTTCTCACCACGCCAGAAGCATAATCGGGCAAATTATCAACACCCGCTCTAGTAAATCTACAAAACTGTTCCAAAGCTTATAAAAAGTAAAATGACTGGCAACTACCCTGAACACAAGTCAATGAGCCATATTGTTTATCGCGCACAAGCCATTCGGGATGAGCGTGTTAGCCCATTAATTACGTAGACTGAAACTATAGATCGCTAACTAATATGTGATGGCAATTTTAACACAATGCACCTATAACTAACGGCATGTATCCAGCTTGAAAGGGTTGCAGCCGACATTAAACATTGGAGAGCTTTTATTCTTAATATGTATGGTGTCGGATTAAAAATACAAAATATAACTGCCCAATTTAATTCGTCGTAGATATCCTTGCGAAGAAATGGAAATCTCGACATTTTTAAACCGCATATCAACCCGTCTGGTCAGCGTGGTAGGTATTTAGTTCAGTTTCTGCCGCGAGGCGAGGAAAAAAAGACGGCGAAAAATAAAGATGTTGTTAATACCTTTTACTGCTTTAATTCCCATTTCTATAATAATGAAAAGCCAACCAATACGTATGCACAACTAGTTATAGATGCTCTTTCCAAATCACGGAGTGTAGCTAAATCAATAGCGGCAACCCTACTTGTAATTACAATATGCAATATTCACGGCTACTAATCTGCACGTGGAACATCTCAAGTGTCTATTCAGAGTTAACAATTAATCAAAGACGACAAAGGTTAAATAAACTTTGATTCACTGTAGGTACATTACATCCTGACGAACCAAACACTGTCTTAAATACTTCAAAACTTTTGAGACTTGTACACACAGTAATATTTTATAAAGGGTCTATGACGCGTAATTATTTGAAAATATTTTTTTTATAGACTCACGCCTGTATCCCCGGAGGGTTAGGCAGAGGTGTTATATTACACCCAAATTTCGCCATGAATTTTAAGGTCCCACGTAACAGGGGGCGAGCCTATTGCTGTACCGGACACATTACTAGACTCCGTGCTGCTAATGAGAATCTCCTAACTGAAATTCCAATAACATTTTTCCCGACCCAGGAATCGAACCTGAGACCCAGTGCCACGCGCACATTTATGCCGCGAGACCAACCAGGCAGTCTCTGATCTGGATTTGAGATTTGAAAATATAGGTAAAATATACGACATTTCAGCATGGGTTGCAACAGCCGTGGTCACCAAATGACGAGCCATTTCTGGACCCGTTACATAAACACCGCATATCTTGATGACTGCGCCTGTCGCCACTCCGTTTCGCACTGCGTCGAGTGAAGCGCTTCGATCGCCACACGTTACAACACTTTGTGCAATCCACAAATTGTTGAAAAAACTCAGTGTGTGCTTTCTTTGAGTCCGTGGATTGAATCCTTGTTAAGTCTCAAGCGACACAGAATTTATTCCTAGTGCGCAAATTGTCGCTTTTAAAAAAATATATCATAACTTAATCCGCTGGTTCGCCAAATAGTACCCAGTAAAATAATTATGTAGTAACAATATAAAATCAACCACGCCCTTAACAAAATACATGGCATACATATGAACATAAAAGCAAGTAAATATTCAAAGGCTCCTAAAGCCAACCAAACTCGGCAAAACTACCAAGATCATTAGTTCATCCGAATTCGCTGAAGAAACTTCGGTATTACACAGAAACTCTTCACATTATTATAGACACTAATACTTCTAACAAACGAGGTTAGCATTGTATAGGATAAGTCTATTCAACGTAAGCCACATTCTCCTCAAAGAGGTTATCGCAGAATCACGTTATAAGGCTCCGTGCAAACTGGCCACCGACTTCAATACAAAGATGGCTGGCGACAAGCCGTCAAAATGATTTTAATACGTTTCGTATGAAATCGCCGCACAAATGTAACCAGTGGAGACCACTTGCGACTGTGTCTGCGACACGCTGCTAGTAGCGGGTAATTAAGGGTTGGCGACTCGTTTCTTAAAAACTTATGTGGATAACAGGTTATCGAAATACAGGTTATTGGGTGTAGGCACCGATATCGTCACGGTGCTTACCGTTTCGGTATCATTTACGAATTGATAAGAGTTCCATCAAACCTTCCGTCATATCGTAATACCGTACAGCAGGAGGGTGTCAAAAATTGTAGCGGCCACTGACCACTACTGACGGTCACCAAACCCTAGGTATTACCACCGACCACTAGACACGGCCGCCGACTCCTAGAGACTGCCACCGACCTCTGTTAACGGCCATCGACTACCTTCATTAATTTATGTGGTGCAAAATGACGTACCGCGCAACGTCCAACATAGCTGCGATCGTTGGCCCGTTTGCGCGGAGCCTAAGGGAACTTAGGTAAGGCATTGGCCGAGCAAAGCAGATGGGCAATATGTGCTGAGCAGAATATACGGTTCCTTTATTGCGGGCTGAATCTGAGCTCAGAAGGCGTATTACCTTAATGCTCTGTTGAAAATCCTTTGCCAAGCTGTAAAATGAATCTGCATACCGGCTTCTCTCTGCCTTTAGTCTTTATAATTTGTTTGAGTAATTCAGACTTCTGAGCTGTAACGCCGACATAAAATGGCGAAAGAAAATTTTAATTGCAGTTTCGAAGTTGGGTTATTTTTCTTGGATTTTGTCGCGTTTTATTTTTGGTTTTACGTTGACGTTTTAAGATGAGAGATCTTTAATTTGATATTAAACTTTTCGAGGTATTTTGGGTGTCTTGGAAATGGTGCGATATTTAATGTCTGTTAAGGTGTGTCAAATAAATATGGTATAACGTAATCTTCTAGTTAATAATTATAATAATAATATTCTACCACATACACACATCGCCATCTAGTCCCAAACTAAGCAGAGCTTGTATTATGGGTACTAGATAATGGATAAACATACATATATACTTTTTTTTTGTAAATACATACATATTATACATAGAAACACCCAGACCAAGACAAACATCCATGTTCGTGCACACAAATGTTTGACTTGAGCGGGTATCGAACCCGCGACCTTCGGCGTAGCAGTCGCTTACACTCCCGCTGCGCCAACCGGTCGTCATATTTGATTTATGCTAAAGCACATACGTAAATAAGCTATCTATTTGAGCATACAATGTACAAAAGATTGGTACCATCACTTGTTTTTGCACGGGCTTTACATTGGGACAAAGCCATACATCTACATTGTGGGCGTGAACGTTTTCAAATTTTTTTCTGCATTCTTTTTTGCGTTAAAGCGTCGAACATTTATACATACACAAACTTTCGTTGTGAGAATGGATAAATGTTTATCACAGCAGTAAGATACGATGTTAAATAACCTTTTTGTATACTGTCTCGCTACCCGTGTTTCCTCTCGGAATTAGACCAGATTAAGCGGTCAAAGTACACCACGCTGGTTTGTGCGGTTTGATAGAAATTACACGTTTCACCGTACGGAAACAACTCATGTGGAATATATTGTCGAGTGTATGCAGCCAAAGCATTTGAAGATTGCAATACTAGGGTCACTCTATTACAAGATTTGCTAGATTTGTTGGTAAACTTATGAGTTGTAAGACAGAGCGGAGGGAATCCTTATAGGTATGTAGCTTTTTCATTATTTCGACTTTTTGTACCGTCTTATGATGCATTATAGCTAAACTAGACTACAAACAACTCATGTGGAATATACTGTCGAGTGCATGCAGTAAAAGCATTTGCAGATTACAAGACTATGAGAATTCTATTACAAGATTTGCTAGATTGGTTGGCAAACTTATTAGTTGTATGGCGGAGTAGAGGTAGTCTTAATGTGTAACCTAAACATATATATATAGGTACATAGCCATATTTAAAGCCGGATTTTGCATTATGTCTGAATTTAAGAAATTATTGTGAGTTTCGGATTTTATTTTTTCTGTACTATTCATATATTTAGGTATTAGTGTGTAAGCAGTTGTTGATTAACCTTAAATAAATAGATCTGTATTAATCTTCTGCAATAGGAGAGAATTCTATATCGCAGGAACAATACGGGAATAACAAAGAACAAACAGACTCTAAAAAATATTGTGAACCACGCGAATTGTTGTCATGTGTAGGGATCGACAAATACTTGGCGTACGTCATGCGTGCATAAATTCAAAGTGGAAAACTTCATATAAGAAATAAGTTGTATTCTGTCTAAGTAACTGATGTGCCTATTTCTATATTGCGAAATCCTGCAGCAGAGACCTACCAATTTATTTCAAAAGGCTTAAAAAGAAAGAAAAAAGCGAATGGCTATCAACCTTTCAATACGCACGTACCTACTTGTAAGCGCACGTGTTTTCTAAATCAGACAGAAGTTTAAGTTGATAACATACTTCGTTAGTCCTTAACGACTAAAGAAACTATTGTAATTTGTTGTTCGAATAATAAAACATATTGAGATTCTAGATGAGCCCTCGGTTATACCCGCTCTATTTAAGGCTACTGCTCCTCACAGGTGGCTTATAGGGTGAGGCAATACATTTTGTAGCCTTCCTTGATAAATAAGCTTTCCAATATTAATTCAAACGAACCAGTAGTTCCTGAGATTAGCAAATTGAACCAAATAGACAAACAAACTCTTTGGCTTTATTAATTACTAGCGGCACGTCCCGGCTTCGCACGGGTGATCCCTAATATTTTCTAGAAATAAATATAGCCTATGTCACTCAGGGATAATGTCGCATTATAATGGTGCAAGAATTTTTAAAATCGGTCTAGTACTTTTTTAGTTTATTTGTTACAAACATACAAAAATACAAATATTTCCTCTTTATTATATTAAGTAGGTATAGATTAGTATTAATTCTTGCGTTACTAACTGATTGACAGACAACGCAACGCACAGCCAAAACTGTTGGTCGCAACAAGCTAAAATTTGGCATGTATGTTTCTTGAGGCGAACTCGCTTCGGGAAAACCCTTCTTGGTTTTCCCGAAATTCCCACAAGATCAGAAAGAAACGGTTAAATTAAAAAAGGACGTAGCTGCGCGCTTTCTGTAATAAAATATTTAATATTAATGCAATAATGTAAAAATTAAAAATACCTTTGAACAAATACCAAGTAGACTTACCGGTTGATGGCAATATGGCAATTTTTTTTTTAATATAAATAAATTATCAGAGATTCGTGAAATATTTTAGCTTTATGTAACGCTCAACGTGTTTTAATGAAAATTCTATATTCGGTGTGACCTTATTAAAATTTAAGGGTCAACGCACATAAATTATAAATCAAGTTTACAAAGTGACACTACCAACATTACAAAGTATGTCAAACCAGAAAGGAGACCAGAAGAGGCAACTAAGGTAAATACCTACTCTAAGTGTCTAAGTCAATAGTATCTTCGGAAAGAGACAGAAACTTCAACATCAAACTCTATAAAAATTCTTTTAGTAAGCATGGCACAATATGCCGAATCTCCTATTTATTTATATTATTAATTTAGAAAACTTACAAGACAGCGATAGCCTAGTGGAGATACCAACGGACTGCCATGCAGAGGGTATCGGGTTCGAATCCACGGCACGCACCACTGACTTTTCGGAGTTATGTGCGTATTGAATTGTTAAATTATCGCTTGTCCCGTGCCTCGGAGAGCACGTTAAGCCGTCGGTCCCGGTTGTCATGAAGATCTTTGACAGTCGTTATAGGGCGTCAGTACCTTTAAAATAAACTGATACTAGTCTAAACCATGGAATATCGCTATCCCTTCGGGTTGCGGAGGTCAGACAGGCAGTCGCTCCGTGAAAAAGCTAATATTCAGCCAAATCCGGTTAGACTAGAAAGCGGACCCCGGGTTGAAACTGGAATAACGCTAGGAGGATAATGAATTTAGAAAACTTACAACTAGCTAATAATTACATATTTTAAGTAAAAGAGAAGGCCAATTAAGAGATTTCACAAATAGTTATTGACTATTGACGTGTGCTATTGACCCAATTCTGTGACGCAAACTAGAAGCAGCCTATGTGTAGCAGTAGACAGCGATAGTCTGAATGACGATGATTGTCAGATAAATGCTTAGAAACCATAGTAGGTATACTATCTTCCCCTCCGCAGTATACTGTTAGTCTGTGAAAAAACATAACTTTATTTATAAAGCCTATTTTAACACAATTTTACGCACCGTGCGGATGAGTTACGCCAACATTAATAACTTAGTTACCTGTTTGCATTTTAATTAAAGTTTACATTATACGATTTTCATGGAAACCACGATTTGAATTAAAACTATATTTAAATTATGATGCGAATAAATAAAATACTAATTATGTAAAGTCATTTTTGGGAATTACGGATATCTCTTGCGGCGTTGCCGCAAATGAGTTCTGACTCAGGGAGAATTACGTTATTATTATTTATCACGAGTAAAGATAGCAATGCTGAGTTTTAAGGTTGTTTTGACTTAGTATATTTGACTATGTAAATAACAAAAGTATTTGAAAAACAAGAACACATAGTTATTAAAAACAGACAGACAATTATCTTTTCTATAGACTCGCGCCTTTATCCCCGAAAGGGCAGGCAGAGGTGCTAATATTATATTACACCCAAATTTCGAATTGCTATGAATTGTAGATCCTACGTGATAGAGGCTTTTGCCGTTTGCGGGCTCTTTGACCGACTCCGTGCTACTACTGAGAATTCGGGAAAACTGAACACCAACACTTTTGCCCGACCCCATAATCGAACTCGGTACCTCCCGATCAGCAGACGCATACGCTATCCACTGGACCACGGCGGCAGTCAGTGTTTCAACCATATGTATATGTGGTGTTATTGGCACACTATACGTTGACTAGTGCAATAGTACTAACCAATGTACCGCGTGGTTATTAGTGCATGCCATACATTATGTAATAATTTATCTATGGTGACATTGTCATGATACTCTACTTACTTACGTCATTAAGTTAAATCGTGTCTCTTGGTACTGTGTATCGAAGAATGTTAAATTTGTAGTACATACCTGAAAAAGACAAAAGGAACGTTAAAAAAGGAACAAAAAGCAACTTAAATATACTTTTTCTTTAGATAATAGGGATATTGACAAAATAGTTTAGGGCAACAATACGTAATGGAGTAAGTACCAACTTTAAAGAAAAGCGAAAAATAGTAAGTAATGCTTTCATATTCAGCTGAGTACCTACATTAATTTTAATATTACTAATTAAACGAAAATGGCCATATCAAGGCTATGACGTCACTATTTCTTTTCTTATCTCCACATTACCATTCCTACTTATTCCTACATAATCTGCGGCTGCCTCATACCTATTATTATTTCGCAAGAAACGGATAAACCATACTTATACTATAATAATTATAAGTACGCATTTCTTAGTTTATAACAGAAGAAAATAGTGCTTGTAATACAACAGTAAATATGAAAATATCTTAAGAAATAAAGTTGATGTGCAACAGACCCATACATTTGACCTGAGTTAGACCTAAATACCTCTCAATATACCTACTATGCTTATTATTGAGAGACGATAGTATTTTATTGCTCTGTATAATTTTTATAACGCTATCTAGTCGTGTTTGGGAGAAATAAGACATTTAAAATGAAAAATATTTTCATCGCCGTTGAACTGTACAAAGCAATTCCTCGTGGTAATATGCAACCATTACTATGTTCTAGCTACTTGTAAAGGTATAGACCTGCTTTTATGAGTTCTGATAAGCTTGCACCCATCTAAAAGTATACAAGTAAAGTATACAAACAATAGAAAAACCATAGAAAAACACAGTAAAGCACTATCCAGTATCCGAAATATCCGGATATCCGATTAAAACACGAATGAGTGATGACATTTTGACATGGTGAAAACCTCGTGAAAACATTGTTGCCAATACATTTGTTTAATGATTATATTATCGATTTTTAACCAAAAGCAAAATATTAATCTAATAGGTAATAAACATACAATCTGTACCTACACATGTATAATATGTCATTGATGTTATAAATGCCTTTTAAGCTTAAAATACGAGTAAAGATTTTGCTAATGAAAATAATATCTATTATTTAAAATGAAATATTTTACACCACTAGCTCTGTTAAAAAGAGACACATGGGGAAGTTCGAAAAATTAAGAGTTCTTTTTAAATATTATTATTTCTTTGTCCATGAAGGCCGTGATTTGCGGATTATTCACTTAGAGCCCCGATCCCCGAGGCATACGTTTTGGAGAGCCCGAAAACGATAAATTTTATAACATTTATCTTGTTTATTTTTTCTATTATTTACGACTAGTACCGTCGACAAAAGTGTATTTACTTTTAAATATTTAGGACAAAAGTATTTAATTTGAAATTTGGTACAACACCACTCATAGATTTATTAGAGGTTAATACAGTTTGAATAAAATGCTTCAAATATAATAGGGTATTAGAAGACCCCCCCCCCCCCCGTGGGATCTCCACCTTGTCGTGGTGGGGTGGCTCAGTAGCCGTGGATTGGATACCCGCGCTGAAGCTAAGAGAGATCCCGGGTGTGGACGCTCCGCGTGGGCTCAGAGGGGTCTGCGCAGAATGCGTCCAAAGGTGCAGGTGGGGGGGGACAGTTCTGTCTGTCCCTCGCAGTCGGGCGCGGTCGCGGGAGGAGAGGCTTGTCGGTGTTGCGTTGCCGCGCGCCCTATTTCCCGCGACTGCTTCGGCGATACCCGACCCTCCGACACACGGGTACATGAGAAACACGGGTTGGTTTTTAGTCAGTAAGAGTCTGACAGTCCCCTTCGCCCTTCCCCCAGGGCGGAGGGACTCCATCAGGATTTTCCAACCCGACAAAAAAAAATTAAGTACGGAAAGAATATGCCATATGTAAATATATATTACAATATTATCAAATCATACTAAACAAATATATTCTGCAACTAGATGATGCCCGCGGTTACACCCGCGTTATTTAGGGCAACTGCTCCGCTCCCGTGGCTCATAGCATGATGTTATATAGCTAATAGCCTTCCTCGATAAATGAACCATCTATCACTGAAAGAATTTTTCATATAGGACCGGTAGTTTCTGAGATTAGCGCGTTCAACAAAACAAACAAACAAACTCTTCAGCTTCAGCTATTACATTTATGACAACAATATGTTTCAAATTAGATGTACTTACTGCCAATATTTTTTTTAAACTTTACCATTACTAAGTATATTATTATACACATACATACATAGACTCACGCCTGTTTCCCCGAAGGCGTAGGCAGAGGCATATTAAACGCCCACTTTTCGCCAGTGTTTTGATCCCACGTAATAGGTGGCGAGCCTATTGCCGCTTATCGGGATATTTTGTTTGCCAGAGCCTCGTCCGTTGATCGGCAGGTGCACCACTTGCAGGTGAGGTTGGCTTGGGACCCAAGTTCTTGGTGGGAACCCTATGCACCCTATGCATATTATTATATACGTTGATTATTTTTATATTTGATTTTTTAGACTGTTAAGTCTTTTGACTGACTGATTAATCCTGATCCTTAAAGTTAAGTATTTAATTTTAGTAACTAATAATATCTAATAAACTGTATGTTGCTGTTGACGGTACTTTTAAGCTAAATTAACTTTTGATTGAGTTTACCAAGACAAATAAATCAGGGCCCTCCGGTACGGGTGCCTCGGAGATCAGGGCCCTAAGAGAATAACCCTGATTTGCACTCCTCCTTTTAGACTTGTGTACTGTTTCTATTCTAGCTTTAATTGCGGGTATTTAAATATGATTATTATATTGATACCCTTCACATTTGTCACTGGCAATTCACGCTGGCTTCTTCAACTAAGTAGAAGACCGAACGACTTTCATCGTTTCCGGATCAAAAATATTTTATCAAATAAAGATCACATCTTAATATATAAAATCCTTGCGTTACTGACTGACTGACAGACACGCTACAACCGAAACTATTGGCCGCAGGAAGCTGAAATTTGGCATGTATGTTCCTTGGGGACCGTAGGGGTGCACTAAGAAGGGATTTCCCGAAATTCACACGGGATCGGTCAAAACGGGTAAATTTAAAAAAAATCAGGCTTAGCTGCTGGCGTCCTCTAGTATTTAACAAATTAATAATGAATTTACTTAAATAAATTTATAATGTACCGCGCTATGTAGTAAGACTAATAAAGTAACACAGATTAAACCACAAAATGTAAAATGTTAAATGATCCATGTTAAGGGGCCTACAAGAGCTAAACGCAAGTTTTATAATGCTTTAAAGTATATGATTCAATGCAGTTAACACAATAAGAAAAATATATGATATTCTTCAGGATATAATCTAGTTAAGTACTGTGTTGAAAACATAATACAACTAACTTTATTCGATAGAAAAAATCACAAAGATACCTCTAAAAAATATATTTTAACGAATAAAAACCATATTAAAATACATACAATAATTCTGATTTTTTGACAAATTATTCAACAAGCAACATACTAACGAAATACTGTTTTATTTTTTTAATCCGATCAATACATTTTCTGTAATTAATTTATTTTATGGTTTGTAAAGCGTTCTGAACGTCCCGTCGTCGTCGCGTTTCTCTTTCTTATGCATACAATCCGACAAGGACAGCGAAGTTAGCTCTTGTAGTCCCCTTTATTATCTAATTGATTTAATCGCAGTGTTAACTGTTCAACTAATCATTTAGAACCGTAGTAATTATACTACATAATTGTTATTACTGAGCTAGATTAGTTACGTAGTTTAATACTCCAATACTTAGGTAATAGAATATTATCTTAACACAGATTCTGAAGCTTAATGATATTAGTACAGATGTACCTATGTTTAAAGTTCCACAGATATTTTTGTTATGAATATATGACCAATATTCGATTTTTTTATATGGAGTATTTAATTGGTTGCTTGATTCCGTGTGACTACTGTTTTTCTACCATGATACACTGCCTTATCCAAGAATCAACACATGCAGCAATGTAAGTCTATACTAAAAGACAAGTGTACAAAACGCTTGATTTGACTACTAAGTCTTCAACTTTTGAACGCCACCGTCATGTAAAGATGACAATTACTGTGACAAACCAAAATGTAGCTTACACAAAATTACATTACATACCTACCTATGTTTAGCTAGGTTATTTTTGGCTTGGCACCTAAGTAGAGTGTGGCGGTCAAAGGTTTTGATTGGAACTTGGTCATTTCTGTCCCAGCCACCCGCAGTTACCCCAAGGAATCTACCCCCTTTACAACGATAATCCATTTTAGACTTAAGTTGCACTTTTAAATCTTCATTAGCAGTTACTTTCCTTGCTAAAATAAATAAGAATTTTCGTCAAAAAATTTTAACACGCTAAAAGCTTGGTTAAGGTATTTTGTTAGAAATATTTGAGTGTTTCATCGACATTTTCCACGTGCGGGGTTGCTACTACCTAGCGGCGGCACGAGGTAACATGTGTGTATATAATATTTACTTATATTAGATAGATTATTTGACTTAATTACCACTGATATTGATAGAAGAAGTTATATGCTCTGGGTGGTCTTTTAAGAGCTAGTTTTCGGTTCAACATTTATGAAATCGCGCGCGAAAATAATGTTCTGAGAGACGAGAAAACACTTTGTGTAAGCTACAATTTGTTGTTTCGAGTCGGCGTGTTGTATCTGTTTATTGAATGTTTGTAAAGTTCCCCGCGACACAGGATAGATGTACGAAAGTAGAGATAAACAGAATTTGTGTGGGAGACGTCTTTAAAAATCTTAGGGATACGCATACTAAACCGTTGTAGACTAAACAAAACTGAAGGCATTACAAAAAAATATTCAATTTTATTTCAGGTATAGGTACCCTTTTTATTTAGGTTCTATTGTCAGCATCTACCAATAGGTTTTGCACATGCATATTTCTTTTTGCGATTGACAGCTCAAATATTAAAGAACAAAAGAAAGTAAATTGACAGCTCAAATGTAAAAGTAGGTGTCAATAGCAAATTGTTAATCATATTTCTTTGTATTATTTTCTTTATTGAAATCTCGCAACACATGGAGGTTGACGCTGTTCAAAGAAATCATAGCAAGGTCATGATATTCAAGAGTTCGCAATGAAGAAATTTTCAGTAAACACATACGTACATTAACTACACGGACTAGCTTGTGGGTTGTGTGAGAGGCAGCGATAGCCTGATGCAGAGTCTTGGGTTTGTACCCACACCGCGCACCGCTGACTAAATTGTTCATTATTATTTGCTAAACGGTAAAGAAACAGCGAGAGGAAACAAGAGTTCTCCGTAATGCTACGTTAGTACTATTAATTATTCTGTGGTAATGCTCTCAAAAGATGTGAAGTCTGCCAACCCATACTTGGTCAGTGTGGTGGTCTAGAGCACCGATCAAGGAGTCACATTTGTTCTGTGGTCTAATGCCCACGGCTTCTCCCAAAAAGAACTGGTATGTGCCCAGCAGTGGATTATAAACGAGGTTGATAATAATGCCTCCGCTTCAAATGGTTTCATGTTATCAACAGTAGCTTTAAATCTTACTTTCTGAGGCTTTCATTGGGCTGTGTTTCTTTGTCACATCAATTCTATAAATAACCCTTCTCATAATAGTAATCTCCCAGTTGTTTTATTCTATGATAGCTCTAGTGACTAAAAATGGCTTATCTCGTTTTATTTTTTACATTGAAGTTTTTCTATTTTCTGTCCAAATAAATATTTTTCTTTCTTTCTTTCATAGGGCGAGAAGAGGCACGAACCCAGCGGATGGACAGTTTGTAAGGCCACAAATGCATTAGTTATTAACGCAAGCAAGCGCGAATTTAATTTACGCGTCATACACATTCATGACGTTTTTAATAAGTTCAGCAAAAGTTCGGCGTGTTGGTTTTACATTCAAATTAGATAATTTATACTGTAGGTTTACTTTGTTGAGTATTCATTAATTTATTAACGTTCCTTGACTTCGCACTTGTTTGAAGAAAGAGTAAGTAGGAAGTTCAAGATCAAGTACCTATATTAATTACTAACTTATTCCCGCGTTTTCTCCCGTGTGGAGATCGTTATTAGGACAAAAGGTACCACACCTGATATTCTGATGCATAAGCTATATCACTGCAAAGTTTCGTAAAAACCGTTAAGTAGTTTAATGACGTGCCCGTTTTGTTTTAAAATCGTTTGAAAGACTCGCAATGTGATGATTCAGTAAAGGTTGATTTGTGTCGTGGTTTAAGTACTTACTTAAAAAATCTATTTCGTCATTTGTCTACTGCGAACCTACTTACTTACTAAAAACATAATTTAGCTATTATTTAAATGTTAAAATGTCTTAATACATAAAATACACATGCTACGTAACAACACAACAAACTTGTAATACTAGCTAACACATAAACATTTCCGTTTCAAATAATACTCGTAAAAATGAAATACGTTCAGCGTTCATGCCTTGTACCTATTTAATGCAAACTGTAGTTAGAAAATTCTTGAAATACAGTTATTTTACGAATTAACATCGATATTGCGCGCTGGAAAATAATAACTTAGACGTTTTTAAATAAAACCTGCAATGTTGCAAGCGAATATAGCTTTGTTACGTTTAGAGAAGGCATAATATTGTGATTTCTCTAAGTTGATTGAGGATGGAGTGTTTTTAATATTGAGGATGGATACGCTTAAAACTTAGAGACATTCTGTTTTCGCCGGACCGTCACAATGGATTGTGATTTTTAGTGCGTTTACGAGTAGTCCGTAAGTGGAACATATTTCGGGAGTCACATAATTATATATTATGTCAAGATTTTCAAGCGCGAAGTCAACATTAAGTAGGGTGACCTGACACTAAAAGAAAAGTAAACTAATTCAGAAGCTGTACCTACCTACAAGTTGAAGCTCTTTCTATAAAAAATAAAAATCCATTGAAAACATGAACCTAAAAGTAGAACAGTCATTTAGGTACCATTAAGGAAGTAAGTAGGTACTTTGTCTGTAAGTAAGTAAATATAACGTGCATTCACCTAAAGAAAAATCGATTTAATTTGACCTTGCGACCTAAGAAAATTAATTATTTTGTAACTTAAGTAAGATAGACATTTTAAATTCTTGTATCATTATTAAATTACGCTGGAAAAGCCTGGACCAAAATGAATTAAGGCCTAATAATGTTTGACTTGTCTAGACATCTGATTAGTTTTCTTTAATACATAGGTACATGACGCAAGAAAAATTAAAATACAATTAAAAGTAAGATACCTAATTATTGTACTTAACTGATTTCATCTTTCTTTTCGTTCATTAACACGATTAAGACCCGTTACATAATCTTTAGTATGTGTACAAATCGTGGTAGTTTAAAAGTAGTTATGTTAGTGACGTACAAAATCCTATATATAACATACATAATAACTTTTTCACCTCAGCAGCTCAAACATGCCACTTTTGCTGCGAGACAACAGTGAACAAAACGCGATTTTGATTCGAGCGTGAGTAAAAGTAGCTTTTTAATTTTTCAATCTTCAGTGTCACGAATTGACATTATTCAGCCATAAATTTGAAACATTCGAATTTTACTGTGCTCTGTCTCTTTCACATGCATATAAAAAGTGAGTGAAAAAACAAACCCCTTCGAATTCGAAATTCGATTTTGGAATTCGACCTCAAAGAAAACACCTACGGCAACGCAAAAAAAAAAATTGTAATAAAGAAATTACTTTTTTTATATGTTATTGTTTACATGTTTAATTTATTATTGGATTTTAATAAAAATAAGTCTAATTAATAGTATGAAATTAGTATTTAACCAATAAATTTTTATTTAGAATTACAACAATGATACATTTGAAAAATAAACATCAGGGACGCGGTATTAAAACGCGATTTAAAAAAGTAGCGGGAATAAAAATTTCGCTGATGCTGATACAGTAGGTATAGCGTAACGTGTTAAATTATATTAATATATAAAATAATCTAAAAAGATGAGTGAAACTAGCGATAATAACTGTACTTTAACACCAGAAGAGTTAAATCAACAAGTGATTATGCAGAATTAAGCTGTGCGTCCACCGGATCGGAATCGGAGCGTACGGAGCGGAAGGATTTGTTGCTTTGTATTAATTTCTATGAAACTGCGTGCACTGGATCGGCATTTCTGCGCCAGAGACCGGTATTTGTGCTGATGACATCATCCGCAGTGAACGCATCATTCGGATTCCGAGCGTTTCAAGTTCTGACGTGTTTGCGGCATTAAACTGTAGGCAAAAATACTTATTCACGATGAACGACGATGTTTTAATTACTTTAGTAGAGTCATATGAATGTACCCAAAAATCTTCATTTCATTATTTATGATATTCACCGAATGTATAATATTCTCCGAAAATTAATCTACAACAATATCCTCGTCACTATCCTCCTGCTTTAAAAATACCTAAATTGCCGATGCTGAATCCGAATGCAGTGAACGCACCCCATCGGCATTTTGTAAATGACGACGCTCCGTCCGCTCCGTACGCTCCGATTCCGACCCGGTGGACGCGCAGCTTTAAATCTATTCCTGTTCATTTCTATGTCTCCTAAGTAATATGTGTTCTCACTGCTGTGGTGAAAAGTTATGTGTGCTACACGAGAGCAAAGTTTTTTGTATCTCGTGCTGTTGAGTCCCTCACCACGCTCAGGATTCTAACTTTGATTCACTCGCTACGCTCGTGAATCAATCATAGAATCCTTCGCTTGCTCGGGACTCAAAATCAGCACTCGAAACAAAAAACAACTTTGCTCTCTTGTTGCACAAATAACTATTTATAGCGTTATCGCAGTTGCAACCCAGAGTCCACATACTAGACTAATAGGATTTGACAGAAAATTTGCTTTTACATAGAGCAGCCTGCTGCCTATGTGACCGCCGCAACCCAAAGGGATAGCGATATTCCATGGTTTCATGGTTTAGACTAGTGTCAGTTTGTTCAGAGGTACTGCCTAAGATCTTCATGATAACCGCGAACGACGGCTGAGTGTGGTCACCGAGGCACGGGGCAAGGGATAAATAATAATTCAACGTGCACATAACTCCGAAAACTCTGCATGGCAGTTTGTTGGTATCTCCATGGGCTATCGCTGCTCGGTATTGTCGATGTATTATTGATACTCACTATATTAACGAGTACCTATACAATAATAAATGCGATGAAACCAATACGACGAAGGCATCATGCTTTTGTCTCAAGCAAAATCATAATTCAAATAAAATAGGCTAGATAGGGCAGGCGCTATCTAGCCATGCTTATGTTTATAAAAACTTCTTATGCGCAAACCATGCTAAAATACTGGCATTGCCAATTTGGCAGCATAATAATTCAACACGTCATTGTAGGAAACCTATAGTTTATCGGTAAGATCTAGAACGTTGCATGGCTGTACAATGGTTGCAATGTATAAGGATTACTATGCTAATTTATGGAGGTAGGTACGTGATGCTATGAAGAGTTTCTCTGTTGCTTGGTAGAACCATAGTAAAAACAGAATAGTAAGCTAGCTAAGGCCGCTCGGCGAGTTAATTGCCTACTCTTGCGATGACGCACGGGTTGTCACGTGTTTACACCGCGGCGCCAACGGCTTTGTCGGGGCGCGCTATTTCGCCGTTTTTTTAAGTGATTGCGCTGAATACTACAGAATTTAAGTTTGCATATATTTTTTTCAAATACCTGCTGACTAGCTAAGCGTTATATAACTATCTAAATGCCCTTTATAGCGAGAAAAATGTAACGAGTTTAATTTACTGTCGTTTAACACATTGTATAATATTAATAACGTTTATTACAAAACTGAATGTACATAAACAATGGTCGCGGGCGAGCAGTGTAGTACCTACATGCATGCGCGCGATCAGACGCGCGGCGCATCCCGTACTGAATCCGCGCCGAGCGTTCCGCGCTCGTGAGATTGTGTGCGTGAAAAGTGCGTGCGTACACGCCGCCGCGCCGCCCCGGCGACTCACGCATACATTCACACCAGCGCGGCGGCGGCGGCGGCCGATTTGTATGAAGCTATCCTACTATTCTGTTTGTACTATGGTAGAACACCCTTTGCCGGTTATTTGACTGTGCCGACAACCGATTCAAACGCGATAACAGTCTAAGAAGCTAGGCGGATAAAATTATACGTAGACTATTCAGTCAACTAAAATTACTTACATACATTTATACATTCATAGACTCACGCCTGTTTCCCGAAAAGGTAGGCAGAGACTACGGATACTAAAATTATAGCATATTACCTAATATGAGCAATGTTTATAAATAGTTTTCTTTTTTTCGTGTGAGCATATTTACTCGGGTGTCACAGTGTATTTACCGCCTGAAATTTAGTTATTCAAAACAACATTACTAACTACGGAATTCAATATTCGATCTCTATATTATATAGATCTGTAGATATTAGATTCGTTTTTGACATAAGCTCCATACAAAATATGTCAAACACGAATCTCGAAATTTAAAAGACCATGTATGGATAGAATATTGAAAATGGACGTTACTCAATAATTTGGATATTTGAAATACTACGATGATGATCCTACAATTAAATTTCTACGACTTTAATTTGAGGTAAGTAGTCCTGTGGAGTTGTTGTTTGAATAAGTATTGCAGATAGTTACTTAATTACTTTAAGCTTTCAGGTGTACAACGAACTAACTAAACAGTTGTCTGCAAGTTGGGCATATAAACTATACGTTAAATTGTTCCTGTAAGTCAATATTTCATGTTAGTAAATTTATGTGCTATTAATACGTAGTTGTGTCCTGAAAGAAGATGTGACGAAAATTGAGAAAGGAATGAATGCTGAGATGGTTTTGACACGTGGAGCGAATGAGTGAAGAAACAATGACGCACCAAATATTTGAGGCTAACGTGTATGGGCAAGCCGGTCGCGGCCGACCTCGTAGGACATTCGTCGACCAAATTGGTGACGTTCTGAAAAACGGATAGGTCCAAAGCACCCGGAACCGGCGAGCATGTATGAAAATAATAATGAATCTAGAGGAAGTGCGTGAGGTTTGTAAGTATAGAAGTAAGTGGTGTACCGTTGTCTCTGCCTACCCCGACAGAAAAAAGGCGTGAATATATGTAGGTATGTAGTAAGACTCTTGATTTAAAATATACCTATTATCTGTGGGTTATACCTATTCGTAAATAGTTGTGGAAGATTAAAAAATATAACCCTTCTTGGCAGTCAGGTAATAAGTAACATCACCTAAATGGCATTATCGCATACTCAGTAAATACGATACATATTTAAAACGAACTGCTTAGCAAGCTAATACAATTATTCAAAGAACGGCGCAGGATGCTGAAATTTGGCAAGTATGTTTCTTGGGGACCGCAGGGGTGCCCTAAGAAGGGATTTCCCGAAATTCCCACGGGATCGGCCAAAACGGGTAATTAAAAAAAAAAATGCAGCCGTAGCTGCTGGCGTCCTCTAGTTATATAAATATTACTAGAGGATGCCCGCGGTTACACCCGCGTTATTTAAGGCTACTGCTCCGCTCCCGTGGCTCATAGCATGATGTTTTATAGGTAGCCTTTCTCGATAAATGGGCTATCTAACACAGACAGAATTTTTGAAATCGCTTCAGTAGTTTCTGAGATTAGCGCGTTCAACCAAACAAACAAACAAACTCTTCAGCTTTATATTAGTATAAGATATAGGTGATGCCTCGTTAATATCACGTGCACCAAAAGCACTCTTCCTACGGTGCTTGCACGATTCTTAATCCGGCTGCCCACGACGCGTGGTTTTGCAGACACTAGTTTACACCGAAATAGTATGATAGTCTGATTCCTGGGCGCAGCCACAGGCAAAGTCTACCGATACCAAAGGATACCAACTATAACATTGTTCTGTTGCGACGTGAAAGAAGGACCAACGAACTTACTTTCGCATTTATCATATTAGTATGGATTATTGTAACTGCAGAAGCGGCACCACACACTGAAATCATTGTATTAAGTCCAACGTAATACATAAAAAATTCTAGTAGTTAATCATAAACAACCAGGAAACAAAAAATATTTAACACTTAGTATGTAATAAGAATTCTGTGTTTATGACACACTAGAGGACGCCAGCAGCTACGCCTATTTTTTTTTAAATTTACCTGTTTTGGCCGATCCTGTAGGAATTTCGGGAAATCCTTTTTTATTGCGCCCCTACGGTCCACAAGGAACATACATGCCAAATTCAGCTTCCTGCGCCCAATAGTTTCGGCTGTAGCGTGTCTGTCAGTCAGTAAGTAACGCAAGGATTTTATATATTAAGATTAAGTAAACAAACACTATTCATACTGTGAATTTTATTATTCATTCAATTTGCAGTCGTATCATTTTATGATGACACAACAGGAACTAAGCAATAAATATGAATGTACCTAGGTAGTAGTGCATAATTGCGGTAAGTACCTACACGACTTCTTTGCATCCTATATCATAAACAAATTACATGCAGTAGCTACAAGCAACTTAATCATTACCATATCTATTTATTTATTTTATTTATAGACTCACGCCTGTATCCTGTAAGGGGTAGGCAGAGGTGTAATATTACACCCACGTTTCGCCATTAATTTTTAGGACCCCCCGTAATAGGGGGTGAGCCTATTGCCGTTACCGGGCACATCTCCAGACTCCGTGCTGCTACTGAGAATTTGGAAAAACTCAGTAACACTTTTGCCCGGCCCGGGAATCAAACTCAAGACCTCTGATCAGCAGTCGCATAAGATATCCACTGGACCACGGATGCAGTCATACCATATCTTTCCTACTTAATATTAATTAACACAGCTGAAAAGTTCGTTTGTTTGGTTGAGTCCACTAATCTCAGGAAATACTAATTAGATTTGAATAAGTAATTATTTTTATGTTGGGTATCCACACAAACCCTTCAGTTTAAAATATAAGTATAAATATATTACATAAATCCAAGACTTCTTTAATCGCCTTGGAACCCGGAGTCTTCTACTAGTCTAACCAGATTTGAAACTATAGCTTTTCAGTCGTCTGATCACGGCAACCCTAAGGGAAAGTAAAAACCCATGGGTTACACCAGTGACAGTATATTCAAGGCTCTCCCCATAACGGGACGTTAAAAAGATCTATATAACAACCGAAAACTATGGTAAAACATGCTCTCTGAAGCACGCTCCTAGCGATAATTAACAATTCATACGCACATAACTTCGAAATGTCAGTGGTACGCGCCGTGGTGGGTTGGAACCCTCTGTATGGCAGTCTGTTGGTATCCCCACTAGGCTATCAGTGATTAATATGCATGCAAATGTCTATTTATTACATAAACATGCACGGTATAAATATTTCTTAGAATATAAATATAATTATGTATGTGGGTGCCTAGTTTGTATTGAGAATGACCTTGTATTGTCCAATGATGCAACTGAGGTAACTACAGTACTGTAATGGATAAGACATTGACGATATGATAAAAAGGTATTGTTTGAATTACTAATCATTGGTCTATGGATATTAATGAGACGCATTTAGCTTGATTGTGGAGACCTCACAATATAAGCTATTTGGTGTGCAAATTACTGCCAATACTTTTTATAATATGTATTTAGAACGCACGCCAGTCGGCTTAAACAGTGCTGTAGTCGTAGAGGCAGTCTCGCCGTTTAAAGCGGGCTTCCCACGGTTCGTGATTTTACGAATGGACACGCACATCGTGAAGAAAAAACAATTCAGGGCAACGATGACGCCACCGTCTTCTACTAGTCGATAACTCTGGTGATATTTGAAATAGTGAAATGACTTCCAAGGCCCTCACGAACCGACGCGCACCATCGGATAGCCTGCGTACGCGTTTCGTGGCTGTCCGTGATACGTGTGTGTTAAATTCGTAACATCACGCACCGTAGGAAACCAGCTTGTCACTGGTGCAACTTCGACGGTGTTTTTCTACACAAGGAGAACATTAATAACCAAAACCGGATTACCTATTGTTATAGTAATGTCTATTTAAACGAAACCATCACCCTACCATATACCTACAATTTTATCACCTGGCAATATTTAAGCAATTTGCATACGACTACATATTACTAACTGTACTTACTAGAATCGAAGTACGCAGACATAGTAGATAAAATACCCATTCGACCCGACTTTTCATAAGAAATTGAATGAAAGAACGAACAAGCAATATCAACTAGTAAAGGAAATACCGATTCAATTCGAATTGAACAATAGGAGAGTATGAAAAGGCTTAATGAACGCTGAGTTATTTATTCATGCTCTATTTTATCGGGTTTATTTATATAAAAACAATAGTCTCACATTTTATAACTTTACGTAATTCGTTTGTGTAGTTACCAGTAGGTAATATTCTTCACTGCGTATTTTGATATCGTAATAAACTTCATATTGATTCATTGAACAATTAAATAACATTTCCAAGAGCCGCAGATATCAGCTTCAAGTTTTTATAGAATTCGCACTACGGGCATTATGCTGTTCATGTACATAGTAATAATTATGTATAACCATAAACTAAAATATTAGTCAAGTCGAACCGTTGGTTTCTTCCTTTTGATAGCATACATTTGGTGCAACTGTTACCGCAATCTTAGGTATAATTCTGTGCTTTTTACAATTTCATTGAAATCCTAAATGCATGGACTGACGTTGAGGAGGTCTTTGTTTATTTGCATGATTGAGAGCCACAGTTGAACAAGGTATCGTTATTGTCAAGATACAGAAAATAATGCGGATACGTCGAGCGACATCGTGACAGTTTAGTATTTATTTTACTTTATATGTAAAACTAGGAATTAAGTCAGTATGGCAGGGGAACATTTATCAATAAATGAAGACTTTATTTCTTAAACAACTTCTTTAATTACACTACGCAACTTCGCTTAAAGTAAAGACTAATCCCGCAGAACATAAGCGAAAAGCAAAAAATACCCTATTCTCGCCCCTTGCCACAAAAAATATTCTACATTACACTAACCGTCTTACGCCGCCAAAAATAGTACTCTTGTTGATAGATTATTAGATAAATAGTCAGTCTCATGACTTGTTTAGTACGAAGCTAGTTAGGGTGGTTATTTCGATACCTACAGGGTACTTCCCGTGAACTCAGAATCTTGAAATTTGGTACGAAGCAACGTCTTATGTCACATATAAAGGAAAAATTGCGAAAACAGTAAATTTTTAGTTACATCATATAAAAAAAATATTTTTAATAAATTTAAAGTTACTACCCTTTTCTCTTGAACGCGTGAAGGTATTAAATTGAAATTCATATCAAATACTCAAGTATATAACACCGTTAGGCTGCAACAAAATCAAACTTCTATGTCAACGCAATCAAAAGAAAGAGCAATATAAGCATATTTTCAAACTCGCGACTACTCGCAAGGGAATCAAAACCTACAGGGTACTTCCCGTGAACTCAAAATCTTGAAATTTGGTACGAATCAACGTCTTATATCACTAATAAAGGAAAAATTGCGAAAACCGTATTTTTTTAGTTACAGCATATAAAAAAATATTTTTAATAAATTTAAAGTTACTACCCCTTTCTCTTGAACGCGTAGAGATATTACATTGAAATTCATATCAAATACTCAGGTATATAACACCGTTAGGCTGTAACAAAATCAAACTTCTATGTCAACGCAATCAAAAAAAGAGCAATATAAGCATATTTTTAAACCCGCGCCTACTAGCAAGGTTATCAAAACCTACAGGGTACTTCCCGTGAACACAGAATCTTGAAATTTGGTACGAAGCAACGCCTTATAGTATAGCACATATATAAAGGAAACATTTCGAAAACCATAATTTTTTTTTACATCATATAAAAAATATTTTTAATAAATTTAAAGTTACTACCCTTTTCTCTTATTTATTTATTTATTTTATTTATTTATTTATTTGGTACAATTACTCACTACACTAACAGTTGCCCAAAGCGTGTAGTGAGCCATTACATTTAGGTGGGTACATAATATTAACTTGCAACTTGTAATGAAGTCATTTGCAAAAAACATTTTACAAATCATTAAAAACATGTAAAATTTGGTGACAAATATGTCCACATCCGGATATTTACCAATAATACTATTGAGCAGTGTGAGTGCTTGAGTAGTAGGCGCATACTGCGCGGTACAAGTTCGTACCTGTGGTGCGGCGAGTAAGCGCCGCGAGCGCACTCGCGTATATTGGTTCGGTGCTGAGATCGAACAACGAGACAACGTATTAGAGACATCAATTTGGTTGTGTAACAATAAGAAAAAATGTGACACTAATTTGCATTTCCGCCGTAGTACTAGTGTGCCAAGGCCTACCATACCAGACACGAACAGAGACGGATATAAATAAGGGTAGAAGCCATATAACTTTTTTTATAAAAACCGAGCAAATTTGCGTTGTTGTTCAACCATTGTGATGTACTTCTCCTCATGTGGATCCCAGATTATCGAATTATAATTATATATAATTCCAGAATTCTGCGAAAGAAGGAAAAGTGCAGCAAAACGGTAGCACACCTGCTCTGAAAAGGGATAGACTGCCTCATCACAAATCCCAATGCTTTTAAACCTTGCTTACAAATTAAAGAGATATGTGCATTCAATGTTAAGCATGTATCTAGAGTTACACCCAAGTCTCGTATTTCGCTGACTCGCTCCAACGGGTTACCAGAAATATTGTAATTATATGTAAGTGGCGAGCGACAACGAGTAAATGTTACTGTCTTACATTTACTGACATTAAATTCCAAGCGGTTATGTTCAGCCCAAGCCACAACCCTGTCGATATCGCGCTGGAGCGCGTCACAGTTCGCCGTGCTACCGATTCCCAAGAATAACTTCAGGTCAGCAGCAAACATTAAACACTGAGCAGTTCTGACAACGCTCGGCAAGTCATTCACCATGATAAGGAACAGAGTAGGGCCCAAGACACTACCCTGACTGACACCAAAACGAGTGTCATACGAGTCAGAGCGGTACCTACCATGTTTCACATATTGAGTGCAATTAATAAAATAGCAAGCAAATAAGTCGAGAAGTTTAGGAGCAAAACCAAAAGCGGATAACTTTTGCAACAAGATATCATTCTGGACCCGATCAAAAGCTTTTCTGAAGTCAAGATATGTCACGTCAATTTGCCTATTATTATCCATTTCCGCAACACAATAATCAACAAAGTTGATCAAATTAGTAGTAGTCGATTTGCCCCTTCTAAACCCGTGCTGGCTCTCGCTCAGTTGCTGTTTGATCTGTCTGGTGATATGACTATTTAAGATAAACTCAAATACCTTGTCGAGCACTGAAAGCACGGCTATAGGTAGACCTATAGCTAATTATATAATTATAGATAATTAACTACTTGACTCCTGGAGCCATCCTTGGGTATCGGTGTAACGCGAGACACCTTCCACAAACTAGGATATGTACCATTTCTTAGGGCTAAGTTTAAAATGTGTAACAATGGTTCTTTAAAAACGCCGATGCAGTCTTTAATAATGTAGGCCGGTAAACCATCGGGACCTATGGACGAACGAGACTTCAACCGTTTCACCGCATGTAATAGGTCAGATCCACTGACGTGATCAACACTTACTCGCGAGAAGCAAAAATGACTGTTTGTCACATTATCCGTAATATTCGTCGGCAAAGATATTCTATCTGCTAAAAAAACAGATTTAAAGTGACTTGCAAAAGCGTTTGCTGCATAATCTATTTGAGTCACTACCTTGCCGTCATACTCAAATACAGAACAAGCGCTTCGAGACGAACGCTGGGCTCTAACAAACGTCCAAAATGTCTTCGGATCCTTCTTTTTATCCACCTCCACGCGCTCTCCGAATAAAGTTATAGTATGCTTGCTTTATGAGTACTTTAGTGTGTTGCCTATAATATCGATACATTTCTTTAACGGCATCGGGAACGCCGGCTTTCCACACTTCCCGCTATTATTATTCTCGATATGCTCACCGATGCGTTCTCGGGAACGCCGGCGTTCCCGCCGGTGTGCTGCATTTAAAACCCAATTTTTTAATACATTGAGTTAATTTTTGTTCAACGATTTTTTTTATTGAGACCATAGATAAATTTCGCTTGTGATTTAAAACGAATATATGCACAGGCACCTTTGCACGCGCCAAAAAAAAAAAGATGAAATGTCGCATTTCATTTGCGTACGAGGCTTGTCTGCGTCTAGTGCAGTGATGCAGTTATGATCGTTACCGCTATGGCAATATGGGTCATAATAGGGTGAACGTAGAAGAGCTTTGTAATTTGATCCATTGCTTAGTTTATTTATTTATTACACCTATTTCGTTCATTTATTATCAAAGAAGGTATTTGAAATGAAAAAAGTAATATTTTATCTAGTCTTTCATAGCAATTCTGTATGTCGTAAGCCATGTATAAATTATTTTCATGGCTTTTAACTTGCGACGTGTACACAGCCGTCGCGTCGGCTCATCTCGGTATCGTATTTCAAGGTCTGTTTATAGAAACTGTGAGAGTGAACGTACTTTATTGTTTTTGTTTATTAAAGAATGGTTCTTGTTCATGGTGTTATAATAAGTAGTTACGACATTTATGGATAAAACATTCATTTATATCGTCCTAAACTTTTAGAGACTTGAAAACACATTTACGAAATCTTATAAGATCTTATTAGAAACTTATGACGATTCACTTGTCGTCTTTTTGGTATTTGCAATTAGGAAAACTATTCATAAAAACAACACAGCTTACAGAACAACGATAAGTGGTCTCGTTTGTTTTTTATGAATGTTTATCTGAAGCGAGTCATAAGTGGCGATAACGCGCGCCATGTTTACGACCAAAACATCATACCAAATAATACACCATAAAAAGTGACTTTAGGAGTTTTGACAGATGAAAGGTTTATATAAAATAAAGGATGACTGATTTCAAACGACAAAGACACCTTTTTCTATAATTTATGCTCCTCCAGCTTTCCATACTGTAATGTTATGGATTTAATTTTGCAATAAAAATACCTAAATACTTATATACCTACAGGTTTGTACGGAACCCTCGGTGCGCGAGTCCGACTCGCACTTGACCGGTTTTTTAAATATTAGTGGGGTTACAAATTCTAAGTAGGATCATTGAAGAAGAAAGAAAGAAATAATGATAATAACTTAAGTGTTTACAAACTTAACCTTGCTACATAATATATTTTTTGTACAGATGACTTCTTAAAAACTGGGCTAAGGTTTATGGAAATTAAAGTCAGATTAAGTATTTTCATTAATTATTTGAGATGTATCTTCTTTCAGATCTTTACAGACATATTTAAATAAGATTTACGTTACATTATTTGCAACAATTGCCTGCGAAGACTAACTTAAGTAACGGTTTTTAAGATTTCGTATCAAGGACTTGGACATTCATTCTACAACAAAATGTAAGCAGTAATAAGCCGATTAATAAATCCTATTAAGTAATACCTCATAAAATAACAGTAAGTATATGATCTTAACATTGTAAATACTTCGTTAGCTCATTATTCGTCAGTTTATAACAATTATTATTTTTTTTTAGGTTTTCAGTAACATACCTACATAATTATGTAGGTACGTTACAATATCCGATATTGGTAATTTTGTCGTATTGATATAAAACGACTTATTGTTTATTTTATTTGGCTTCAAATACTTATCGCTTTAAATATATTGTATTTAAATATATTGTTTAAATATATTTATGTACTTTTTATTTAAGGTCAGGCCTTAAATAATAAGTACATAAATAAATCTCAAATACCACTGAACACCAATTTACTTTATACGTAAATCCAATAACGAAATGATAAATTCGTCAAGTAATCTATTCCTGTATGATGTATTCACGTTAAGGCAGCTAGCGGCATATATTTTGCCGTGTAAACATATACTCGTATGTATAGTATAAGGCTTAGCTACGCTTCAAGAAGGTATTAGTGTTCGGGTGAACGACATTCATATGAAGCTTTTAGGACGCAAAAGGCTTGGTGGCTGTTCAGGCATATTGGAAATATTGGGTATCGAAACTGAGTAATTCGACAAGAGAAACGGAAACAGATTTAAATGACAACTGTTCCCGGTATTTTCATAGTTCTAGGTTCTAAATCAACGCCCATAGCGAGACTTGGCTTGCCGTTCGTATCTACTAGTTCGGCAAAGTTAAGCAACGTATGCACAGGTCACTAGCAACGTGCCACTTGGATGGATGTGGCATTTACATTAGAGCCCTACCGTACTGCAGAGAGCATATTTAACCATCGTCCCGGTTCTAGTCCCATGACAAGGATCGTCATGCCATGTCGGCTTTCGGGCGAGTCATTTTTCGTTTGATGATTTCTGTCAAAGTATACATATTATGTAGACTTATTTACTTTAAGAATTTCTTCAGGTTAGGAAATCGGGATCATGCTTTCTGGTGTTCATATAACTTGAGAGGCCTGTTTCGATTAGATTACAACGCCGATGAACTCAAGCAGATTGGTGGAGTGATGTTACAGCTCCGT
The DNA here is from genome assembly GCA_944739405.2 of Euclidia mi. Classification (NCBI taxonomy): domain Eukaryota; kingdom Metazoa; phylum Arthropoda; class Insecta; order Lepidoptera; family Erebidae; genus Euclidia; species Euclidia mi. Next base: position 64,265,758 of record OX123195.2, read on the forward strand.
AAGCAGATTGGAACAGCAAACACAGAACATTATAAGGGATATATTGTTGGAAGTTCACACACATTTCCTTAAGTTTTATCCATGTTCCGCCAAATGTACTAACCGTATCCGCATTTTGTGACCGACCCAAATGCAGATTATAGGGAGATTATGTTATAATAATCACTGGATTCCACGGCCCCTATAATTTGAAACATCCCTCTTGCCGATATAATGTATTATATTGTTATATTTTATTGCTATTGTTATTCGTTGCTCGCATACGTACCAACAATATGTACAAACCTAATTGTGATTGTTTTCGATTGTTTGGTTGCAGTTATGTAAGATATACCGCAGCTGCAGTTTATAAGACTTGTGTTGAGAGTGTAGAGAATTTCTTTAGCACTTTTCTTGATGGCTGGTAGTGTGATCTATGGACTTGAAGAAAATCTCAATAGAAATGGAGTTTCTGCGACAGAAAAAAGTGCGTGTTGGTAAAATGCTACGGCACTATTGCCATGAAGAGGCATTTTTAAGAAGGTTTTTTGTAAGATCACAATCCTACTTTTGTGTTGTTCGCTTCAGACACATCGGATGTAATGTTAAATGTAAGCGGAATCAGATCAAACATATTTTTTCCTAGAATGCAAAATTGATGTTACAACGAAATGCTCAAGCTTGGAGAATTCCACGGAACCGTCGAAAATTAATTAGTTGTGGTTTAAGGGTTAAAAACCAAAACACAAAGTCGACCGCATCGAAAATGATGATCTTTTCCACAACCACGTTTGCTATCGAGCCAATGCTTACGCTGCGTGCGATGCGAATTAATTTTACGAGGCTAATGTTTCCAACAACGGAACCAAAACTTTTACCATATGCCTTTGATGCAGCATTATGCACCTTTAACCTATAAAATAAAAGCCTGACAACGTTTATTATACAAGCAAACCCAGCCGAACCGGTCTAATTCGAACTAAATTATTGACGAGCATTTCCTTAAGTGCCTTGCATTCATTCATCCAAGTTTAATAAGCGACTACTCCTCTGCGTGCCCTTTTATATTACAGTATCAGTCTTTTGATAAGATAAGTAACCTGCATCTGCAAAGAATTTTATATTATATATTATACAAATGATATCAATGTTCAGAATATATTTATGGAATTCTTGCGTTTATGACTGACAATCAGGAAACGCACAGCTAAAACTATAGAGCGGCAGAAGCTGAAATTTGACATGTATGTTCCTTAAGACCGTTCCGTTTCGGGGTTTTCCGAAATTCCCACAGGACTGGAAAGAAGCGGCTAAATAATGTGCGGGCAAAGCTGTGGTCATCGTCTAATCCAAATATAACGACTAACTTCTAAAATCATGTTATTTATACATACATACATACATAGACTCACGCCTGTTTCCCGGAGGGGTAGGCAGAGACTACGGAACGCCATTTGCAACGATCCTGACATACCTCACTTGCTTCACTCACTCCCATCAAGTTTCTCATGCATGCTCTTCTGTTAAGGGTACTTCTGACTTGTCCTTTTTTCAGGATGTCTCCAATCTGGTCAGAGAACGTTCTCCTAGGTCTTCCCCTTTGTCCTGTCCCATTCACACTAGCCTGATATATCTTCTTTGTCAGTCTATCGTCATCCATCCTCTCCATGTGCCCAAACCATCTTAACATGCCTTTCTCAATGGTTGTCACTACATCTTCTTTTACCCCACACCACTCTCGTATCACACAATTCTTTACTCTGTCGGTCAAAGACACACCACACATACTTCTCAGTGCTCTCATTTCTACAGCATTTATTCTACTTTCAAATCTCTTCTGCCATACCCAACTTTCACTACCATACATAAGGGTAGGCACTAACACACCTCTATGTACAGCCAAACGTGCCTTTTTGGACACGTTTTGACTGTTCATAAACGCCTTCAGAGCTCCATTCACACTATAACCTGCATTAATCCTCCTTTCAATATCTGCTTCATTCTTACCATCTCTTGTAAACAACGTACCTAAGTAAACAAACTCATTCACTTGTTCCACTCGCTGTCCATCGATCAAAACATTACAAGCCGTAACGCATTCCTCCTTTTCAAAAACCATAACTTTCGTTTTACTTACATTCACTTTCATTCCTTTCCTTTCTAACGCACGATGCATGATTGTTACCATCTCCTGCAACTCCTCCGTTGAAGATGCAAGTATAACCTGATCATCAGCATAAAGGAGGCATTTGACGAGTAACCCATTCATCCTTAATCCGCAGTCACTATGTTTTAAATCTTGCAAACAACTGTCCATGAAGAGGTTAAACAGCCACGGTGACGCTACACATCCCTGTCTAACACCTTTATCGATGGTAAACCAGTCAGTGTATGCCCCATTTATCCTCACACAAGCTCTAGAATCCTCATAAAGGGATTTCAGAGCTCGAATGAGGCTGCTGTCCACTCCATTCATTGACAGCACCGACCACATTTCATTCCTCACCACTTTATCGTAAGCCTTTTCCAAATCCACGAATGCGCAATAGACCTTTTGACCTTTGGCCAAAAATCGTATGTTATTTATACGATATCATGTTCCTGATACGGCACTTCTTTTACATAGATACATACATACATATCGTCACGCCTTTTATCCCCGAAGGGGTAGGCAGAGGTGTATTTCTACACCCACTTTTCGCCAGAAATACTTTAGTCCCACGTAATAAGGGGCGAGCCTATTGCCGTACCGGGCACAATTCCAGACTCCGTGCTGCTACTGAGAATTTCGTGATAGAAAAACCCAATAATCCTGTCCAACCCGGGAATCGAACCCGGGACCTCTCGATCCCACGCGCACATTTATGCCGCGAGACCAACGAGGCAGTCGTATAGGGTTTGATGTCGAGTTTTCCGTCTCTACGCAAAGATGGTATTTACATCGTGTTATCCCTTAGTCGCCTCTTACGACACCCACGGGAAGATAGGGGGTGGTGACACTTGTATTCTATGCCGTCAACCACACGGCACTTCTTTTATTTGAGAGAAAACCCGATAATAAACAACACCAGGCACGCAAACTCGGATTTTTGTGACTACATACAATGTCATCTGCAAAATACGTTTTATTCGCTAGAGTCGGAGTGAAAAACAAGTATTTAAGCTTGCCATAAAACATAATTATATACTAAGTACCATGTCAATATAATATTATTTAAGCTTCTTTATTAGGTATGCTGTTACACATGTTGTAACGAAAATAAACAAAACTGCCTTTGCATTAAGTTTCCGTCAATATTCACTTAGATAGATCCGATTGCAAGCAACTTTTACAATATTATAAGATTCAGAATATTAGCGTGAGCTAACGTGATGAATCTCGCTTTATCGCTGCTAGAGATAAGCGCTAGTTGGATGAGCTTAATTCCATATAGCTACTTAATATATATATTTGAAAATAGACGCTATCCGTAATTAAGTTAATTATCGGTTTCCATGAACTTTACTGAAAGTTATTCAAATTTTAGAATTGCAAGTTATAGCATGAACTATTCTAAATTTTGGAATAACTAGAGCGCTCAGCGTAGCAGGACTTGCCGTTCGTAACAGACCGTCAAAGTTAAGGACCGCTTGAACAGGCACCACTTGGATGGGTGATCGCACCGTTATTTGTGGCATTTAAGCCGTGTTCCAGTTCTTGTCTTAGAATAAAAATTGTTAGGGCAAGTCGGAGGCCTTAGGATAGTCTGAAAACTGCCACCAGAGTTGTCCACGCGCTCAAAAGAAAAAAGAAAATAATTGGAGACCTTTAGTTGGTTCATGAATTATGATACCTACCATACACACAGAAGAGAGGCAGTTAAATATTTCTATGTATTTCAAATAAATGGCTCTCGGGACTTCCTCCGTGGTCCAGTGGAAAGCGTATGCAACTGCTGATCAGAGGTCCCAGGTTCGATTACCGGGCCGGGCCAAAGTGTTACTGGGTTTTTCCGAATTTTCATTTGCTAATGACTCCGTGTTGCTACACGGAGTCTGGTGATGTGGCCGGTAGCAGCAATAGGCTCGCCCGCTATGACGTGGGTGTAATATTACGCCTCATCGTACCCCTTTGGAGATACAGGCGTGAGTCTTAAAAAAAATGGCTCTAAAATATCTCGAGGATTACGAATTGACTTCTATTGAGTAAAAAAAACATTCTTACCCCTTTACTGCCATGCGTGACAGTACTACAAAGTCTATAGGCATGTTATATTATATAGATATTGCCGTAGCTATACACTTCGTTTCCCGTAGCCGGGTGTAAGGTAACTAAGTGAAAGACGAGAGTACGCCAGGGCCATTTCCTTAAGTAGTTGTGTAAGCGCTTTTCTTACTTATTTTCACACCACTTAGCGTCTCACGATGGATCGAAGTGTGAGGCAGCCTTGACATCACAATTAAGGGATACTCAGTGAAATTGTCGAATATAAATTTTGACTCACATATCTTGAATGCCTCTTTGTCTTGTAGTAATATTGGGTATGTGGATAATTGTCGACGGTGAGGAGTCAGATTGCGTTTATATTGAAAGCTTTATACTACCGGGAGACTAATTACTCTACTGAAAGCTGGCAGACCAACATACCATTACGCAAAAGGTCTTGGGTAGTTATGTGCGTTTCATATTGTTCATTATAAGTTTAAACGGTGAAGGCAAACATCGTAAAGAATCCTGTACGTATGAGGAGCTTTACATAATGTTCTTGAAAGATTTCTGAAGACTGCACTTTTCCGGTCTGTTGGACTATGGCTTTACTCTTGTAATAGTGAGAAGAGGTCATAGCAATACGAATGTTTACAAACAGACCTAATACTATATTTTTTATTAATTACATAAAGACATATTTATCCCATAAAAACAATACTTGTCAAAAATACCAAGTCTCGCGACCGTAAAAAGTAGTGAGATCCATGTAATACCAAGTCGGTTAATTAAAAATCTTTAATGTTATAAATAAATAGATTGACTCGGCCATCGCATTTAAACAAAATATACCTATCTCATAAGTATAAATTAGATTGTTTAGGATGCGAACGCCAAGTCAACATATTTATTTAAAACATTAAAGATTTTTAATTAACCGACTTGGTATTACATGGATCTCACAACTTTTTACGGTCGCGAGACTTGGTATTACATGGATCTCACAACTTTTTACGGTCGCGAGACTTGGTATTTTTGACAAGTATTGTTTTTATGGGATCTCATTTCTTTTTGTAGATAGTCTTACTTTTGTCCTTTCCGGTACCTTCTACGTCTTGTACACCAACAACGAATTTTCTTAATTAAATCTCTGCAAACTGCGAATGTAATTTTGTAATCCTTAATATTCATATGGGATTGCAAAGTTATTTATGCAGTTGATATATCTCGAAAACTCGAACGAAATTGAAATATATATTAGTTTTTCCTTGATTCATACACTAAACACTAATTGTTTCCAAAATTTGAAGCTTCTATGTTTGCTAGAAGTGCCTTAGACTTTTGATGATCGGTCAGTGAGTGACAAAATGAAGAATTTTGACTCGTTATAATTCTTAAACTGCTGGTTCAAATTGAATGAAATTTGAAATACACCATCCTAATACAATGCCTGCATCGTTACTAAACAATCAGGCTTCTAGTTTTATCCACAACGAAGTTATAGGGGGTCGAAAATGGCCTGAGTTGCTTCGAGAAAAGGATGGTACGGCCGTGCCGCTTTTTTGCTCGACTTGGTGGGGGCACTGCAGTGCCCCCAGATTTCTGCATTATGGTTGTTTACAACACTTATACAATTCATAACCCTATTCTAGATGATGCCGGCTTATCCTAGCTAAGATTTTTTGAGAAGAAAGTCCGAAACAAACTCAGAGTCATTGTTTTTTTGTCACATAAGAATAGTATTAATAGTAATAACCGCAAGATACCATAATTACTTATTTGGGAATAATTTTAATGCCAAATTAGGCAGTTAACTATTTTAGATACCCGATAACTAAAACTGTTAACATAACTGCATAACACACATCTTCCCCCCTCGTCTGTCAAGTCGCCGCCAGGCGGCAGAACACAACACCCCCCGCATCTGTCAACTAGCCGTCTGGCGGCAAATCGATCGTTGTGCACTTGACTCAAGTTTTTATAAATATGTTGGACTTTATTACCTTGGTGCAAGGTTCAAAGTAATCGTGAAGAGTATATCTGACGTTTCATAAAAGTTCCACGCATCGTTCCATAGACAAAACTAAATTATACGCGAGGAATTCTTCATTGCCGCCAGACGGCACGTTGACGAAGTATATTATTTCTTATTAAATAACAAAGTATCCTTTTGTTAAAAAAATATAAATATATTGATATAATGGTTTTATTTTATAATTATCTCGACATATATCTAATTACCCCAATATTGATACTACCCCCTTTTGAAATTAAATTTAACAATATATTGAAAGACAAAACTTTACTACATCATACATAACTTGTTAGCTTCTTTCATAGCGATTTCAACGAAATAAGTTTTATATATAGTTCCCATACAAAACTTTAGAGATATGGTCATTTGAATCATACGCGCCGATAACGCGCAGGGTACTGAAAAGTAGCGTGACAGATGCGTTTAAGTCGCGCGAAAAGTGGCTTGACAGACGAGGCGATCATCAACATAAATATTATCTTGTTGCATTCCGCATGAAATGCTATGACCTTGCATTATCATCTGCGTATCAGACACAGTGTCGCGTGAACAGATTAGCTATCAGTTTAGATAAAGAATTTCCTATTAATCTATAGAATCATCTTTCTTCTGAATGTTCTTTGTTCAATAAAAGAGGTAGAGGTCTACACTCTCTGCCATATCCTTAGGGAGTGTTCTTTCCAACGACATTAATTAACAATTCTCAAGGTAGTTCAAGAAGCTATTCGATTACAACTGAGAAAAACATATTTGTTGGTAGACATTCTCATGCCACAGCAAAGAGGAGATCCGTATAAACTCAATTATAAAACTTATTTATTTTAGTTGTTTTAAAAGAACACATGTGCAGTGGTTGTATATATCTTCATACTTGTACTTAAGTGGTATACGAGCAGTCGATCTGTCTGAAGACAGTGATTACCTCGTGTGTGCTTTTAAGTGTAGTATTGTAGTCTTTGTTCCTTGTAATAGTGCTCAGTGTCCATTCTGTTGCCGGCTTATATCCTATTCACCTTTTGATAAAGCGGATAAGACAGATTTGCCAGAAGACTTAACGGAAACCGACATATAGCTGCAATTGTAGTTTCTTGTGTTTATGAATAATAAGTACCAATTTTATCGACTGGGAATATTTTATCTATAGCATATTTTCCATTATGATTGTCATTCTAGCTTGATCTTAGTTGCATTATTTAAGTATATCTATATATTTACTTACGCATTGGAGTAAGGAGTCCGCTTTCTAGTCTAACTAGTATTGATGGGATATATATATTTAGCTTTACTTCGAAGCGACGTTTGATCAACGTTATCCAGGGCTAGCGATTAAACTAGGTCAATATGCACGTTTGCGACGACAGATTATTGAATAGGTGTCCACTTTCAAGTTTAACAGGCAACAAAATCACCTCATTCCATCAAATCGACAGTAGTACTTAATACTGAAATAAATACTCATACTAAATAGGGTTATACTCATAAGAAATATGGTTAGGGGCAAAAAAACAATCAGCTTCTAACTTGAAACCAAGAGTTGAGTGACTATGAGTTGACTTACGTCAAAAACATTTCTTCAGATTCTAATATAAGAATAGTGTGATATTACAGGCTTTTATGAAATATTCTGTACACGAAAGAAATGTAATAGGACTACTATTAACAAAGGCAGGACAATGACGACAGCTTCTTAAACGTGGAGAATCATGAGATCTTACTTAAAGCTCAGATTACGCTTTACTTGAAGCGGCTAGCTAGTACAGAGAATCGGATTAATTCACAGAAACTAAGTAACGTGGGTCTTATAACAATATGGATGAAGGATTAGTTTCTGGACGATGGAGATGATAGAGTCTTGATTAATTGAAGATAGCAGTAAAGCAACCTGATATTGGTTGGCGAGAAGCTTGAAAACCACTCATCATCATCATCAGCGTTTAACAGTTCACTGCTGGACTAGGCTTCTCCTTTGAAAGGAGGAATTGGCCATAGGTATACCAGGCTGGCCAAACGGGTTGGTATAGGGATTCTATCAAGTTTTCCTTCTCTTACAGTGCTGTTCTCTGCATAATATGCTCCATCTGTCAGTTCTTACGACACCCATGGGAAGATATGGGGTGGTGACATTCCGTATTCTTAATCCTTCACCAAAGGGACAACACTAGAAATTGCGAAATCTCGTATCAGAGGTCAAGATTCCCTTTTGGTAAAGCAACAAAAACATTGAATTATACATAAAATTACTTATAAAATCCTTTAAAAAAAAATTAGTTTCTACCTACATAGTTATTGTATTTTTGCGACTATTTGTCATTTTGAGAATTTGGCACTATTCAATGAAACGATTAGATATATATCTTCAGAGGTAGAATGCATCTGGGTATTTATACGCGTATAGATCCACATATTATTTAACACGTGGTCGAGGGATGTTTAATTATTCGCCACCCAATCACCGTCCGCGAGTTGATACCATTTGGAATCGCCATACATTATAAAGCAGTAAAGGGTAACAAGTACTTTATTACTAGTGAAATATATAATTCACACTGTATAGGTACATATTGTATGAGGTTTCAGGATCAAAGCAAATGGGGAGAAGAGGGCGTTGACCCCTCAAGCATCTATTCCGCCAGATTAGCTGAAGTTTAATTTTCTCAGACATGCGGCGATAGCCTAGTGGTGTACGTAACGGACTGCCGATACGATGGTCTCAGGTTCGATCCCCTGGTACCCCGGGCACAAACCTCAGACTTTTCTAAGTTGTGTCTTGTGTGTACTAAAATGTTAATTATCGCTCGCTTAATAACGTGCCCGGTGGATGGAAATAGGCTCGCCTCGTAATACATTGGGACGTAAACATAACTGGCGAAGTGTGGGTGTGTAATACACCACTGCCTACCCCTTCGGAGATAAAGAGCGTGAAGAAATTATGTATGTAATTTTCTCCATGATATTTCGCTGGCAAAACACTAGGATAATAATCGAATGACTGCGAAGACATCTCTGCTGACCTTCGGCATAAGTATTGGAGAAATGCATTTATTTTAACACGACTAGACGTATCAATGGTGAGGGAAATTAGTTTTACGAAGTCAATTAACTTCTCTGCTCTATTTATATTGCTCGACGAAGTCTAATAATATACTTAGAGTCCTGATCAGAAAGTTCATTATACTTATCATCTGCTATTTCTTTATTTGCAAATCTGAAGTACTTAGATTCACATTCTTAGGCAACAATACGAGAGCGTTATACGATATCTTTTTAACGCATTTAAGTATCTGAATATTAGAACTAAGCGTAAGGAATTTTCAATGTTCTATACTATCAAACCAAGTTCGACCCCTTCAAATATTCATCATCAATTACATTACCATCACAAAGACATCTAAGCTTGTGACTACACGCGTGACTGAGAGATGAATATACACACGGACAAGCATAAACGTAACTCAGGTAGCCGGTAACCCATCCCTTGGTAATATCTTAGTTTCCTTGTGCAATATTCAAGGGAATATAGGGGCAGCCGTTCGTGCTACAACTACCAATAAGGCAAACAGATCCTTACCGAAACACTTAAGAAAAAGGTGTGGAATGAAGAAATTACTAGGAAATATCTTTTGGGTCTCGGTGTCGATTTGATTTGGTACGGCTGGAGGTGGAGAAAAATGTCATGTGTAATATAATCCAACACTTCTAGTAAGCCTGGTTGGCATAAAAAAACATATTTTGCTCTCAATCTTCAGCTTGGGGAGACAATTCTTAAGTTTGATAGGTTATACTTATTGACAAACATACCCCCATACAAAGGGATCGGGTTTGAATCTACGGCGCGCAACATTGACTTTTCGAAGTTATGCGCGTATTGAATTGTTAATTATCGCTTGCCCCGTGCCTCGAATGGCAACAGTCGCATCCCTACGTAAGTCTAAAAAATCTGAGAAGAAGTTTTTGGTAAAACTGGTCGTTCAATGTGTTAAACCAACACAGTGCGTGTTCCAATGGCAACAAAAGAGATTTGGTCGATCAAACATTTATGGTTTCAGATCGTATCAAAATTCAGATGGATTTATTTTGTTTATTTGAGTAATTAATACTTTATATATAAGTACAATACATTGACGTGACAACGGGCAAAAACTAGTAAATCATAAAGCTTTTAAAGTAAAAATGTGGTGAAAGGCGTGACACAAGATAGATTTTCAGCTGAAAAGGAAAAAGCCTGCAACTGTGTCGATTGGTAACTGGTACAATAGAAGAAAGGTATTTTTAACCAATAATATATCGAAGCGAAGACAAATAACCCCTGCTGTGTTCGACACGAACAAAACTATGATACGGACTTCTATCCAATAATATTTGGGGTTATAGAAAATTGATTTACTTTTAGTATAGGCGATATTACGACTAATACTGATCGCACTTTGCACAATTCGCAAGGTTTTGGTGCGTTAACAATTTATGCATTCTAGCGTTTGTACTAACTGTTTACTGGGCCGCAAATTTTTCGTCCTATTGTTTAATTTTAAATGTAAGCAATAAAAATACCACGCCTACATTTATTTTTATACCTAGTGTTGTATTAAACTGAGTGTGTCCAAACGCAGTCTACCGAACCACATTGTGAAAAAAGTGTTAAGCATTATTTCCTCTTTAAGGCCACAAATTCAATACGATTCGCTATGTTGAAATTACCAAATTAAATTAAGTACTTACCAAAAGAATGACTAGGTCAATTTACCGTGTAAACTGACCGAAGGTGGGCGTAAAAACCTGGTTCACTTTGACTTTTGTTTACTTGAAAATGGGCCAAGTACACATTTAACCCATTCCTATCGACAGAACGTAACGTAGTCGTCAAATCCTCAAACTAGTCATTACAACTGCTATCTAAAAACTAAACAGTAAAGGGTCTCAAGAGCTACGTAGAAAGTTCTGAACACTATTTTGCTTTTAGAGTTTCATTTCCTTGTCGAAACTCTACATAGGTTACGGTGCGCCTGTATGAGATGATAGAACTACTATCGGTGCTGTGTGGCGCAAAATGCTACAAAGTCAAAATCTCATGTTCATATTTTTGTGCAAGCCTTTTATGATTTCAGACTTCGGTCCACGTGGGACTATTTTACCCCCTGTAGGGTGGAAATTTTGAAATCCTCTTTTAGTATACACATACACTCTTCAAATAACATACTTACATCCCAAACAGCTTCCTGCGCCTAGTAGTTTCAGCTGTGTACTTTCTGTCAGTCAGTCAATAGCGAAAGAATTGTATATGTATACAGATAGTTCTAAAGCGTTGCCGGTATTCGCAAGTGTTCTTCCGGTCGATCTCGAGACGCAAAGACAACAATGTATTACGTGACACGAGCAAACTGGCAAACATCTGGGTGTCAGTGAATTACTGTGATATCCTTTTGTTCAGGTCGCATAATTGTGCCTATGTTCAATATTTAGTAACAATTAGGTGAAAAAAAAAATACTATCGCTCGTTTAATATTGTGCCCAGTAGATGGCAATAGACTCGCCTTCTATTACATCGGGACCAAAACGTAACTGACGAAGTGTGGATGTGCAATATACCTCTACCTTCCGGGATGAAGGCGTGAAGTAATGTTATGTGTTATGTTAGGTATAAAACATCTGCTCATACTTCACGGACTCCAGCAATTGGAACTGAATATTCCATTAACTACTTCAGCTAAACACGCTGTCTCGTATGCTAAGTAAGAATAGTTTCAGATCGAAAAACAGCTGCTGAGTTTAAGCCTTAAAACGAAAATCAAAAATTCTCCTACAGTATTTCACAGTCCACTGCCGGAGTTAATCCTCTCCTAATTTGGTCACAGTAGCATTGTGAATCAATAGAAGGATTTGGCTTACTATGCGACGCTGGCCAACGCGGTTAGTATTTGTAAGTAAATTAAATAATTGCTGGTCGTGTAAAACATATTTTACACTAGGTGACTAGATGAACTCGGTTACACCCGCGTTGTTGATATTAGGGGCTACGGCTTCGCTCCTGTGGCTCATTGCTGACGCTGACTCATTGATGTTATTATAAGTATAGCCAATAGGCTATTCTAAGGAAATTCGGAAGGCAATAGCCTTCCTCGATAAAAGAGGGATCCAACACAAGAATAATTTCATTATTCAAATCAGACCAGTAGTACCTGAGATAAGAACGTTCAACTAAACAAACAAGCAAACTTTCAGTTTTATTAAGTGAATTTTATTTATTTTATTTTATTTATAGACTCACGCCTGTACCCTCGCCTGTACCCCTGAAGGTGTAGGCAGAGGTGTAAATATTACACCCACATTTCGTCATGAATTTTTAGGTCCCACGTAAGTAATAGAACCGGCATACCTTTTAAATCATCAAAATACAACAACAAAGTGTCTCATAGAACACAACCCTCACTCCATAAACCAAATCTTTCATAAACCAAACACCGTTTAAATCGAGCGTTATGAATGCACCTAAACAATAAACCACTACGTTAGTACTTACAGCATAGTTCATAAACTATTATCTAAGCCACGGATCTAGATACGCGATACCAGAAACAAGTAATGCAGTAACTTGGCGTTTTCATGTCGTGCACTGTGCAGTATTTTAAACCACAATATAAACGTGTGGATGTGCAATATACCTCTACCTTCCGGGATGAAGGCGTGAAGTAATGTTATGTGTTATGTTAGGTATAAAACATCTGCTCATACTTCACGGACTCCAGCAATTGGAACTGAATATTCCATTAACTACTTCAGCTAAACACGCTGTCTCGTATGCTAAGTAAGAATAGTTTCAGATCGAAAAACAGCTGCTGAGTTTAATGCCTTAAAACGAAAATCAAAAATTATAGTACGAGGTGCCAACACCTACCTGAGCGTTTAGATTTAGTTTCAAATCGTGTTTAACGAGAAGCTAGGTGTATATTTTCACGACGTTTTCGTGGAAAGCTCTTTATTTTGGCATATGAGATTGTATTTAACCAATAGGCAGCTATGGTTATAATTTGGTGGAAATTTACTCAGCTGTTTACGTATTTGTAGAAGCATAATAATGCACAATCATTAGGCTTTGGCAGCGATAGCCTAGTGGAGATACCAACAAACTGCCATGCAGAGGGTATCAGGTTCGAATCCACGGCGTGCACCAATGACTTTTCGGAGTTATGTGCGTATTGAATTGTTAATTATCGCTTGTCCCGTGCCTCGGAGAGCACGTTAAGCCGTCGGTCCCGGTTGTCATGAAGATCTTTGACAGTCGTTATAGGGCGTCAGTACCTTCTAAATAAACTGACACTAGTCTAAACCATGGAATATCGCTATCCCTTCGGGTTGCGGAGGGCAGACAGGCAGTCGCTCCGTGGAAAAGCTAATATTCAGCCAAATTCGGTTAGACTAGTAAGCGGACCCCAGATTGAAACTGGGATAACGCTAAGAGGATGATGATGAATAATGCACAATAATAGCAGCATAGTCCGTGTGGTGACGAATTAAGAATAAGGAATGTCACCACCCCGTATCATCCCATGGGTGTCGTAAGAGCCGACAGAGGGAGCATATTATGCAGAGAACAGCACTGTAAGAGAAGGAAAACTTGATACAAACCCTACACCAACCCGTTTGGCCAGCGTGGTATAGTAGGCCTTTACTCCTTTGCGTCGCGCAGTTGGGTAAAAACAAACATACATACATATATAGACTGATAAACACATTACCCTCCTTTGCGTCGCGCAGTCGGGTAAAAAGGGAACAAAAAGCAACTAAAATATACCTTTTTCTATAGATAATAGGGATGCAGACAAAATATTTTAGGGCAATAATATGAAATAGAGGAGGTACCAACTTGAAAGTTAAGCGAAAAATAGTAATGCTTTCATATTGAGCTAGGTTCATTGATCTTTAATATTACTAATTAAACAAAATAGTTATACTAACTAGGCTAAGCTACGACGTCATACTACTTCTTATCTACATAGGAAATAGTAGAAATGGTAAATTCCTATAATTTCCTACCTAATCTACGGTTTCCTCATATATAATATTCTTTCGCAAGAAACAGTTAAAATATACTTATACTATAGATAATAATTATAAATATGCATTTCCTAGTTTATAACAGCAAAATATATAGTGGTTGTAATATAACAGTAAATATGAATTTAACTTAAGTCATGAATTTTAGGCTTGTGAATAGTTTCTATTGTAGCTGTCATTGGGTGCAAGTCACATAATTAATTAAACTAGTCGTCGCCTTGTGGACGAAATTCGACCATAATAATTTTGTTAAATATTAAGTTTCTAAATTATACTTAAAGGTTCTATTGTGAAAGGCTCTACTATCACAGGCCTCGCCGCATAACGAAAATAAGTAAAATGTTTTACGAAATTACTGGAACGGCTCTTAAGTAGGTACTTTATTTAGGTAATTAAAAAACTCTAAAACAAATGTTCTATAGACTAAAAAATAAAACTTTATACACTTTTACCTACTTTATAATCATATCAGTATCTTGCCCTGGTCCCAATGGTATTTAATGTCAGCAGAGTATCCACACAGCACAGTAATCCTTCTGATAAATACTTCCCTATCGCCCATCACCTAACCCTCTTTCTCTTACATCATCCTCTCACAGTCTATACATTTCCTCCTATCCTTCCTATCTTTTCCTTGCACTCCCTCTTCCCTTTCTGCACTCTACTTTCATATTCATCACTTATTTACTTACCTGCATACAAACGATCTCTTCACCATCCCAAACGATTTCACATAACAGTCATGTGAAATGTGCAAGTTTTTTCTATCCGTCTTCTGGCCGAACATTCAGCACAATACGAAAGGCTCTAGGTATACATGCGGATCTTCAACATGGTTACTTCCCCTACTATAACTCGGTATTATCCCTACGAAGCTTCCACGCCTACAAAACTGCCTATCACACACATCTCCTATCCCTCTCCTTATTGGTGTAAGACAGTACACAAGTCACAACCCTATTACAGTAGGACCAGTTGTACTTTATAAACAAACATTTTAAAATATGAGAAGCACTGAAAACTTACCAATACCAGCGATTTCACATTGATACATAAAACCGATAGGTAAGTGGAAAATTATTATTTCCCTCTAATTCACAAATAAATAACAGAATTATAAAAAAGGTATTAAATTTTCAGAATCAATAAGAATTACGTATCTAAATCAAAGTTTCTCGCGCGCAGTGTTCTGAATTCAAACCTTTTTCGACAATGTAATGCAATTTTATAAAAATACTTAATTGTGTATAAAAAATGTTAGTTATCGCTCGCTTAATTATGTGCCCGGTAGATGGCAATAGGCTGGCCCCCTATTGCAATTAGCCATGTCTAAGTGAGAAGAGGCTCGTGCCCAGCGGTGGGATATTATACATTTTGATATAGTTGTATACATACAAATCTGATAGTGATACACATAGTAATGCGCATATTATTTTTCTTTTTCCAGTTATTCATAGTCTGCATACATTACCATATTGTTTACGTATACTCGCAGGGCATTTTATAACTTACAGTGAGTAGATAAGTTTGGTGTATACTGTTCATATAAGTGGTATCTTATAACATTTGTACACTTGCATCTAGTGGTGTATGATGATGTATTTTAAGTTCGGTACCACCGTTTAGACATATTTCAAAGACACACTTATAGTAGTTTTCAAAATTGCATTATTTCTAAAGTGTACAACGATGGGAACGGCCTCTCGTAGCTTTATGAAGGGTTAGTGAGCAGAGTGTTCGATCCGAATAAAAGACAATCCTTTAGATGATCCAAAAATTGTCGAATATCATTTTTGTGCGTTGATTGCATTGGTTGATAGAATGTTTGTAAAGTCGACAGTAACAGACAGCGCAAGTTGTCTTTTAAAAATAAGGCTTACCACATTACATTTACCTATTTAAGTATCTGACATTTATTATTATTTTACTTAATCAAAAAACTTGTTATCTGATTTCTCTTTTTCATATGGTGACAGAAATAAATTAGCTTCGCAACGTTGCAAATCTTTTCAAATCTCATCTTTGATTAAAACGCGGTAGCGACCGTTGGTCCGCCATTTTTTATTCACAACACGTAACTCAATTCATAAAGTATTCCTATGTATATTTACTTTTGCGTGGCTATGTCTTAATGTTATATAGGTCAGGATTTTTGGATCTGATTACCGTCTAAAGTACCCCTCATATACTTAGGAACAATTTATAAAATTACGAGTATGTTTGTAAGTTGGTCTAAGCATCCCACATACAGTTACGAATTATCTTAATAATATAAAAAAAATCTTACTTTCTAAAAATATAGTACTTACCTTTGCAGTTTCTCCGTGTAGTGACGAATTAAGAATATAAAGATTCACTACACTGCATAAGAGGCGACTAAGGCAAAAATATAGCAAAATAAAACTTTGTGAAGCGACGGAAAACTCGACCGTAAACCCAAGACCAGCTACTGACTCATGTCATTGTGACTTAAATTCGGAGAGGGATACGTCAATTAATGCATATTTACATAGAAGCGCAGTTCTTAAGAATTTAGTGTGCCGATTCCAAGTGGAGACTGTCTCCAGTTTAGTTCTCCGTCTCTCTTGCTCTCGAAGTTAGGATACACAGGAGGAACGTTCGTCTCTATTGTGTTCGTAGAGACAGCTGTCACAGCGCGACTGCCCAGCCGCCAAGCGGCAATTTGGATCACAGAAAGTTTGTCTTCAAGGCGCCCATAGGAAATGCGCCTCTATGTAAATATCTGAGCTCTTTAGCTACGTCCAGCAGTGGACTGCTAAACAATATATGATATATGCAATATCATTAAATTAGTATTTTATTTTTTCTGTATTAGATACTTAAGTCTGTAATGTCGGCCAAAGGCCTGCCCACCCCACATTTCCTTTTCATTTTAAGCAAATAAGAACCCGTCAATATCGAACGATATTGACTGCATGGTTGGTGTAGCGGTTTAAGCGGCCATCTCGCCGGCTGTCAACACACCGAGTCTTGTGGGTTCGATCTCCAAACAAGACAACACTTTGTGTTATGCATTAGTTATTGTTTCGAGGCTGGGTGTTCATTGTGTCCATTGATTGTAAAGTTTGTATATTTTTCAATAATACAATGGAGTGTAAGTTACGTTACGTTACTTATACCTACACCTACTTTTCAATATTGTATTATGCAGAAGATAAGCCGTTATACACCATTATTCGCAGTCTATTTACTTGGAAAATAGATTTGTTAAACAAACAACTTTTCACTCTACACACAATAATGCAATATCCGAGTGTAATACAATGAAGCTCGATCAATCTTACTCACGCACACACATACAATATTTATTACATTATTTTTGTCCAAAACTTATATATTTGGAGGCTTACATGAGACATGAATAACACCTGTGGATTTATTATTCAGTAGAATAACACCAAATGAATTTATACCCATGGCACTTCTGCTCCCTTAGGCCGCCCTGTTATAACTCCGAGTGAAAACTCCATCTATCTACAACCAGCTGATCCAAGAGAAACTAAACGCATGATACAAAAACTAAAAAATAAGTATAGTTTTGGTCACGACGAATTCCCACCAGTGCAGTGCTTATAAAAGCATGTGCAGATGAGTTGATAATGCCTTTAACGTTCTTAATCAACCAGTCCATAACGGAAGGTGTTGTCCCTGACCTACTTAAAATGTCAGTAATAAAACCTATCTTCAAAAAGGGCAATAAATCTGAGGCTGGTAACTACCGTCCCATTGCCTTGCTATCCACCTTCTCTAAAATACTAGAGACCGCGATGTCGAGACGTCTATACGACTTTTGTGAAAGATTTAAAATAATAAATGACAGCCAAAATGGCTTTCAAAAAAACAAGTCCACAACTTTAGCAGTGTTTAAGTATATGCAAGAAGCTTTAAATATAATAAATGATAAGAAATATGCCATAGGAATATTGTTAGATATGAGCAAGGCGTATGATAGAGTAAATTATAAAATACTTTTAGATAAATTATACCAAGTAGGTGTTAGAGGTGTTGCCCATGAATGGTTCAGCTCGTACTTAAAAAACCGCACACAGTATGTAGAGGTAGAGTACCATGATCCACAAACTAGTACCGTTTCACAAGTGAGATCAAGGCAAGCGGATGTTACAATGTCCATACCACAAGTTAGTGTTCTAGGATGCATACTATTTTTAATCTACATTAATGATTTGCCAAATGTAATAAATGCACACAGTATGTTATTCGCTGATGATATTTCAGTAATTTTTCCATGCGCCAAAGACGAAAACCTAAATGAATTGCTGGATAGCAACCTAAACAAAATAGTATTATGGCTTAAAGACCATAACCTGGAAATAAATTTTACCAAAACTAAACTCATGCAATACAGACCATACCAAAAACGTCAGCTGAATATAAATTACTCATATAATAATGCCAACATTGAATGTATCGATGAGTTCAAACTATTGGGCCTGACTATAGACACAAACATAAATTGGAAATCTCACATCCAAAGTTTATGTAGTAAAATAGCCAGATTTACCTATGCCTTATATGAATTAAAAAAGGCAACAGATTTAAAAACGGCCCTAACAGCCTACTATGCCTATGCATATTCATGGCTAAATTATGGCATTATATTATGGGGCAATAGCGTGGATGTAGAAAGACTCTTTATATTACAAAAAAAATGCATCAGGATCCTTGCAAATATAGAACAATTGGAAACTAGCAAACCATATTTTAAAAAGTACAAAATACTTACACTAACAGGTATGTATATTTTAGAAATAAGTCAGTTTGTAAGGAAGCATTCCCATTTATTTCCCTTAGCTAAAGACCAACGCACATGTAAACAAAATCTTAGAAATCCAAAAAAACTAGCCTTACCAAATTCTACCCTAGCAATATACCATTCAGGACCTCTTGTAATGTGCATAAAGGTATATAATAAACTACCCAATGAAATTAAAAACTCGAAAATCGAAGGCTTTAGAAAAGCCTTACAAACATTTCTAATAAATAAATGTTACTATAGTCTAGGAGAGTATTTAGTTGACAAATTTTAAATAAATTATGAAAATATTACATATGATGGTTTTTAATAAATTATGATACATAAATTCTTATAAATCATGACATACATATGACATACATATATACTTATATATATATATATATATATATATATATATATATATATATATATATATATATATATATATATATATATATATATATATATATATATTATAAATTATGTTTTAATAAATTGTGACATATTAAAATAATAATACTTACGATAGGTAGTTTGTCTGATTTATACTTAGATTAAATTATATACTTAATGAGTTTATATTATGTGCAATGTTATTATTATTATTATTCTTTTTTATTTCCAATGTCAAATTATCAAATTTTAATGGCTGATTATTATAAAATGTTATTATGTAAGTTATTAATAATTTTTAAAAATTGTTGCTGTGCCCTAACAGGGTTCATGTTTGATACTTCAGTATTTTATGTAACATCTGTATAACAACATGATTGCAATGAATATGAATATGAATGAATGAATACCCTATGTTTTGTGTAACAAAATAGATTTTACAAAGGGACGGTTTTCAGGTTCAGTATTTTTGGTTGAGTAAAGTAATCCATCTTTATCAGCCGTTGACAAGTTTATGTTTTGTGACAAAATACATAGATTTTTGCGTCATTGAAATCTATTGTTATGAGGTTAATGTCTTGTCCCAGTAGGCTGGCATTTTTTGTCGTCTATTTTTCTATTAAAATATTTTCCATTCATACTGGCCTGTTTTTTGCACTGGCACCAGACATTGTCTTTTTATCTTTTTTTAAAAAGACAACTCTCGCATTAGGACTAAATCCTGTGTCGCGGGGGACTTTACAAACATACAACGAACGGACACAATGAACACCCAGACTCGAAACAACAATTTATGAATCACACAAAGTGTTGTTTCGTGGGAGGATCGAACACGTAGTCAAACGAAATGGCAATCGCTTAAACCACTATACCAAAAGTGCAGTTTTTCGGTCATATCTGGTCTCTAATTACAATACGACTGCATCATACCTAATTGTTCTTTGATTCTGCATGTCCTTTTTTTGTTTTAGTAGTAGGCGGCAAACGAACAAACGGATCGCCTGATGGTAAGCAATTACCGCCGCCAATGGACACAAGCAACACCGCAGGAGTCACGAGTGCGTTGCCGCCCCTTGGGATTGAGAAAAGGGATATGACGAGGAGTGGGATAAGGGAGAAGGAATAGGGGATAGGGCCTCCGGCACTCTCACTCACCGAACGAAACGCAACAGTTTAGGTACTGTTACTTTACGTCGATTTTCTGTGAGAGGGTAGTACTTCCCCGGTCGAACCGGCCCATTCATGCTGAAATCAGCAAGAATCTACTACTACTGTGTTCTTTGTGTCCATTAGTTGAATGTTTGTATAGTAAGTACTCCGAAAAGTAAAAAGCAGAAATATCTACCAGTTCAAGCTCACAATTACAATTACATTAGACTGTCCTTGTACACGTTTCCCTTTGAGGATCCATGCATTTACGACTGTCTCTCAGTCTCAGAAGACTCCTTTAAAGGCTTTACCCGATCCCTAATTTGGCCACACTTTTATAACAAGTTATCACGTTCGTCCCTAATGCATGCATCGAAAGTATCGACCACTGTGACCCGTATAGACTACAATAGGCAAGCATTTCTTGTTTGTCATCGTGGACAATCTATATAATGACAAGCCTTCAGGGGTCTTCAATGGTGGGTACCAGCATTGTCTGCAAAATGCCTACATTAGAAGCCCCGGTACGAAATATTCCGTGCCGGCCGCATTGAAGGACATCTTCGGTGTGATCTTTTTACACATTGGTCACTTTTTAGACGAGGATGACTTCTAACACTTACGAACTAAACTTTTTAGGTTAATTCACATGCCGGAAATACTTGGTTTCCTCTGGAAAAAATCATTATCTCCAAACATCGGTGTGTATGGCACTGCCAGCTCCCACATTCTTCACACTAGTTTAGTAAACTTAGGTTGACGGGCCCTGCTTCGCAGGGCGCCTATTTTAGGATTAAGGGTCAAAAGATAACCTAACATAACCTATTTAGATACTTATTACAGTCGCACCTAACCCTAGGTACTCGAAAGCAATGACGCACAAATTTGACATTAGCTGTCAATATAATTCATACAAGATGGCGGTTGTGTTTCGTTTCACGTTTTTCCCATAAAACCTAAATATCACTTTTATTGATTCCAGTAGTTTAATAAACTGAGGTTGACTGAGCCCTGCTTTGCAGGGCTCCTATTTTCGGGTTAAGGGTCAAAAGAGAACCCAACACAACCTATTTAGTTACTTTCACATAAAACCTAAAATTACGTTCCGTTTTGCATATTTAAATGAAGAATTTTTGGAAATTGTTTAGAAATATTTAGACGCAACTCCGGCAGCCAAAATTACTTTTAGGGGATTAAAACTAACTCCCTTAAGCCTCCTACACCACCAATACCCTCAAATTCGGGCGACGCGTTTTGAAACCCGACCCCCTTTTTATTTTTCTTTCAACTCCTATTTTTACATATAATTAACATACATATTCTTCATCAGCCCTATTTATTTTATTTCAGAAAACCGAGGTAGGGATTCAGGGATACCTATTGGGTGCTGATAAATTTTGAATTATCTTTATACGTCCGCAGTTACGTAATAACGGATTTCATATAGCACTTTTAGGGGCTGTGCACATTTTCCTTTAATACTTGCGCAAGAAGTCTTCCGTGGCTGCGTAATGTATTCCATGTGATAACGAACCTTTTTCTATTTTCATTCGCGGTTCACCTCCATATCAGTAGGAAGCTAAGATATTGGTAGGCATCTTCTAGAACGTTATATTATAGTTTCTAAGTATATATTCCTGCCTATTTGCTATGTGAGTCTGTTAGACGTGCATATAATTAAATCTCACTAACGTTTAAATATACTTGATGTTACGAGATGGTACGTGGATAGAGGAAATCCGGATGACTGGACCAGGTGGGAAAAATGCACCACAACGCTTACATCCGTTTAAAGAAGAACTTACGGTTTTTTTACATTTATAGGCATTTAGGTACATTTTTACAGCACTATGTTTTTGGCTAAATTGCCGAATTGTACCATACAGGTTTCAATTTATAAAATTAGTGTGGAATCGTAAATCGTATCCTACTATTTAGTTGACATAGAAACTTCATTATACTCGTAACTAGTACTTACTCTCCACTACTTAAACCATTAAAAGTTCAGTGATTTCTCCTTCACGGTGTTGTATTATATTGAGTCTTCGCAGACATAGGTACGGAAAGACAGGCAGACTTTTTTTCCAAGGACCATAAACGTGTGTGTGTCGGTAAAACCAGTTTGAACATTTGAACTGTTTTCCTTTCTGTAGCTGCTTATTCTAGATCACAACGATCCCGCGTGTCACTGCAGTGCTAAAGTTCACGGGCCATTAAAGCTAAGTGCACATTAGCTCGAATTTGGTTAGTCAACCAGACACAGTCGGCGTTTCATTGCACCAGAGTTGCCCCAGTAGTAATACAACCTTGTTAGTGTAACACACACTGTGATGTGTTGTTTAAATAATAATTATGCAACTCTTCGTCTGCATGCGTGTATGTGATATAGGCATTCGTTATCATATTTTACCTTAGCTTAGACTGTTTTCGCACGCGCTATAATCTTTTCTGAAAAAAATATATAAAGCTGAACAGTTAGATAGCTTATTTATTGCGGAAGGCTATAGGCTATATAACATCACGCTATGAGCCACGTGCGCGAAGCAGTAGCCTTTTATAACGCGGGTGTAACCGCGGGCTCATCTAGTAATTTTTTAAATAAATAAAGCTGAAGAGTTTGTTTCTTTGTTTGTTTGGTTGAACGCGCTAATCTCAGGAACTACAAGTCCGATTTGAAAAAATATTTCTCTGTTTGATAGCCCTTTTATTGAGGAGGGCTATAGGCTATATAACATCACGCTACGAGCTACGGGAGTGTAGCAGTAGCCTTAAATAACGCGGGTGTAACCGCGGGCTCATCTAGTCTAGAAATATAGGTATATAAATTGTTAATTATTATTGCCTGCTTATCGGTAAAGGTAAAATCGTGACGAAACGTGCATGTCTGAGAGTTCTCCATAATGTTCTCGAACGACATGTGAAGTCTCCCAACCCGCACTTGGCCAGCGTGCTGGACTATGGACTTAACCTTCTCATAGTGAGAGTGAGAGAGACCCGTGCCCAGCAGTGGGACAGTAGGTATATAATTACTTTCTTATCGTGTCGAAGGCAACACTTTGAATAGATTTGGCCCAAAACTCGGCCACTCGAATGGCAGGACATTAAACGTACCCGACTCTGGGCCTGCGGGGCACGTTAGTAAATGGCCCATCGTCTGAGGAGACGCGCCACAGTTGCATTTATTTGTGCTTGGGTCTATAAATCTCCACCTTGACAGATTGTCCCTGGATCTACCAACCTGGGTACGCAATCTATTGAGCGCCTTTCAGGTTGGGACAGTAGGTATATGTACAGGGTTCATGATAATAATAAGCTACAGATTATACTTTCCTACGTAATTTCATTCATATCGTATACTAGATGATGCCTGCGGTTACACCTGCGTTATTTAAGGCTACTGCTCCGCTCCCGTGGCTCATAGCGTGATGTTAAATAGCCTATAGCATTCCTCGA
The DNA here is from genome assembly GCA_944739405.2 of Euclidia mi. Classification (NCBI taxonomy): domain Eukaryota; kingdom Metazoa; phylum Arthropoda; class Insecta; order Lepidoptera; family Erebidae; genus Euclidia; species Euclidia mi. The sequence goes on from OX123195.2 coordinate 64,289,779, forward strand.
TAAATGGCCTATCTAACACTTAAAGACTTTTTCAAATCGTACACGTAGTTCTTGAGATTAGCGCGTTCAACCAAACAAACAAACTCTTCAGCTTTATATATTAGTATTAGTATAAAATATATTAAACATGAAATGAAAACGCGATAGTTCAATACTTATATCCAAAACATTGTATTATACTAAACTTGGCACACAAAATATTAGCCATTATTCACCGAGAAGAACTCATTTCGGACCTCTGACTTATGAGATCGATTTGTCACCTGACCCCGGAATGATCCTGATGCAACCCTAGCGAAACCCCTTTTAAGGAATAGCTTATATTATACCTCAACCTTTATAATCTTAATATATAAAATCCTTGCGTTACTGACTGACTGACAGACACGCTACAGCCGAAACTATTGGGCGCAGGAAGCTGAAATTTGGCATGTATGTTCCTTGGGGACCGTAGGGGTGCACTAAGAAGGGATTTCCCGAAATTCCTACGGGATCGGCCAAAACGGGTAAATTTATAAAAAATGCAGGCGTAGCTGCTGGGGTCCTCTAGTAGTCTCATAAACTTTAGTACATACATCTAAATGCACAATGAAAATGGTGTTATAAATAAATACAGGGACGGACGCAACCATGCCACCAAAGATGATGATCTATCTTTACACGCCGAGGTTGGGATTTTGTATTCAAGATACACTATTGGGTACTATTATGTACTCCTTAGACGATATGCAAGTTGACATAAATGCTTATTTCATCTTATTGCTGGTGACTTCGTTACAATTGGTGATATAGTCTAGTACCTAGGTTGTAGTTTTAACAGTAGCGCCCATAGCGAGATCGGCAAAGTTAAGCAACGCTTGCCCAGGCCGCCACTTGGATCGGTTACCAAGTGTGGCATTTACATCTGAGCACTACCGTGCTTCGGACGGCACGTAAAGCTGTCGGTCCCGGTTCTTGTCTAAGGATAAAGATCGTTGGGCCATGTCGGAGGCCTAGATTAATAAAGTTTTCGTAAATTGTTTGTGTAGACATGATTTATGTGTCAAAGAGCTACTAGATCGTACATATTCACTCATACACTATATCTTACTCACACACACACACACTCTCTCACACACACACTCTCACACACACACTCACACACACACACACACACACACACACACCCACACACACACACCCACACACACACCCACACACACACACACACACACACACACACACACACACACGCACACACACACACACACACACACACACACATCCATACACACTCACACTTTTTACACCCTTAAAATGGTTGTACATACATACATACATAACGTCACGCCTTTTATCCCCGAAGGGGTAGGCAGATGTGTATTTCTAAACCCACTTTTCGCCAGATATACTTTAGTCCCACGTAATAAGGGGCGAGCCTATTGCCGTACCGGGCACATTTCCAGACTCCGTGCTGCTACTGAGAATTTCGTGACAGAAAAACCCAATAACACTGCCCGACCCAGGAATCGAACCCGGGACCGGGACCGCACGCGCACATTTATGCCGTGAGACCAACGAGGCAGTCGTATAGGGTTTGATGTCGAGTTTTCCGTCTCTACGCAAAGATGGTATTTGCATCGTGTTATCCCTTAGTCGCCTCTTACGACACCCACGGGAATATAGGGGGTGGTGACACTTGTATTCTATGCCGTCAACCACACGGCACATACCTACATATTTCTCTTGTTTTAAATAGCTACTTTTCTCTTTGCATGGTTATGATAATTATATAGATTAATGTTACATTAAAAGCATATCTATATGAAGCACATTAGTATCCACCTATTCTATGTTATGGGGGCCTGGCATTATGTCTGACAGGATTCTCCTAGTACAGATACCAGTCTCTCACAAAGGTGCAAGCTGTATCTATTTTTTAACCGACTTCAAAAAAAGGAGGAGGTTAACAATTCGTCGGAATCTTTTTTTTTTTATGTATGTTCCCCGATTTCTCTAAGACGCCTGGATCGATTTTGAAAATTCTTGTTTTGATTGAAAAAGTATACCTCCTAGTTGGTCCCATGATCACCAGGTCAGGATATGATCATGGAGTCCTGAAAAATCGAAGGAAATCTTCAAATTTTATAAGCACACTTGAAGCGATTTGACGATAACAACCCAATGCCGTCGAGTTTGGGCTCGTTTGAGTCGTCTTTACATAGACTTTGATGCTGGATGATTTCCATGGTCTGATGATAGAGTTGGAAGGTAACCATGAGATCTTTGTGATGCAATAACCCAATCTCATCGAGTTAAGGGTTGTTTGATTCGTCTTTACATGTACTTTGGTACTGGATGTTTTGCAGGGTCTGATGATGGAGCAGGAAGGTGGCCATGGGATCTTTGTAATACAATGACGCAATCCCATTGAGTTTGAGCTCGTTTGATTCGTCTTTACATGGACTTTAGTGTCGTTTGACTCGTCTTTACATAGACTTTGATGCTGGATGATTTCCATGGTCTGATGATAGAGTTGGAAGGTAACCATGAGATCTTTGTGATACAATAACCCAATCTCATCGAGTTTAGGGTTGTTTGATTCGTCTTTACATGGACTTTGGTACTGGATGTTTTGCAGAGTCTGATGATGGAGCAGGAAGGTGGCCATGGGATCTTTGTAATACAATGACGCAATCCCATTGAGTTTGAGCTCGTTTGATTCGTCTTTACATGGACTTTAGTGCTGAATGTTTACCAAACTCTGATGATAGAGCAGGAAGGTGGCCATGGGATCTTTGTAATACAATAACGCAATCTCATCGTGTTTAGGCTCATTTGTTTTATCTTGGCAAACACTTTGGTATTGGATGATTTCCGGTATCTGATGATGGAACTGAAACGAACGTGTTTAGGCTAGTTAGTTGATAACAAAAAAATACTTCAAATTGCCAGAAAGGTACAGGTCTACATTTCAGAATTAAAGAATGACGCCAACCGGTGGCGCAGCGGGAGTGTAAGCGACTGCTACGCCGAAGGTCGCGGGTTCGATTCCCGCTCAAGTCAAACATTTGTGTGCATGAACATGGATGTTTGTCTTGGTCTGGGTGTTTCTATGTATAATATGTATGTATTTACAAAAAAGAAAGTATAGATATATGTATGTTTATCCATTATCTAGTACCCATAACACAACCTCTGCTTAGCTTGAGACTAGATGGTGAAGTGTGTATGTGGTAGAATATTATTATAGAATTTAAGCACGTAAAGAAGGCCTCCCCATCATTTACCACCTACACTATCCTATGTACCTAATTACCACCTATTACTATTTTTATTAGTACCTATACCACTAAAAAGCAAAAAATAAAAATTATTTTTAAATAAAAAGAAACCGACTTCAAAAAACACTAAGGAACTAAAAAACAAAAAATAATTGGTTTTGGAGGAACAATTTTTGGAGTCGGTGCCAAGCACTTACGCAAAAAGTTACTAAATTACAAACTACCTATTCTATCAACAACAAAAGTTGTATAAAAATGTGTAGAGGTTTTATAGTCAGATCAGAAATACTTGGCTTGGCACCGACTCCAAAAATTGTTTCTCCAAAACCAATTATTTTTTGTTTTTTAGTTCCTTAGTGTTTTTTGAAGTCGGTTTCTTTTTATTTAAAAATAATTTTTATTGAACTTTAATTTAATTTTATATCCAAGCGCTCAAGCAGTAAAATGTCACATCATATATTATAATATTCGATGATCTGTCCAAAGCATATAAAAGGTGGGTAGTCATTAAGTAAGGCCGTCGTGTGAATTGTGATAATTATTGTGAACAAGAGGTCGCCCCGCGGTCGAAATTCGACCATAAATTATTAAAATTTGTGCCTCCTCTGGTGTTGCTTGTGCTCATGAGTGGCGGTAATTGCTTACCATCAGGCGATCCGTCTGCCCGTTTGCCGCCTATTACTATACAAAAAAAAGAAAAAAAAAAGATAATCCCTTTCCAGTTTAAAAGTAGAGTAATACTGTATACGTATACATGTCATGTGTGTGTGTGTCAAATGTTTGAGTGTATAGATAACGTTTATTTTCCATATAATCATACATTTCTAATGCATATTTCATAAAAAATAGCATTCTGCACACCTACTACATGTAAGCAATAAGTGCACCAAACATAATCCTCCGTTCGTGCATTTCTCGTAAAAAGGGATCATAAAAGTTCGCTTCACGTATCTTAATATATATATTTCTTGTGTGCGTGTGTATGTCACTGAACTCCTCCTAAACGAATGGACCGATCTTGATGAACTTTTTTGTGTGTGTTCAAGGGGACTTGAGAATGGTTTAGATTCACAATTTAGTCCAATGGAAAATGTATTTTTAGTTAATGTTTAATTTGTAAGTAGTTGTGGATTTTGGAATATTTCACATTGGAACCGACGGACTGCGCTGCTATCGCAGTGTCAAATTTTATATTAATTATTTCGTCAAAGTACATCGAAACCTTACCTGAATAATAAAACATTAAAAAATAAAGATTTTGAGTCGACAACATATATCTGCAAAATTCGGATTGGCGAGTAGGTATTTTGTTAAATTGTAATGGTTCTGACAGACAAATTACAGTCGCCATATTGGTCAGTCTAGCGAAACGTCAACCGGATAACATTTTGAGTACTACTAAGTCTTAGTACTAAGTAGTTTGTATGTGTAAATACTTTTTGCAGTTATCTATAGTAATGTAATATAATAAAGCGGAAGAGTTTGTTTGTTTGTTTGAACGCGCTAATCTCAGGAACTACCGGTTGGATCTGAAAAAATATTTTTGGATACGATAGCCCAGTTATTCCGAAAGGCTATATAACATAACGCTTCGACCCTTTTGGGCCGGGCAAAAGGCTACAAAGGCTAAAAGATAATGTCGCCTAATCTCAGGAACTAGCAGTCGGATTTTAAAAATTGTTATTGCCTAAGGCTATAGGCTATTAAATTACGCCACAACTTTAAGGGGCCTGACAAAAATAATAAAATGGTCAAACGAGAAGGGGGAGGGTTGTGTCAAAGCACAGGTCAAAGGCAAAAAAAGGCTAAACGAATAGGATACAATCTATATTATGGGTATCGTTTTCGAGATTTTCGGGCCGCTGATTAATAATATGAAATTTATTTAGTGATCCAAGATGGCGGTCGGGAAATCAAAGGTGGCGGATGAAAAAATTTTAAAAATCAATATGGGTATCGCCTCCGATATTTTATGGGTTGGGGAATCAAAATATAACATCTATTTCGTGATCAAAGATGGCGGAGGGGAAATCAAAGATGACGGATGGGAAAATTTAAAAAAATCAATATTGGTATCGTCTGCGATGTTAAAAGGGATGGGGAATCCAAATACAACATCTGTTTCATGATTCTAGATTTTGGATGGAAAATCAAAGATGGCGGATGGGAAAAATTTAAAAAATCAATATGGGTATCGTCTCCGATGATATAAGGGATGGGGAATCCAAATACAACATCTATTTCGTGATTCAAGATGGGAAATCAAAGATTGCGGATGGGAAAATTAAAAAAATCAATATGGGTATCGTCTCTGATGATTTAAGGGATGGTGAATCCAAATACAACATCTATTTCGTGATCAAAGATCGCGGATAGGAAATCAAAGATGGTGGACGGGATTTTTTTTTAAAGTCGATATTGGTATCGTCTCCGATATTTTAAGGAATGGGGAATTCAATATTATATGAAAATCTTTGTTTGTTTGTATATACTCTGAAATGATAAGAGATTAAGCGCTACGTCAATGGTAACTTTGGAAAAGGGGCTTCGAAAAAAGGGAATAAACTAAATAAAAATTCTTAAAAAGGCGATACGGAGTTCGCTGGGTCACCTAGTTTATATATAGATTAGTGTCGCAGATAACTATTTATTTCGCAAATATTACCGAGCTATAGTACCATCCAGGATGTCAAATAATTCGCCTTTTACGACACCTACGGAATAAAATAGGGTAATGATTCTTTGTGTTCGAAATCCGTTACCATAGGGGTTGTATATTCTTTCCGGACACTAAAATGTAAATCGTTCACTTACGAAATTAAATTGGCTAAACTGGAACGTGAATCGCAATGTTGAGGGTAGGCCTTATAAGGGGAAATACCAAGCCCCCTCAAACCAAACTCCTGAGTCTGCTACCGAGGAGGAGATCAGCAAAAGCCGACGCATGTACAATATGTCGCACCCTTTGATAGCTAGGAAACTGGACTTATCCGATGCTGAATGCTCTATTAAGCTGAATACTACTGGTAAACATCAGCCACTACATAAAACCACTTGGAGAAATTTATGGGATTTTAGACATTTACAAAAAGACTGCCAGACTTTCTCTGTAGTTCAGTAGATAAGTCTGCTAATCAGGCGGCCTCGGGTTCGATTTTCAGATCTGGCAAACATGTTACTGAATTTTTCTGTATTCTCAGTAGCACGGGACCTCCCAATCCTACGCGAACATTTATGCCGCGAGACCAACGAGGCAGTCTAATTATATTATACTAATTATAGTGTAATTATATTATACTAAACTTATGGATTACACACAAGTAAGTTAATATTACACACCTACATCTGTATTAAATGAACTTCTGTATTAAAGCCCTGCCAAATAAGTGGTGGCAGAGAAAGGAAGATGGAAGCTATAGACAAAATTGTACATCCCACCGGTAAACGATAACAGATATAGAAATCTATCTCCGAATATTGATCAAAATGAGAAATACTCCTGAGCCAGTTTCCGGTGTGTGTGTGTCTGGACTGACAGACCACATACATACATGGGAGACCATACGTAGATAATTATATACATATTTGGCGAAAATCTTCCCCATACCACCCAGATATCTCATACTGAAACAAAAAACCTCTCATTTACATTAAATATATCATAAATTAAATTTCCCTTTGTTGTCCTGTAATGCCACAAACATTTTTTTACGAGTTTACAAAATTAATGTGGCCGCGGCATAATGGTAGATACAATTTAGTCCAATAATTACGGACATCGTCCATTGCGTCCTCACTAAGTGGACACGAGAGGCAATTGGATGCAGATACAGCAACGTAACTGTAAATTACGATATGCATCTGTTAAAGCCATTCGAGTGCCGATGACAGTTGTGTATGCTCATTCAAATTAGTTTATTAACGAGAAGAGGCAGTTTTATTACTAATTTGATTGCTATTATATTTGAGAGCACTATGGAGACAACGATCGGAAGACCAAAAGACTGCTGCGCAAAGCTTCAAACCTATGTATCTTTGACTTGCCGAAGCTATGTGCGTACATACATACTTTTGTAGTCTTACGCCTGTATCCCCGAAGGGGTAGACAGAGGTGTAAATATTACACCCACATTTCGCCATGAATTTTTAGGTCCCACGTAAAAGGGGGCGAGCCTATTGCCGTTACTGGGCATATCACCAGACTCTGGGCAGTGCGGGCTGCTACTGAGTATACGGAAAAACCCAGTAACATTTTTGTCCGACCCAAGAATCCAACCCGGTACCTCCGATCAGCAGTCGCATACGCTATCCACTGGACCACGGAGGCAGTCTATATACATACATACATATGTATATAGACTCATGCCTATTTCCCGGGTAGGCAGAGACTACAGAACGCCATTTGCAACGATCCTGACATATATCTCTTGCTTCATTCACTCCCATCAGATTCCTCATGCATGCTCTGCTGTTCAGGGTACTTCTAGCCTGTCCCGTTTTTAGGATGTCTCCAATCTGTTCAGAGAATGCCCGCCTAGGTCTTCCCCTTCGTCCTGTCCCATTCATTCTTGCCTTGTATATCTGATTGGTAAATTTTTCGCCATGTGCGTATTAAGTTGTTAATCATCGCTTATTAAACGGTTGAGGACAACATTGTAATGAAACTTGGATGTCTGAGAGTTAACCAGGTAATTTTGAAACGTCAGTGGTGCATGTCGTGGTTTTTTCGTTAAAGACAACTCCCGAAACAATAATTTATGGATCACACAAAGTGTTGTCTCCTGTGGGAATCGAATCCACCACACTCGACGCAGTGTCACGCGGCGAGGCGGCCGCTTAAACCACTACCGGTCATTTTCAATATTCGATCCATACATGGATTTTGAGATTCGAGATTCGCGTTTGACATATTTTGTATGGAGCTTACGCCAACCCTGCAGTGGTTTGATCTAGGGATCCTCTCAATAACAATTTGTTAGTCTACTCCCTTGGCTATCGCTACATATATGTAACCTCTACATTTCTATATCATAATAAGTAGAAAATAAGTTGATATACCTACACCTACTCTTCAACATTGTATTTATGTAGAAGATAAGCCGTTATACACAGTGATTCACAGTCTATTTATTTGGAAAATAGATTTGTTAAACAAACAATTTTTCACTCTACACACAATAATGCAATACCCGAGTGTAATACAATGAAGCTCGATCAATCTTACTCACGCACACACATACAATATTTATTACATTATTTTTATCCAAAACTTATCTATTTGGAGGCTTACATGAGACATGAATAACACCTGTGGATTTATTATTCAGTAGAACAACACCAAATGAATTTATACCCTAAGTTTTGTGTAACAAAATTGATTTTACAAAGGGATGGTTTTCAGGTTCAGTATTTTTGGTTGAGTAAAATAATCCATCTTTATCAGCCGTTGACAAGTTTATGTTTTGTGACAAAAACATAGATTTTTGCGTCATTGAAATCTATTGTTATGAGGTTAATGTTTTGTCCCGGTAGGCTGGCATTTTTGACATCTATTTTTCTATTAAAATGTTTTCTTTTCATACTGGACTGCATTTTTGTACTGGCGACAAACATTGTAATTAGGTAGAGCAGATATGATCGAAAAACTGCACATTTGGTACCTGTAGTGGTTTAAGCGCTTGCCACTTCGTTCGACAGCGTGTTCGATCCTCCCACGAAACAATACGTTGTGTGATGTTTCCACCGCGCAACAAAAAAAAAGGTAGTGTACCTTTTTTTTGTTGCGCGGTGGGAAACTCTCTACGAGCCGTCTCACTCGGTCGAATTGAACAATCAATCGAGTCGGGGGCTGGCGGAGGAGGTGTGTGAGGCTCTCCTCTAGAGGCTTACTCATTAAAACCACCGCGGTGTCCACTGCGGACCCGTGTCGTGGCGCGGTTACGCGATTCCCGGTTAGCATTCTTTATCGCGACCCCGCCAGGTGATCCATTGCCTAATTGTTCTTTGAGTCAGCATGTTCTTTGTGTCCATTGGTTGAATGTTTGTATAGTAAGTACTCCAAAAGTAAAAAGCAGAAATATCTACCAGTTCAAGCTCATAATTACAATTACATTAGCCTGACCTTGTACACCTTTCTCTTTGAGGATCCATGCATTTACGACTGTCTCTCAGTCTCAGAAGCTTCATTTTCATGACTCCTTTAAAGGCTTTACCCGATCCCTAATTTGTCCACCCTTCTATAACAAGTTATCACATTCGTCCCTAATGCATGCATCGAAAGTATCGACCACTGTGACCCATATAGACTACAATAGGCAAGCATTTCTTGTTTGTCATGGTGGCCAATCTATATAATGACAAGCCTTCTGGGGTCTTCAATGGTGGATCCCGGCATTGTGTGCAAAATGCCTACATTATAAGCCCCGGTACGCAACATTCCTTGCCGGCCGCATTAAAGGAAATCTTGGGTGTGATCTTTTTTACAAATTGGTCACTTTTTTAGACGAGGATGACTTCTAACACTTACGAATTAAACTTTATTTTTCTTTCAGCTCCTATTTCTACTCATAATTATCATACATATTCTTCATCACACCTATTTACTGTCCTTTTGCTGGGCACGGGCCTCTTCTCACTATCAGAAGGGAAAGGCCATAGTCTGCCACGGTGGCCAAGTGCGGGTTGGCAGACTTCACATGTCTTTCGAGAAGATTATGGAGAACTCTCAGACATGCAGATTTCCTCACGCTGTTTTCCTTCACCGATATGCAAGCGATAATTAACAATGTAATAAATACTTAACTTTGAAAAGTCATTGGTGCGTGGCGTGGATTCGAACCCGAGACTCTCTGCGTAGCAGTCTGCCGGTCTCTCCACTCGGCTATTGCTGCTTCATATTCTTAAATAACATTATTTTAGTATATTGCAAGCCTACCATATAAAATTGAACCACAACCTCGTCACAGTTATTGGCATGACGATATTATTGCCACAATTTCTGCAATACCCCAGGCCAAAGGTTCTACATGATAATGCTAACAATCACCGCCAAGACGGTGGTACTATTACCACAATACTAAGAATCTAAATCAGAAATAAAAAAATCGGAGGTCTCGGGTTCGATTCCCGGGTCGGGCAAAAGTGTTACTGGGTTTTTCGGAATACTCAGTAGCAGCCGAGTCTGGTGATCTGCCTGGTAACGCCAATAGGCTCGCCTCCTATTGCGTGGGACCTAAAAATTCATGGCGAAATGTGGGTGTAATATTTACACCTCTGCCTACCCCTTCGGGGATACAGGCGTAAGACTATAAATAAAAATAAATAAAAAAACCTGCATAGTCACATACACACAACAAAGTACAATAAATATATAGTACTAGAGGACGGCAGCTACGCCTGCAATTTTTTAAATTTACCCGTTTTGGCCAATCCCGTGGGAATTTCGGGCAATCCCTTCTTAGTGCACCCCTTCGGTCCCCAAGGAACATACATGCCAAATTTCAGCTTCCTGCGCCCAATAGTTTCGGCTGTAGCGTGTCAGTCAGTCAGTAACGCAAGGATTTTATATATTAAGGTAATTAAGTTTAATTGAAAAAGATTACTCCCTTACTAGGAATAGACCGTGAATTGCTTTACAAACATTCATAGATCAAATATCAAATAACTTCCAAAGCGCTATATTTAACTCTAGTATGTTATTGGGATAGATTAATAGAACTAAAGGTTTTAACCTTTAGTTCTGTAGTCTTAGGTTATTGGATAAATAATTTGTTAAGTACTTAGTATACTTTTAAGTTAGTAGCACCAGGCCGGGCGCACTTCGCATTTTAGGTACAAACTTACAAGTACAGTACTCGCCAAACTTTATGGCCGCTCCGAACCTAGCCGCATTGCGCTGCGTAGAACACAAAATCAGGTATCAGCGGGACGTATGCGGGGCGTGGAGGCAGGGCACGCCCGCGCGCGCTGTCCTCCACCCGCTAGCGTCCTCGCCTACCGCGCGTTAGTGTGAGTGTGCTACGTTCGTACACGACTCACATAATCGCTGAGCTCTGACAGTATCGTCGCGTTTAAAATAGTTTCGTAGTGTTACTTATTTATTGTTTCTCGTTGCTATCGTTGTTTCTTGTTGTTATTTGTACTTATATAGTTACCATTGTCATTGATCATGCCTTGCGGTCGTTTTAATGTTTTACGTCGCCAAACACGGAAAATAGTGTATGACGTATTAACGTTTATGAAGAAGGAAAGAAGTCTAGGCTTAAAAGTCCCTTCACCTTACTGAATTTACATTACTCGAATTTGATTGAATATGCAATTAAACAATATAATATAGCAAATCTAACAACGTAACTGAAGATTTTAATTTTCAATAATTACAAATATATTTTCTTGGCTATGACATGTCCACCCGACTGTACCATGCGCAAGTTCGTACCGATGGCTACATTCAGAGCGGCCATAAAGATTGGCGAGTACTGTACCTCGGCCGACCATGTCGACATGGTTGGATTTAGTAGGTTGCCGCGCGCCGCTCACATTAGACGTCACGCAACGAGTGCGACTGCTCCGTATTCTCACGCGCCGTGTTCATACACTGTTCAAATTTATACTTAAACGCCTTTAACAACAAAAATGTATCATCACAAGTCTAATGCAAAGTATTGCTTAATTAACTGTGTGTCGAAAGCGACTTGAAAATTTGATTTTATTTATATTACGAGAGCAACTTGAAAATTTGATTTTTTGTTTGTTGAGATATCCTAACTATTATGGTGTCAAATTAAAGATCTAGTTCAAAAGCCATTTTATCTGTTTGAATCATGTAAATCGGTCCACGCATTTAGGAAATAACTAAGAATTTGTATAGTAAAAATGTAAACGACCAGAATTTTTGTGCTTTTGTTCTACTAGCTCAAATAGTGGGATAGGATACTTATAGGATAATTATTTATTATTAGGTACGTGGTCAAGTAGGTAGATAGACGATGAATAAATATAGTAGCAGCGCCAAGTCGACAACCCTAGCACGCCACTCCGCGCCAGACAGCGACAGCGTTATGTGTTAGAAAAGAACGGGAACTGTTAGGTTAATATCGCATAAAGCCAGGATCAAACCAACGCGTTCAGCTTGCGTCCACGGTGGCGATCAGATGTTGTGTACGAACTTATAGCGCGGTGTTCACATCTACGCGTCCTCGGATTGCAAGCGGCGTCCGGTGCAGCGTCTGCACGCGGCGGTGGCGATCAGATCGCGCTTGTTGCGTTAGGACGCTGCACGCAGCTATTATTTGTTGAGGAATCTGTGTTTTTGTAGATTTTAAGTATGGTGGAAACGGAAGAAATTATAAATTAATTCCACAAATACCCATTGTTGTATGATACGTCTCATTTTGATAAGGCGTTATCGAATGATGGTAGGTATTTACTTCACTGGCACTGTATATCATACATATCCACCTCAAGTTCAGTTCTTATTCCTCTTCGTCTTCAATAATAGCAGACAGAAGTAAAACTTCTTCAATTTCACTATCTGTATCAGAGACAGCATTTTAGTGACGCGACTACAGCCTGGTGAACGCCTGAACGAACGCGACAGTGTGCACAACTTATGCACGCGCAATAATCGCCACCGCGCACGCCACCGCGGACGCGAGCTGAATGCGTTGGTTTGATCCTGGCTTTAGGCACTGAGTGCTTATGCGAGCTGAATTGAATTTTATTGCTTAGTGCCAAGAGTCGCAATTTCAATAAATTGGTTTGAAAAGTGAAGCTTCTGTACGTTAGTACTATTAATTATTCTGTGGTAGCACTAAGTTACAATGAATTGTTTAGTAATTACTTAAGCATTTATTTGTATTCTGTTTTCCAGCTCTCTTACTATTTAATCAGCCATATTTGAGCGTTCGAGCTTTGCACATTTCTATTAATTCATATTCTAGGGGAATAACCGACATTCAGAGTATTTTATTTGCAGAAGAGAGCGATCTACCTCAGTGCCAATTCTCGTAATTATGTTTGTTCAAAATACAGTTTCGATAGAGATAGCCTCCATGGTCCAGTGGTTAGCGTATGCGACTGCTGATCGGAGGTCCCGGGTTCGATTCCCAGGCAAAAGTGTTACTGGATTTTTTCGAATACTCAGTAGCAGCCTGGAGTCTGGTGATATGCCCGGCAACGGCAATAGGCTCGCCCTCTGTTACGTGGGACCAAAAAATTCATGGGGAAATGTGGGTGTAATATTTACACCTCTGCCTACCCCTTCGGGGATACAGGCGTGAGACTATTAAAAATAAATAATAATAAAATAAAAAAACTGTTTCGATCTAATGTCAGTATCATACCCACTTAAGTCACAAATGGTATTCTTCTAAATTGAATAATAATATCGTGAATCTAGTCAGTCGTAAATTTAACAAAGTGTCAAACTATGTGGTAACCTCTAACTGTATAAGTCAAACTAGATGAGCCAGCGGTTACGCCCGCTATATTTAAGGCTGCTCCGCTCCCGCTCATAGCGTGATTTTATATAGCCTATAGCCTTCCTCGGCAAATGGGCTATCTAAAACTGAAATAATTTTTCAAATCGGACCCGTAGTTCCTGAGATTAGTGCGTTCAACCAAACAAACAAATAGTTCAGCTTTATATATTAGTATAAGATTCAGGAAATAATGACATTCAGTTAGTCGAATACCAATTGTAAGTCAATTCATAATATAATCGTATTTAACTCAAAATACAACCAAAGGTCAACAAAACACTAGTATAAAAGGAAAGCAAGAAAATTTAATTTAAAGGAGAATATAACGTTTCTAAAATGCATTGTATACGTTGGTACAATGTCGCGCGATGAAAACATCAATGTTTTCGATTCTATGTCGAAAGGCCGGTGAAGTGGTTCGACCACTGGTCGGCGATTTCTTCGTATTACAGGTTTTAATGTTTACATGGTACAAGAATTATTTGGATGAATAAGGCGTAAACAGCTGATAGTAACAGTAGCCGCTGTGGGCTGGGCACTTTGTAAGAAGTAATAATGGCCATTGGAGCAGACAGGTTATGGAGTGGCGACTACGCACCTGACCACGGACAGTTACGCCTCTACATTTTATTTAAAACCTTTCCGTCCGATCTTTTGGGAATTTTGGGCAATAATAATAATAATATAATAATAATAATAATTTATTCACCAAAATAGTTACAGAAGTGTACACAAGTAGATATAACTGGTGGGTAGACTTATTCTAGGCATTACAATGTGTTGCAAAAAAATAATAATTTTGTACATAATCATAGTAACCCTGCCTCTTAAACTAGGCTATCCTGTATTTTAAGAGACAGTGTCTAGCTTATAGATTCACAATTTTTATACAACATTGGACAGTGTCGATCTACCGTTTAAACTTGACAGCAGTAATAGTTGTGTGTGTACGAGTAAAATGTGGGGGGGAGGGTGTGTAGTGATGTGATGTGATATGTTGTGGGTTTGTGTGTGTGGCTATAGGGGTGAGTGTGTGTGGATGTAAGTGTGAGTATGTTTGTAAGTGTGCGTTTTTTCATTTAGGCGATGTAAGTGAGTAATGACTCTGTGTATGTGTAGTCTTTCTGTAGTAGCCACTCTGTTACTGTTTGTTTTACTGTGTGTGAATTTAAATCTATAATTTGTAGATATTTGTGAACTTTTTTATAAATGTGCCCACTTAGGGTATAAAATTGGCGTTTTGCGAAGGAAGTTTTGTGCTGAGTACCCTGAATAACATATGTTCGCTTGTTTGGGTCGGACTTAGGAAGACTGGTGTGTTTTCTAAGAATCGATTTAAGCACAAAGAGTTGACGAACCGAAAGGACTTTGCAGTCAGAATAGAGTTCAGTAGTTGGATATCTATAGGGCTTTTTCGTCATGACTTTTAGAATCGCTCTCTGTGCTCTCTCAACTCTCAGAAGGATAGTCTTAGCTGCACCGCCCCAAACAGCGATACAATAGCCAATTATAGATTGACACAGAGCGTAGTACACGATTTTCAGAGTGTCAGCATTAGCCGATTGTCTGAGAGACTTGAAAATGTGTATCAGGCGCAGCGTTCTGGTAGTGAGGGCATCAATTTGTTTGTCCCATCGCAAACCGTCGTCTATCTGCACTCCCAAATACTTTACACTGTCAGTTCTAGTGAGTGTTGGGCATGTACAGGTTCCCAAGTTGTTTGAGCATGTGTGAGCTGTTAAATTAAAGGTCGGTGCGCTGTTACGACGTATTGCAAAAGGAATGTAGGTGGTTTTTTGTAGGTTAAGTGTAAGTAGATTTGAATGCCTTCTTAATGCTCTCCTACATGCCAAAGTTCAGCTTCTTGCGCCCATTAGACTGTGCGTTGTCAGTCAATCAATAAAGAAGGAATTTTATATACAGGGTGTTGAAATTAAACTACAGTTTACGGATTTTATCGCGTTGTATTGGTTTCACTAAGTTATTACATTTGAAACTAAAGATCTAGAAACTATATTTTTAATTTATTACTAGCCGACGTTTCGAATTCTTTACAGAATTCATTTTCACGGCAGACTGAGGTGATATTTGTCTTTTTCTTGAATGTATAAGTTATCTCAAAGTACCCGAACATTTTTCAACTACTGTTGTTACTATTTACGCAGAATGAGCTCACAGTGTCCTTAGGTCTTCTGGTGACTTTGTCCTTCTTGGGTTTCATTAGCCTTATGACAGGGTCCCAAGCTGGAGGAACATTCCAACCATCTTCCCTATTGAAATTAGGGTGTTTTTTAATTTCAATAGCTTCTCGTATCATCCTTGGAAGAAAACGATGTTCTTTTGCGAGTATCTGTGGTTCATCAAATCGCAGGTAGTGGTTGGGTCCTTGTTCCACATGTTCACACACAGCAGACTTTGTTGAGCGTTTATGTTTTATGTCAGCTATATGTTCTTTGAGTCGAATGCCTATGCTTCTCTTGGTTTGTCCAATGTATGAGAGCCCACATTCACAGTCAATTTTGTAGACACCGGCCTCTTGCAAGGGTAACTGACACTTGACAGATGGTAATAATTGACTGATCTTCGTTGGCGGCTTGTAGTAAGTTTTGATAGAAGCTCGCTTCAAGATGTAGCCAATTTTGTCGGTCACGCCCTTGATGTATGGGAGGACAGCAGGTTGTCTTTCTACTGTGGCTGGTTTTTCTTTCTTCTGGGATCTGTGACAGTGGCGCGGCGGTCGGAGCTTGTTGTCTTGCAGAACTTGCCTGACATGTTGAAGCTCAGCGTCCAGGTGTTTCTTGTCACAGATCCCGCGGGCTCTCTGAAACAGAGACATTCCTACAGTAGCTAACTGTTTAGGATGGTGGTGAGATTCACCGTTTAAGTACCTATTTGTATGGGTCTTTTTCCTATACACAGTATGGCTTAAGGAGTTGTTTTTATTCCTGATGACAAGTACATCTAAGAAAGCTAAAGACTTGTTTGCCTCTAATTCCATTGTGAATTGTATTTGGTTATTAATAGAATTAAGATGGTTAAGGAAAGCATTAACACTATCTGTTGGTAAAATTGTGAAAGTGTCATCTACATACCGCTTGTAGAACCTCGGTGTGATGGTGGCAGTCTGCAGGGCTCGCGCCTCGAAGTCCTCCATGAAGATGTCAGCGACAACAGGCGATACTGGAGAGCCCATTGCTACACCGTCTACTTGTATGTAGTATTTCTTGTCCCATAACAGATAGCCTGTTGTCAGGCAGTGTTTGAGTATTTCTGCATATTCCTCAGGCATGTTGTTTTCTGTCAGCTTCCTTCTAGTAATTTCTACACAGTCATGTACTGGTATGCATGTGAATAATGACTGTATATCAAAACTAACCATAGTTTCCTTGTCAGAGAGATGTAGGTGTTTGATTTCACTGACAAAATGGTAGGAATCTTTCACATGTGCTCTCGTGTTGCCTCTGAGCGGTGAGAGAATCTTTGCCATGTGTTGAGCCAGTCTGTAAGTTGGTGCGCCTATCTGACTAACTATCGGGCGCAGAGGAGCGTTTTCCTTGTGTATTTTTGGTAGCCCATACATTTGAGGAGGTTTTACACACGATGGTATTAAATATTTCACGTCCAAATTAAGTTTTTCGGAGTATTTCTTAACAATATCACAAGTTTGCTTGAGTATTTTGTTCGTAGGGTCTGACTTAACCAACTTGTAGGTACTTTCATCCGACAAAAGATGTTCCATTTTTTGTTTATACTCGGACGTGTCCATCACTACCGTTGCATTTCCTTTATCTGCTCGGAGTACTGTAAGTTCAGGCCTAGCTTGTAAGTTCTTCAGTGCGAGATATTCGGTCTTAGGTAGATTCCTTGCCGGCACTTTCGATTGACGTAATACAGCAGAAACGTCCTGTCGTATGGCCTCGAAATCTTCCTTACTCACATTGTTCTTCACTAGGCAATCCTCAACGTTGCAAATAATGGTTTCATACGGTATTCTTGATGGAGTTATCGCGTAATTTAAACCTCTGTTAAGTACTCTCTCGGTATTTTCATCTAACGTGTGTTTTGACAGATTGACAACTGTTTGTCTATGGGCGGACGGTAGCGTGTGATTGGTCCGTGCGAAAACGTTCTGTTTCATGTTGTACTGGTCATTTGATTTTTGTTGTAATTTTTCAAAAGGCCGGTGTCTACAAAATTGACTGTGAATGTGGGCTCTCATACATTGGACAAACCAAGAGAAGCATAGGCATTTGACTCAAAGAACATATAGCTGACATAAAACATAAACGCTCAACAAAGTCTGCTGTGTGTGAACATGTGGAACAAGGACCCAACCACTACCTGCGATTTGATGAACCACAGATACTCGCAAAAGAACATCGTTTTCTTCCAAGGATGATACGAGAAGCTATTGAAATTAAAAAACACCCTAATTTCAATAGGGAAGATGGTTGGAATGTTCCTCCAGCTTGGGACCCTGTCATAAGGCTAATGAAACCCAAGAAGGACAAAGTCACCAGAAGACCTAAGGACACTGTGAGCTCATTCTGCGTAAATAGTAACAACAGTAGTTGAAAAATGTTCGGGTACTTTGAGATAACTTATACATTCAAGAAAAAGACAAATATCACCTCAGTCTGCCGTGAAAATGAATTCTGTAAAGAATTCGAAACGTCGGCTAGTAATAAATTAAAAATATAGTTTCTAGATCTTTAGTTTCAAATGTAATAACTTAGTGAAACCAATACAACGCGATAAAATCCGTAAACTGTAGTTTAATTTCAATGTGTAACATTCGCGTAAACCCAAGAAGATACTATACAGGGTGTCACAAAACCCATCACCAAGCCGAAGTTTACTCGTTTTGGATATCATACCAACTCATACTAAGCAAAAATAATTCCTGGTAAACGATTTTTTTAAGTGGACAGATATTTTAAACCGCAATCATAAAGCGTGCAATGTTCAAAATACCTACTTAGCCATTAGTGCATAGGCCATCTATAGAATGAATTGGAGGGGTAAATGCATCGATTTTGTACACAATTAGAAAAAAAAAATGGTGAGTATGCGCGTCAATATTTCCTGAACTAATAATTACCGAGGTATGATGCCGAAGTAAAAAATGTTCGTAATGATTGGTACAATATGGGATTTCAGTTTTCATTAAGGGTCTTTTTACATCCCACATACAGATTATATTAATAGTTGTATTGTCAGTCCTACAAATTAGATTTGGTGACACACCGACGACACTAGCCTTTTCTCATTTAACGGTGAGACCAATTTCCGAATTGAATCGACAGAAATGACTACTTCTAAATCCGTTATATCTTATGAATGGAATGTTTGATTTTAATCATTTAATAAGCATTTACAGGTATTGAAACGGTATATAACAAAATATTTTAATGGGGTTAGATTCGACCCGGGATTCGAACCCGGGACCTCCGATCAGCAGTCGCATGCGCTTATCCACTGGACCACGGAGGCAGTCAGATTTAATACAGAGGGAGTATGAATAATATAGTTCGATTATTGTAGGCACATTTCTTCACGTCTTTCAAAAATAATTTAATATGCACGCCTTTCTGAAAAGTCAGTGGTGCACACAGTGGGTTTGAAATTCCAAAGATCCATCATATTGTGTGAGTTCGAGTTTCGAGTCTGGGTGAGACTCGAAACTCGAACTAGAACGAGTTTTGTGTCCGATACCTGAAATCGCGGATCATTTGTTAATATCCGCGATGCTGTAATTTATTCCTAGTTAGGGCTCTCTTGTCGTAAGGTGAAAAAATATACCTATTAAAATAATTTTTTTCACCGTGGTCACCATGTAAGCCTTCCTTACAACCTTGGATTGCACAGACGCCGTTTACACAGCTCTGTCCTTGGACACCATTTCTGAAACGAAATAAGAAATTGTTCCAAGTTATTGAAAATGTTTCTAATATTTTGTTTTATTTTCTTTTCTTTATTGAACAGGTGCTGCAGCTTAGTAATTAATATTTTAGTAATATTTTATATGAAATGGTTATACATTATTATGAAGTTTTCAATTAAGTAATTTACTATTACTGAGTTAAACTATATCAATTATTTTCTACTATATAGGTGTTGCTTCTAAATTCTCGTCAATAGCGAAATGCAATTGTTCTTTAGTTTTCCGTGTGGTGACGGATTAAGAATACAGAATGTCACCACCCCATATCATCCCATGGGTGTCGTAAGAGCCGACAGAGGGAGCATATTATTCAGAGAACAGCACTGTAAGAAAAGGAAAACTTGATACAAACCCTACACCAAGCCGTTTGTCCAGCATGGTATAGTAGGCCAATTCCTCCTTTCAAAGGAGAGGCCTAGTCCAGCAGTGGACTGTTAAAGGCTGATGATGTGAATTGTTCTTTAGTAATAAGATAATAGGCTCAATAACTTAACTTCACGATAACAGTATAATTTCTATTTATTTGAAATGAAATGAATGAAATGAAAATTATTTATTTTTATATCAGACGAGGGACATCATATAAACAGTGAGAGAAAAAACAAAAAAAACTATAACTAGGCAAAAATCGTACACGCCCGTCGTCTGTACAAAAATAGGAAGCCAGTTCAGCATATTGCCGGACATATGTGCCCGACGCTGGTTTTCAACTGGCTCCTTAGTAGACGCGGACGTCAAAACCAGATTATTTTACTTACTATAATTATTATATAATATTGGTTGACATGTTACATTTTTACACAAACAACAAAAATCGAAAATCCAAAGACAATTTTTTTTATCATAACTACATTTATATTTAAATAAACGTCTCTCATAAAAATGGTTTCACTAATAAAGATCCCTATCCTATAAGCACACTATACTTACGTACTACGTATGTCCAAGATACTATATAAAAGAAGGACGTTTCACCATTAGCTTCATGCTGGCACATAGGTTTAAAAATTGAATCACAGATGTAACAATAGGAGCAAGGTCACACTACAAAATCAACTGCAATTCTTAATCAGTAAGTACCTGCCAAAAGCACATGAATCCAGCGTGTTTATGCAGCTACACAAACGCTCAAAATAAAAGGCATCTGTTACCATTCAAAAACACTTACGATAAAATACAGCCAATACCTTTAAAATCACAAGGCACCGAACTCTAAACCGTTGCAAAATCGCTTGCAATTTCAAAAATACCTGACATATCTATGTCCAAGCGTCCAATAAAGCCACTTTCGTGCCAAAATATATATAAAATTGGCGATACAGGGGTAGAAATTCACAGGGGAAATGCAGGTAATGTGGTGCACATAGGATGCAAGGGGATGCAGGGGGATGCACAATTTATTGCGTCGTAAACGTCACGTGTAATCCCTCTAAATTGCAACATGCTGTATAGGGGTGATTTGTTTTATCGTAGATATAATTAGTTTATAGAGCTTATAATATTGCGGAGTTTATTAGGTGCTGTTCGCTACGATTTCAAACGCGATCTTTTCCGTTTTTTGACAACAGCTTTGTCTACCGGGTCAAGTTATAGCGCATATGTATAAAGTTATCAATCTCCCAGTGAAAGTCCCATTCAAATTAGTTCAGCCTTCCAGAGAGGGACGTACGACATTTACTGGCTTGTGGGCCTCGTGGTTAGTGACCAAAACTGCTAAGATAGAGGCTGTAGGTTCGATTCCCACCGAAAACAAATCTTCGTGAGGTAAGCACGATTATTTGTATCTGGGTGTATTTCTTCTATAATACCTATGAATGTATGTGTATATCAGAAGTGTGTAGAGTGTATATCAGAAGGCCAATTATCGATATTAGATCTATTCAAAATTCAGTTTCGATCTAGTCTCGGCTCGGTGTCATACTTATGTCATAAATGGTATCATTCAAGTGTCAGGTTAATAATAATTAACATGACACTTGAATGATATCGCGAAGAGATCTAAAATTTAACAAAGTGTCAAACTTTGCGTCAACGTAGATCTATATGTGTCAAATTGGACTATTATGACATTGAGTGTGGCAGAATACCAATAAAATTATGAGTTTTCAAATCTCAGTTCGTTCAAAATACAGTTTCGATGTCCAGTAAAATACAAGAATCGGCCTTAAGTTATCCTATTGCCATATTACAAGCTTTGTTTGGATTTAGACTATTGTGGGTCCTTGGATATTTATATTCTATTGCCTAAGCTGTATATTCAAAAGTTGTGCATATGTAGTAGTAGTTTTAGCGTGAAAACTTATATTTCGCTCGCTTTATGTTGATGTGGGCGGAATGTCTTCTTTCGTCTAAGCTATTATAATCCTACTATAATAAGCGACGAATAGTAGTAACTATTATACGTATTTGTATGTATTTGTACTATTTAAGTTTCTTTATAGAACACTAACGAAGGAAAGAGCGAGGCTGCGTGGTAGGACCCTTTCTTACCGTTAGTGTACCATGAAATTCCGCCAAGTAACGCCTGATCGAAATAGCCATACAAAATAATGGTCATAGAAAAATAAAATTACATTGAACATTAATATTATTAACTTCACGCCTTTACCCCCGAAGCGGTAGGCAGAGGTGTATGTCACACACATACTTGGCCAGTTAGGTTTCAGTCCTAATGTAATAGGGGGCGAGCCTTTTGTCATTTACCGGGCACATTATTAAGCGAGCGATAATTAGCATTAGTAATGCACACATAAGTTTGAAAAGTCAGAGGTGTGTGCCCGGGGTACCTGGGGATCGAACCACGAGACCATCGCCTCGGCAGTCCGTTACGTACACCACTGGGCTATCGCCGGTAAACTCTGGTCTATTATAGACAGTTATTAGAACTCTAGCAAAACCATCAATCTAAAATATATTTGTTCTCATAAAGTAAATATTTATATAACTTAAGCTAACATAATAACTTAAACGCCCCACTTACATACACAGTAACAGTTGGTATAATATTTACCGTGCGAAGGAAGAACCAAGTTTAAATACTCCTGAATAGCGGAGCAAACAAACAAAGTTAGGACAAAAACCGACACCTGGACACATCTTAAGTTGTTCTCAGCAAGTTTAAACAAGTTGACTTGAAGTTAGGGTACGTAACTTTGCCCCAAGCGATAGCTTTTGTTCCCCACTTGTAGTTTTGGGTAACTTATTGTTTTGTGAACTGACTCGTGCATTGTGCATTGACAAAGCATTCAAATACGCTTTGAATACAAAGGCTGCATGGATGGCATTTTCGTTTATCTGATTAGCAGATTCTTGCCTAAAGCTAAGCTCTAAAATATGTACATTCCTGGTGGACAGATAAAACATTTTATTTTAAAAGAGTATTTCTTGCTACATGGCTTTCAGAGCTGTATTAATGACTATTGAGGCAAAAACACATACGGGAACGTGTTAGTAAAACGTGTTACAATCTGTATTTGTCTACACTATGCACACTTCCTTGATTCATACAAACTGACGACCGTATCATCTATTATACTCAATGTAACAATCCAAGAAACACCAACTGTCCATAAATCGTAAAAACAATTCATAGTAGAAATAACACTATCTGATTAATATTATCTATTTTTGACTACAGCCAGCAAAAATATCTTAAATATACACAAACGATGACTATTTATTTTGTTTAAATAAAGAAAACCTAAGCAACACCATCTGTTCATTTCCAAACAGGAAAATATCAGGAAAAATACAAATAGAAATACAATTCTACCGCACGCGAAATCCTTCACAATAAATCAGAATGTCATGTGAGTGAAACATTATCCTTCCCCTTACAATAGCTCAATAACTGATACGTAAGCAAATCCGGAATACTTCATAAAATTCACGTAAAAAATTTGAACGTTCGCTATCGGCGCCCAAACATGGGGCACAGATTAGTAACACATGGTGTCGCATATTTATCCTAGTCGACGTTTGATAGATTACGTTAGCCATTCGGTTACCTTTTTCTAATATTTACAACGAAAATAAACTTTAACACGAGGATATAAAGTACATCCACTCGAGTCCCACGTCTGGGCGCCAATAAATCTTTACATCTTTCGAATTACAATTGAATTCAGTGGAATTTACGTGAACTAATAACAGTTGACGTGTCTATTTTTGTTAGAAGGCTTTGCGTTTTTATTGAAAAATTAGGGATACGAGTTTTTGTAGCGCTTGCTCATTTACTTCACATTCAATTCATTTTAATTTGGATCGTTTATTGTTCAGTTCAGTTGTTTTCCTTGCATTTAATTCAACTCAAAAGTAAAAATTATTTGCATTTTAGTACTTGCGTAATGACTCCATTAAACTTTTTTATATTTCGTTATTAATAGGGGACGAATTAACGTTTCTGTCAAGTAATATTTCTGTTATTTCAGTGTTCGGAAAGTCGCCAGTAATCTGTATTAGTAAGTAATAAACTGAGGTTACAAGGACCTTCACATAGGCTTTACCTCGAACAATATTTATTCGGTACACAACGAAATTGCTTGAAAACAGTGCCGTGAATTATCAATATACATTCTGAGTAAGAGGAAACGTTTATTTGGTCATTTATTTGAACTGGCGTTGATAGCGGAAATCGTAAATTGATTCTGAAGGAATAATGCTTTTTAATTTCTGAAAGAATTCACTAGAAAAGCTTCGTTCTTTGCAGTTATTTGGAACATCTGTATTATGAAAACAAAACATTTTTATCTTTTATGATGAAACAAAATACCAATACACCTCTTCCTACCCCATTGAGGACAAAGGCGTGAAGTTATGTAAAGATACCATATTGAGCTGGCTACAGTACAATTTTAGTGAGTTCAAATTTTTGATTAAGTAGACGGAAAATATACTGTTGAGTAATATATTTAACTAACTATAATTATCAGTAAATATCTCAAAGGAGGTCCATTGTTCCTATATTGACTCTTAATCTATTATACCCACTGGTTCTCCTTTGTGTTTGTTTTTATAATGGTGCCTTTCTGGACTCTGCCTCAAGCGATGCAAAATGTATAAATCGGTCGTCAAGGGATTATAAAAATTGTTTTTAAAATGCCTTAAGATTGAGCAACATTAAAAACAAGCAACATGCGGTAAAATATATTGAAAATACATACAGTCCGGTACTGGAAAACGAACAAAGGATAAAACGAGGTCATTTTAATAGCTCCGCTATTACCAAAATGTATTTGACTTTCCGCGCTGTCGCAAGCAAAAAAATACCAGTTTCTAATTAAATTTTAGACATAAATTAATGAAGTGATAGTGAGTAATGAGGGTTGGCAGTTGGCAGAATGCCAGGTGGCCTGTGCCTTGTTAAATTAACGGCACACCTGCATAGCTGGCGGCTTATTGTTTTCAAGC
This sequence comes from Euclidia mi, assembly GCA_944739405.2. NCBI lineage: Eukaryota > Metazoa > Arthropoda > Insecta > Lepidoptera > Erebidae > Euclidia > Euclidia mi. The sequence goes on from OX123195.2 coordinate 64,314,876, forward strand.
ACGAGTTACCAGCTGTCGGCAGACATACCAGATTGTAAATGCTAATTTATTAGCTCTGAGATTGGTTAATTGGCTCCAGAGTAGTTTGGTGCAAATTGGCTTAATAACTATGTCTTGTAAGACGTAGATTAATATGGCGTCATTCATACTTATATTATAAATGCGAAAGTGTTTGTTTATTTTTATATGCATTTTTTAACGTCGCAATAAAGCACAGCATAATATGCAAATAGTTAGAAGGCATTACACTTTCTTAAAACTACTTATTACCGCGATAAATCAATAACCGTTGGTCACACGGATGGAGCTGGGGGTGAAGAATAGTTGTGTGCACTACTACTTTTTAATACGTGATGGCCTTGTACCGCAATATCCGAGATGCAAGGTGGATAAATTAAACTTTCGTTCCAGCACCGCAGACACAAATTGGGTGACCACAATTCATTCGGCGATCTGATTCTAAATTGAAACGCCCGAACGCTGATTTTCATTACATTTTAATAATATTATTTTACCAATACTTTAAAGTTTTTTTTTATAGACTCACCCCTGTGTCCTCGAAGGGGTAGGCAGAGGTGTAATACTACACCCACATGCCGCAATGAATTTTGAGGACCCATGTAATAAGAGGCGAGCCTATTGGCGTTTCCGGGCACATCACCAGACTCCGTGTTGCTACTGAGAATTCTAAAAATCTCATTAAAACTTTTGCCCGACCTGGGAATCGAACTCGGAACCTCGGATCAGCAGTCGCATACGCTATACACTGGACCACGGAGGCACTCAAAGAGTAACGTTTGTGATGTTTTATATATCTTTCTTTGCTTTCAAAAAATACTACGCTCACATTAGGAATAAATCCTAGAAGATAGGAGTTTTTATGAACGGTCAAGCAACTGACACTTTCCAAGCATTATACAATGTTGTCCCGTGTGAGGATCAAATCCATGACCCTCAGTACACTGTTTAACTATGAGGCAGTCACTAAAACACTTGGACTGAAATCAGAACTACAAATTGAAAACAGATAAATAACTTAAGTTAAGCATTAGTGTTATTTTCTTTATAACTCCACCGAGAACATCAAAATCAAACTTAATGTTGGGTATTGGCGCCCAATGGAGCTAACGGGTATAAAACATTTACTCATTTATAAAACATAACATGTTCGGGGGAACGGGCCGTGTTAGCCTTGGTTGGAAATCTGTCTAGGAGAAGGAAAACCCAGAAATTAAACCACACGCTCGGGGAGATGAGCCTCGTTAGCCTTGGTTGACAGCCTGACCAGAAGAAGGAAAACTTCGAAATTAAAGCAACTTTCAGGGAGCATACCCGACACAAAACCCCGATCTAAGGTGTGGACCGACCCGTGCCGAGGGATTTGTGGCCTCAGGGAAAATTTTCGTTAACGGAGGGTGCTTGTGTTGTTTGGTTACAGGTCAGATGACATTCCACCTTACCGTAGTCTCTGCCCCTCCGGGAAACAGAAAAGCATAATACATTTTTGTACGCTTTACTTATGTATATTTAGCATTTTTGTTCATTAAAGTTATAATTAATGTGTAACATTTTGTTTGACCAAAAATAAATGATTCAGATATCTTATTCTGAGGGAGGCAGCGATAGCCTAGTAAAGAAGCCAACAGACGACCTTGCAGACGGTATCGGGTTGAAATCCACGGCGCGCACCAATGACTTTTCGGAGTAATGTGCGTATTGAATTGTTATATCGGTTGCTGGAAGATCTTTGACAGTCGTTATAGGGTGTCCGTACCTTCTAAAAAATAAACTGACACTAGTCTAAATCATGGAATATCGCTATCCCTTTGGGTTGCGGAGGTCAGACAGGCAGTCGATCTGTGGAAAAGTTGATATTCAGCCACACCCGGTTAGACTAGTAAGCGGACCCCAGGTTGCAATTGGGCTAGGAGGACGCTGATGATATCTTATTCTGTGGGGTTACATATTTTGCTCGTTTAATTTAGAACTAAACTCAACAATAGTCAAATGACCATGAATAAAAATAAGCAAGATTAGAGAGCTACGTTCAAATTAATATAAAGCAACATTTAAAACATGAGGTCATTCATAATTTGCTCAATTTAATACTCACGGAATTGGCGTCAAAATGTCGCCTCAGGCCCATTTCGCCAAGGGTATTCGAGTTCAGAATAATGGGAACAATTATAGGGCGAAACAGGAACTGTGTAGCAATAAATGAGGTTATTCGTCCGTATTATTATTATGTTTTTATTTCTTTATATACACTCCTCATTAAAATTTTGGAGCGAAAGTAAAATAAAGAGATGTAGGACGCATTGCTCGGCGTTGTATGAACATTTCGTTAATTTTTCCTTAATAACGTTGTAGTTGGTAGTATATTTTTATTACATTTTAGGAAATTTCCTTTTAGACATTATGGGAAGGAAACAAGCTATACTAATGAATTAAAATAAAAATATAATATTGTACCTATTACTCGCTCATAAAATTTAAAATAGCTTTGCCTTTGTGGTAGTAAAAAACACTAGAACTACTAAAAAGACACTAAAACAAAACCTTATAACTTATAATAAAGAGCCTAAATAAAAAAGAGATATCAAAATAATCAAATTAGGAAATGAATATAACTTTCTAATGCATCATCAGCCTTTAACATTCCACTACAGTATCCATATAGTCTGTGTGTCCACTGTTGGACTAAGCCTCTTCTTTGAAAAGAGGAATTGGCCTACTATACCACGCTGGCGAAACGGGTTGGTATAGGGTTTGTATCAAGTTTTCCTTCTCTTACAGTGCTGTTCTCTGCATAGTAAGGTCCCTCTGTCGGCTCTTACGACACCCATGGGATGATATGGGGTGGTGACAATCGGTTTTCTTAATCCGACACCACACAGAAATGTCTAATGCATGCTATTTGAAAAATTGTACCGATTTACTCTTTTCTTTCTTTTTCTAGTAAAGATCGAATACTTCACAACCCTCATCTTACAATCATACTGTAAACACATATTTAAGAATATGATCTAAGTCTAAACCTAAATTGAACTTAGTTACTAAGGTAACTAAGTTCAATTTAGGTTTAGACTTAAATAAGCCTGTAAATTGTACTTAGTTATGTTTTGTGTACTTACACAAATAATTTGTTGTGTTTATGCTTCTGCCTTACTCTGTCTTCGGAATGTACTGAGCCTGGTCTAAGTCAATATATTCGAGTTGTGACTGCTAAGTGAGTCATCGCAATTAGTAACTGTCACCTAAATATCATGTGACCTAAAGGTATTTGAACTGCGCAATCGAAAGTAAACCAACCAGATTCAGTGTCTCAGTTTCGACCGCATGTGTGGTGAAGCACTTTCATCGCCAACTGATTTATAAATTGGTGACCGGTCTCAGAAGCGGCTCCTTTCCGCTTCAACAAGAATATGTAAAACCGTCGGTGCCTGATTACCAACGAAACTGCAACAAAATATGTTTATATTAGATATAAAGTTCCCGCCTGACTAGCTGACTAACAGACAACGTACAGCCAAAACTATTGTGCACAAAGGGTTGAAATTCCTTAGGGACTGTAGGGGTGCACAGACAAGAAAGGATTTTCCGAATTTCTAACTAGATCGGGAAGTAAGGGTTAAATTAAAATAAAATGTACGTGCGTAGCTTCTCCTCTAGTATTTTTATAATAACCAATTTACTGTCGATAAATTCCGTGTATGTATACTGACTTTTTATGCGAGAAGTTGTTGATAATAAATTTACTTTTAATATTAAAACGATAAACATAAAATATTGTTGACGAAACGTAAATTCCATCATCCATTTGTAACCGATATACGGATGAGGTGGCATTGTTAGCGGAAAAAATAAATACTTTTCATAAGGAACTGGCCATCTATATATAAAATAAATATATATATATATATAAAGCCTTTTATTTCACGCTACTAAGGTAAAAAATTACATTAATTATAGCATTATTACCTACTCAGCACTAGTTTAAAATTCATGCAACAAAGAGATTAGTAAAATTAACAATTAAATTATAACAATAATATGTTCATTACAAAAAAAAATTAAAAACCGTTTAAAAAAATTAATGTAATATTTTTCAAATTCATTAAAATGCATTTTTTATTTGATCTCAAATTAAAGAATATTTAAAATTTTAAAATTTATATTAATATTAATAAAATAATATTAATAAAATAAATTAATAAAAATAATAATTAATAGGAATCTAATATTTCAAAAAAATAAATGAATTTTAAAATGTGATCAAAAATAAATATAACACCATACGTGAACCCCTCTCAGTTGATGGTGAAGGCCTCCTCCAGAGATGCCCAATATTCTCTGTCTTTTGCTTTTTCCATCCATAGTTTGCCAGCTGTTTCTATGATATCATCTACCCATCTGGTTTTTGGTCTTCCTCTTTTTCTTATTTCTGTGGGTCCTGACCATGACGTCAGCCGATTTGTCCATCGTTCTTCCCTCATTCTCGCTACGTGGCCCGCCCATCGCCATTTTAATTTCTTTAAGTAGCTTAGAGCGTCTGTTACTCCTGATACTTCTCCTATGTTAGAATGGCGTATTTTTTTAACTTTTCTAATTTTTAACATGCAACAGTCTATATATACTTTTCATAAAATGGAGTCCACTAATTGTTCTTTCTGTCTTTATGAACGCAATAAACCCAAAATCTAATATTTGGATTTTTTACAGTGTTCATCAATAATAGGTAGTGTGTTTCCCGAGGAAGGTTCAGGTGTATAACCTACGCGTGTGGAGCTGCTGGCGAAGACTAGTTTTAATCTATAAATTTAAAGAGACACACAGTGACAGTTCGGATGAAAAAGCAAGTGACGGTAGCAGTTGAAACCTGCGGTTCACAAGGACGGCGCGCGCTGAGACGACATCAGTCCCGCCGCGACCACGGTAATAGTAATACGGCCGAAACTTCGGTAAAACAGAGGTATTAATTACCTTAAATTAATTAAATATCACGAGTAAGACCCGTTTCAATAACATTATATGACGTATACAAATCGCGAAAGTTTAAAATCGACTATAAAGAGACACGTCCATTCTTGTATTCTTAGGGTCGTATAGCTAAATTAGGAGAGTATCAATGGAACGGCAGATATCTCCCATATACGTTTATAGTAGTGCACCTATTGGTACTAATAATTATTATTAGGTGCATTATTTATACAGGCTGTTGATATGCATTTGCAAAATATTTTCAGGGGTGAATATACTAACTACTACAACTGAATACAAATAAACTTACTTTTTTCTAGTTAGCTACTAGTTTTTATAGAATTCTCAGTAGCCAGCTACTCCTGAGAATTCGGAAAAACTCAGTAACACTTTTGCCCAACCTTTGGACTGATCAGCAGATGCATACGCTACCCATTGAACCACAGAGGCCGTCTTGTCATTTTAATAAAATGACTTACTAATCGCTAATCGCTTACAGTACTACCTGACAAGTGCGCCCCAAAAATGTATATTTTCCGCTCAATTATTCGGCTCAGCTCGTCACGCAAAATCATTAATTCAAGAGGGGTACGTCGAAAAATTTTTCAAATGCAAATCGCCCTTTCGACGCTTGGAACGACAGCCAACCCCCCTATGTTTATGGCGTGATGTTTTTAAATTGTTACCCCTTAAGCCGAGTATTTTGGAGGGTAAATGGTAGCTGGCAACTCTAGAAGAAAATGTACGATTTGCATAGAGAATTTCAAGATGGGAATATACGTATTTAATTATTCAGTTGTTTAGTAAGTGGTAATGGTAGTGATAGTTTTGAGAATGATTTTAAAAGGGTCAAAGTAGGATATGCTTTTGAATTACCCCTGTCTTTAACTTTACACCTGTCCTGTCTGTTGTGCAGTTGCTAGGGTTGCTAAGTTCAGTTAGAATGGGATAATTGTACTTTCGTGTAACTCGTTTATATTTTGTGTTTCTGTCACGTTTATTTGTTTAGGATGCTGTCTCAGTTATTAGAACATTGACAGTAGTTAATAAGATAATTATTTTAAAGGAATATACCCTTGTTGAATATTTATTTTTCTCATGTTAATACCTATTCATCTTTATATAAGTAGATAAATAAAATTTACCTAAGTGTTTGTCTGTGACTTTAAAATAACTACCAAGTCATAAAGAACCCTTTTTAGGGTTCTGTAGTCCACAAGGAACCCTTATAGTTTCGTCATGTCCGTCCGTCTGTCTGTCCGCAGCCTAGGTCAAAGACGCCTGGTGCTAGAAAGCTGATATTTGACATGAATATAGACATAAGATATTGCAACAAAACTGTACAATAAAATTTAGGAAAATATTTTTTTAAGGGTATCTCCCCTACATATATAGTGGGGTTGATTTTTTTTTTGGTTGAGTACCCCATCTTTTGGGGTATCATTGGATAGGTTTAAAAAAAAAATATTAGTTTCCTCAAATCATTTTTCGATCAAGTGATTGGTTTGTCAAATGTCAAGCTTTGAATTGAAAAAAATTTTTAGACTCAAGTGTCCCCCCCACCTCTGCCGGCTAAACTATTAATTTGGAAGAGGTGAAAAAAATCACAAATGTAGTACATATAACGAATTTAAAAGGAAAACTATCACGGCTAAGCCGATATCACTAATTTACGAGTAATCGTCGGTTAACTTATAAATACCTATTTCTGTGAGTTTACATTGGGCGCGCTGGCTTAATCTTAAAGATATACGTACTTTGGTATGTAATGTACTACGGTACTACGTATGTATAGTAGTAGTATATCTTGGAAACCACATTTTATGTTTACAATACATAACTGGATACATACCTAGTATTTTTATAAACAAAACTTAGGTTCTTATAATAGTGTTGTTAAAATTATTTTTTCAGCAAAATAAACACTCGGATTTGTTGTACATTAAAATACCCTTTGCAGCAAGTCATTATGGGCAACTTCGGAACCCTACATTGCACATGGCCCGACACGCACTTGGCCGGGTTTTTTTATTTGTCTGGTTGTCTGACGGTCTGTCTGTCTATCTGTTCGAGTAATCTCTGGAACGGCTGAACCGATTTTAATGGAATTTTCACTGAAGACCTAACCGATTTCCATGAAGATACAGGACTTTATAGAGCTACATATTGGATATAATTTGTCCAGGTAGGTCGCTGTTATCGAGATAAGGAAAATAACGCAGGTGAAATCGCGTAAAATAGTTTTATCTATATATTAATACGTGAAGCGAAATTTGTGATCCTTTTTTACGAGAAATGCGCGAACGGAAGAATACATATATTTTTATAAAATATGCATTAGAAATATATGATTTTAATGCAAATATACGACACCACTACTACCTTAGATTTCGCACTCACACATGCATAAGATCTTATACGTATACAATATTACTTTTTTAAGCTTTTTAGTTTATGGTTATGGACTCAAAGACTTTCAAACTGAAAAGAGGTTAACATTACGCGTAAAAACTCTTTTTTTCAAGGTTTGTCCTGTTCTGCCTAAAAGGTTTTGTATTTTATGCAATATATTTATCTTGGCATTCTTTATTTATACGATAAATATACATAGGTACCTCTATTATGAATAGTCCATTTAGTTTAATTTTTATCTAAATCAATTTTTATCTAAATCTCTGAATCAAAAATTGTTATTCCTTTTTACCACAATAATACCTATTGGTAATTGATACAGACCCATAAACTGGCAAACTGAAAATAATTTAATTATAAAATGTATATAACTACTTATTTATGAAAGCATTTAACTGTATTTCTCTTTAGAATAAAATAATTTTAAGTAGGTACTTTAAACTACTATTAAATTAAATATTAATATACAGTATAGATAAATAAAAAGGAGAATATTAAGTATATAAAATTAAAAAAAAAAATTAACAATACTTTTTTGTTCAAGGTTTGTTCTATTCTGCCTAATAGATTTTTTATACAATATAATATATTATTTATCTTGGCATTTTTTTAATAAAGCACATCGGTTGATATTATAGGTATAATCCATTAATATGTTTTTATTATTTAAATATGAGTTTCAATCTGAAAATATATGAAATAATTATTACGTGTACTTATGAATTTTTGTCGAAGGTTTGTCCTATTCTGCCTCATAGATTTTGTATTTTCATAATTAAATTTTTCGTGTCGTGTAAATAAAAATTAAATAATAAAACATTAATGTATTAAGTGTATGTGTTTAGAGTCCGGGCTAACATTGGGTAAGTTTGCAGTGGAAGCGATTAATTCATCCAGCCCAGGGCAAAGGTTTAAACATATATTACTGCGACTGCACAGCGAGTTCAAGTAATAGGTAGGTACATGAAAAATTTACCTTATATCTCCTGGTGTTCCTGATGATGTTCTTGAGTGGACCTATAAGCGCTTGAGTTTTTGTGTTCCGGACCGCTACGTATGGAGGCGCCGGGGTCCGCCACTGCTAGCCGTGCCAGCTGGCAGGACCAACCTACTGGCCAAAACGCCTCTGACGCGAGCAATTAGTACGATTAACGAAATCCAGAACATTATACAGGGTGTAAAAAGACGCTTAACGAAAACTGAAATACCATGTTGTACCAATCACTACGAACATTTTTTACTTCGGCACCATACCTGGGAAATTACTGGTTCAGGAGATATTGAGGCTCACAGTTTGTATAGAATGTTTCTAATTAAGTACAAAATTGATTCATTTACCCCGCCAATATGTTCTATAGATGCCCTATGACCCCATGGATAAGTAGGTATTTCGAGCATTGCACGCGCGCGCTTTTTATTGCGGTTTAAAAAATGTGAAAATTTAAAAAAAATGTCGTTTCCCAGGTATTATTTTTGGTTAATATGACTTGGCATGATGTCCACAACGAGTAGACTTCGGCTTGGTGATGGGTCTTGTGACACCCTGTATATATATTCGCGTGTCAGTTCAGTGAACTCGCAAAGATTATTTTATACATATTATGTTATAGGATAGAGTAGTTTTAGGTTAAGTGGAAATGTTATGTGCCATATTATTGTATTGTTATTTTCTTAATGATAAAGGACAATGGCAGATCTCCATACATCGAAATGTCTGAAATTAAATTGAAGCGCACAGTAATAAAAAATATTTCAAAAAATTCGGCGTAAGTAACAGAGTCTATAAATGATTCTATTTTCACTCGGGAAACCCGGAAAAACAAGATATCGGTGTTTTAGTCTTTAGTTAAGAATTAACAATGAAGGTACATTTGAATTATTAAATGAAATTATGTCAGATTGACATGAAGACGCAGAAATATTCTGTAGCATCTAACTGTCACAGCCAAAGACAAAAGCAGAGCTGCACATTTTAAATCGATTTTATGTGAAATCGATACAACATTAAAACGATGCTGTGACGTTTTTATTTGATTTAAAAGTTGTTTTGCTTCAAAAATTATTAGCTTATTGACATAATGTTAATTAAAGATTAAATAACTGCATATTAATAATTATATTTTAATAATCGATACGGATCAATAGCACTCACGTCTATTCCAGTCACACTATTGTCTATGGCAACAATCAAATAATAAAGTAGGTACCTAGCTCGTAATCAATTGGAATGCTTTTTATCATCATAAAATACTCCAGCTTTAACGAGACAAAGTGAAAATATTAAAAATCGTAGAAAAAAAAACAATTTGTTTTGTTCATATGAAGTTTAAGGTCGCCACAACAAACCCAGACCGAATTCTGCCATTTTCCTTTATGTTGTGTCTATAGTATTTAAGTTATTTGTTTTGTAAATATGTTATATTTAAAATGCCTCACTAACGCATTAGGATAAGTGTCCTGTAATGTTAGTAGTAAGAGTTTGAGAGATTAAATAAATAAAATAAATAAAAAAATAAAAAATAAGATTAACTCATAATTTTGGCCAAAATAACAAGAAAATCGTTATGAATACCACTACTCGAGGTCCAGATCGGCGTCCTTCTTCAGACCACGATGCACGTTGGCGGATTCACCAAAGTTTTACAATAGTCATTAAGATACTATTTTTATCACAAATAAACCGGTGCCAGTTATTGATCAAGGAAGCGGCAATCAAACGGGTTCCAAATATTCTTTTATAGCACGAATTCACTTCGACACCACTACGACTCGCGGAGCACCCATGTGCTTTCAAGGGGCGATAATTCCAATAGAGGACAAAACCGTAGGTATTAATTTACTTTGTCAATCGCTCACAACCTCGTCGGACAACTTCATATAGCGACGGTTGTGCGGTTGTTAATTACTATAATTAACTCAAAAACTCAAAATTACAATAAACTGCGTGGGCGAAGATTTTTTTTTTTACCGCAAACGACAATGAACCAAAGTGTTAACAGGTCATAGTGTGACCATAGTCAAAATTTACAATAGACTAAACTAAACGTTGCTAAATCGATATAATCGACTTGACCTATCACAAATAATATTTCTATTTCAAACAGTATGATATTTTAATTATTATTATACGTTTCTGACAAAGTGTAAAATAACATATCTGTTTACTGATATCCGTAGGCAAAAACATAAATTCACAGACTATATTGTACTAACGTACAGAAGGAGCACTCCCATAGATCAAAACTGGACTGTAGGCTCACATATCATAAATGACAGTTGTTTGCTTTTTGTCATCGGTAACGTTTCTGGCAATGATTAAGAATGATTCCGCCTATTTTTCCTAGTAGGAAATATCCATTTTACTATTTTAAGTTAAGAAAGGGCATTTCTAAAATAAAACACTGCTTTTTCACTTTGCCTTATTTTTAACTAGAGGACGGCAGCAGCTACGCCTGCATTTTTTTTTTATTTACCCGTTTTAGCCGATCCTGTGGGAATTTCGGGAAATCCCTTCTTAGTGCACCGCTACGGTCCCCAAGGAACATACATGCCAAATTTCAGCTTCCTGCGCCCAAGTCTGTCAGTCAGTCAGTAACGCAAGGATTTTATATATTAAGATTTAGTTTTAAATTTATTTAAAGCTTTAGATTGCATCACAGGTAAAGATTTGTTTTGTAGTCGGAACACATCCATGCCTTTAATATTTAAAGACGAACTCTATCGCACGTTGCAGAAAGAAACCTCTTCTCGAACTGTTTTTGGCACACAAACCGTTTACGAAGTTCCTGGAAACTCAACTTCGCAATCGTTCACAATTAATGGACTGCAACCACTTTTTGAGTCCTGTCTCACTTTTTGGAAACATGGGCATCCGACGTCCTTTCGTCTACTAGCACATGTCGCAACACAGCACTTGTTGTATATGATGATATCACAGCTTTAGAAATTGAGAGGATAAGTTACGGAAATAAATAAACGCAAAACTTCACTCGATTAACTTTGTTTGAAACTAATGTTGCTGTTTACAAAACTGTCATAATTGTCAAAACTTTGACAAATTGGCAGATTAGCAAACATGGCGATAGGTTCCAGGGGTTCGGGGCGGGAGGTAACTGACAAATAAGATATGTGTGTACCATAGACTAAGTTTGAAATATTTTGTATGAAGATTACCTGCCGTGCTCTTAATTTAAAACTTTGTTTATACTTATAGTACTTGCAAATGGTCATACCGCAATAGGGTTAGGAATGTGTTTTTAATATCCGCCTGCTTTGCCTTGAGAATTATATTGTTATAAAGTAGGAATAGGTAGATATGGAAAATATAAGATGTGTTGTAGGAAATTAATGTACTTACCTATGTAAGCGAAGCAAAGATGAGACTGTTACGATAGATGTGTGGAATGACGAGAATGGACAGAAGTAGAAGGAATAAGTATGTAAAATAGTACCTACATATATTTGAGGTCTGAAAGTGGTTCCCATGGACTAAAAGTGAAGGAGAAATATCGGTTGGCTTGGTATGGACATGTTTTGCGAAGAGATTATTTGTATGGAGGTAACCAAGTGATTTTTTTTTCTTTGAAAGACAACTTTCGCTCTAAGAATAAATCCTGTGTCGCGAGGCTCATCCTCGAAACAACAATTCGTGGACCAAACAAGTGTTGTCTAGTGTATGTATTGAAACCAAAATACTTGCGTGGTGTCAACCAACTTTCCACAGAAAAGATGGATAAACAGTGTGAATATGAAATTGGAGGCACGAAAAGGTTGATCAGGCCAAGGAAAACATTAGTCGACTGTGTGAGGATGGCATATGGATGAAAGAGGTTTACTCCTTTGTAAATAATTAGATAACAAAAAGAATAGAGGCAAAGGACATACTGCGCAAAGGCAAGAGGTTCACATGTTTATAGAGTAAAAGCACAGTAAAAGTCTATAGTGTTAACTTCTGTTTTAAAGTTTTATAATCAAGAAGAGTATTTAATAGCCGTTCCAGTAATTTGATAAATTTTTTCTTTATTTTTATTGTGCGGTGAAGTCTGTGAATGTAGTCTTTGACAGTACAATATTAATAATGTAGAAATTCAACATTTTAATAAATATGTTTGACTTTCGACCACTGGGCGACCTCTAGTTTAAATAAATTGGTGAGGCTAGGTGAGGCTGCTTTGCGTAAAAGATTAGTATCATCGATCAAGTATACCTATGGTATATTTGATCGAAGATTGGTAAAGATAAGCAGCGTTTACCGAGATCAACGCTAGGATGTTTTCAGCGGGTGCGCAAAACTGTTGGACTCGGTTCTTGTCTTAGCTGATGTTGGGAGGGCTCCTGATAAAACATCCGTAGGCCATAAACTGCGACACCAGAGTTGGTCAGACAAGAAAAGAAGTTAAAGCCACTATTAAAAGATTTTATATACTCTCACCTATCCCAGTGTTTGTAATAAAATCTTGCAGGATAAAAGTTACCTACTTCGCGGTTTACTACTGAGCTGAAATTTTACATGCATGTATGTATTGCATGCGCATGGCAATGCAATATATTGACATGAAGCTGATCTTATGACGAAGCTCGAAGCTGAAACTCCAAAATATGTATAACTACACAACCAAATCGAATTTGGGCTCATTTTATTAATATTGACGAGTACTTTGATCTTATATAACACTTGTTTTAAAAGCTTTTAACTTTTAATTAATTCTTGTTTTAAAGATACAATTGGCATTTATTACTTTTGCTAAATCGGGTGAATAAATGTCAAGATAAATAACACCCAGACAAAAATAATCAAAATCAAACCCATATGAAATTCAAAACAACAAACAAAAAAGATAGTCTAATCCAAAAATCATGTTAATAAGTGCATTAAGTACCGCCCCTTTGCATTAGCCATTACTAAAATAATCTCGTTACTTCCGTGAAGGAAATAGCGTGAAAAACCAAATAAACGTTCGTATTCATATGGAGTACAGAGCCGTGTCTGAATGCAAGCGTTGTTAATGATCTGATGCTTTTATAGTGTATTTATAGAACTTCATGTTAGACTGCACATAGATTCAAGAAATAGATATGCAACTCGGCACAGAACTTTACGCTAAACTTTCGTTTCTACTTAAAGTAATGTGGAAGACTTCATTACGTAGAATATAAGCTAGTATTCCTGTTGATTAAAGTATCTTTGTTGAAACATGAAAGCGTAGTGCAAATGCATAAAGCTTTCATGTAAATATTATCGGTAAGGTTTATCAGTGGAATTCATGTACAAAATAAAAATACACATGGTTTTTAATGTTGTCTAATTTGACGCAAATAATTCTGAGGCCATCATCAGATTTATTGCTGCATAATTGTAATTCTTGCGCCGATCCTCGTGCATAGGGCTGACGTGGCCCGCCCAGTTCCATTTGAGACTGGCAGCCTTTCTTCCCACGTCTTTGATCGCTGGGCAAGAATATCAACACAGTGGTTACCAGAGAACAGACGACGTCGCCGAGGCCGGCCCAGAAAGAGATGGCGTGATGACCTGGATGCCTACCATAAGAGCTGGCTTGAAACTGCGTGCTACAAGCAGGTCTAGAAAGATTTGGGGGAGGCCTTTGCCCAGCAGTGGGATAGCGTAGGCTATTAAAATCATTGTAATTCTTTCACGGAAAAACGACTGAACGAATTTTGATGAAACTTTGCAGTAACTATATTGAATAAAATAGCACATATGCCACCTTTTCGCCACGCCGCCATAACCAATACCCACATCAGCGGAGTCTCGTGAGAAACTAAAAAAAAATATAACTATGAAATGATTAAAAAGTATTTATAATCAGTAGGCATTTCACTCAACCACTTGTATCCCGCCTTCTAAGCTAATTAATCTATGTTCATATAATTTGATCGGTACTCTGCATCCACAAACATAAATGCTCAAACTCCACTTTGATGATGTAAGAGAATAAACAGTTACACTTTTAATTTGGACTCTCTAAGAATTAGCCTGGCAACACTTTTGATGTGATTACGAATAAGGAAGGGCAATTAAAAATATTATGGGATGTTTACACTTGGAACTGGCAACACACGTTGCGGTGTTGCCAGTTGCTTTATATTAAAGTGTTTGTTGAGTGGCATAAGATAAACACTATGCAAATTCCTTTATAAACACAATTTTATTTATTTTTAATTTATTACATAATTTTACAAGGTGCACTTACTGGTGCCTTTACTGTGTAATAAAATTTGAGAAGCCGTTTATAGTTGTGATAATGTCATGAAATGTAATAATTGAAGACAAATTGAGAAAGAGACATTTTATATCCAGTAATTTATTTTATTTATAGTCTCATGCCTGTATCTCCCAAAGGGTGGGCAGAGGTGTAAATAACACCCACATTTCGCCATGAAATTTTAGGTCCCACGTAATGGGGGCGAGCCGATTGCCGTTACCGGGCGCATCACCAAGTTTCCGGGCTGCTACTGAGTATTCGGAAAAACCTAGTAACACTTTTGCCCGACTCAGGAATCGAACCCGAGACCTCCGATCAGCAGTCGCATACGCTATCCACTGGACCACGGAGGCAGTCAAAACTATCTAATATCCATTAATCATTTGGCGGGAGAGGCTTTCTGCGAGAGACGCATTGTGAGAAAGCAACATTATGAGAAAGCGCCATTGTGACAAAAATATATGTTACGAATGTAAGACAAATATCGTATTTATACTTTATTTAGATTTATTATTAAAGAATATAAATACTGCTTGTTATAAGTTATAGTCACATAACACATAACATCATAACATAACTTCACGCCTCTTATCCCCGAAGGGGTAGGCAGAGGTGTATTACACACCGACACCGCCAGTTATGTTTCGGTCCCAATGTAATAGTGGGCGAGCCTATTGCCATCTACCGGGCACATCAATTAGCGAGCGATAAATAATTTATAATGCACACATAACTTCGAAAAGTCATAGGTGTGTGCCCGGGGTACCTGGGGATCGAACCCGAGACCATCGTCTCGGCAGTCCGTTACGTACACCACTGGGCTATCGCCGCTAATATACAAGTTATAGTCAATGGTGCAAAGCGATATGAGACCTTTGCGTTATTATTTTTAAATTACGTTGGCTGGCAGCCGCGGAGGTCTTAGCTCTTGTGATTTGAATTTCAATCTGGTAACAGTAAGGGTGCTTCTACACGGTGCATGTAGCTGGAGCAAGTAAAGGTGCGGGTTACATGCGTGAGTAATATGCGCAAGCTACTTGTTCAAGTTAATCGCTTGTACTTGTACATGGTGCAAATAACTGGAGCAAGTAAAGACGCGGGCTACTTGCGCAAGCTGTATGTACAAGTTATTTGTTCGTGGTCAAGAGCTAGGTATATGTGCATGCTATTCGCGTGGTAGCTTTATGACTTGAATCGCGTCGAAATATCTCGATGAACGAAAATTCTTTAAAATCATATGTTAAAAATGTAATTTTAACAAGTAACATGAGCGAGTGACCCGCGCGCGCCGCAGAACACGCGAGTTACTTGCGCGGGTGGCTCGCAATTATACATGCTCGAGTCGCTGGACCCGCACATTTTGTTAAACGATGTTTTTACGGTGCATGTAACCCGCGCAAGTGCCTCAACATGCTCAAGCTACATGCGCCGTGTACAAGCACCCCAAAATTCATCAATTATTATAACCATAATAATCGTTTTAATTCTGTGTTGATTGCAAACCCTTACACGCACGTAAACTTTTTGCAAAAGATACATTTTGCGACTAAGCCACGTAAATAAAGGTAGTATGTCTACTTTTATTGGAATTTCAATAAAAATATAATCAGTGGTTTAAGCGGCCGCCTCGCCACTTAACAATGCATCGAGGGTTGTGGGTTCGTTATCCTCGCGAGACATCACTTTGTGTGATTCATAAATTGTTGTTTCGTCTCTGGGTGTTCATTGTGTCCGTTAGTCGTATGTTTGTATAGTCCCCACGATATAGAGTCCTAATGTGGGAGTTATAATTTTTTAAAATAAAATGTAAGTTAAATCTAGCATCAAAACCAACGAGACAATTTCTAGTAATATATTTACCAGCCCCTTACATACCGGTCTGCCTTAGCTATTCGCGCAATCAAACTTCTATTAGTAAACTTTCATTCACAAATAGAATAAGCAAGCGAACATCAATGATCGTTGGATAAGCAATCCACACAAGCAATTTGTGCACTTAAGGAACTGTCTCGACCAGGGATTGGCAACCTGCGGCTTTTTCAAAGCAGTTTGTGACGTCGCTGTGACGTCGAGAGGACACCACCTCTCGGCCGCTTGCACCTCCGCCCCCACCGCACTGCGAGCTCCTATAAAAGCGGACGCGTTGGCTTCGCGCTTTCCTTTTGCGGCGGCTACAGCTCCGAGTTAAGTACATCAACTCCTGGGCGACCATCGGCAGCAGGAATCTCAACAAAAACCCCACCCCTCGCCGAACCACGCGACCCTGTGTAAATTTTTATTAATTCCAAATTTTTTTCGCTTGCTAAATGATGTCTAAAATTAATTGGCAATTAAATCAATTTTTATTGTAACATTTAACCACGTTTCTCATTTAAAAACACCCTAGTAGGGATAACGTAACAGTGGACACCTGAAAGGTCCTTTTTACGTTACAAGTTAGAGACAGTTTCGGTTTTTTTATTTTAAACGGATAAATATATAAATTATAGACTGCCTCGTTGATCTCGCGGCATAAATGTGCGCGTGAGATTGGGAGGTCTCAGTTTCGATTCCCGCGTCGAGCAAAGTGTTATTGGGTTTTTCCGGTAGGAAATTCTCAGTAACAGCACGGAGTCTGGTAATGTGCTCGGTACGGCAATAGGCTCGCCCCCTATAACGTGGGACCTAAAATTCATGGCGAAATATGGGTGTAATAATTATTACACCTCTGCTTACCCCTTCGGGGATACTGGCGTGAGACTATAAAAAATATATATATAATTTTACTAGGCTTTGGCCATGGGCCCACCCACGGGGAAGTCGGTTATCGCGGTAAAAAGTAGTCTATGTCACTCTTCAGCTTCTTAGCTATCTTCACACAAAAATCATACCATAAAATCGCTTCGTTGAGGCGTGAAGGAAGGACAATCATGACACTTTTATATTTTTATTATTATTTTGGACTTTAAAAAGGAAATGGTAAAGTAAGGAATGAAAAGCTTAAACTTAAAATAACAAGTTATGAACCAAATTTAACTGAACTCTTAAAATGCCTGCACCACTATTGCTGTATACTTATACCACATAAGATGCGATAGCTGTAATTGTCATAATCAAAAGTTGTCTCATTCTGTAAGTTTTTATAGAAAAATATATAATTCAACTATATTTTTAAATAATAAAATCTGTGACTCTCTAAACTCTCTATAATCTGAATAAATTCGTGACTTTTGACTCTACTGTCTCAAAAGGTTGCCGATCACTGGTCTAGACGGTAAATATAAATAGACACGAGTGTTAAACCAGTCTGCGACCGGCTGTGTAGCTACTGCTTTATTGTAGAACCATATTAAAGGAATTGTTTCTATAAAGTCGTTAGACAAACATGTCGTATTTTTAGATATGTCCAGATTTATTCGCCGGATAGAGTAATTTATATAATAAGTGAGTTATTTTAGTAATTTACGTATTAACTTCAGGTACACTAAATGGACTTAATATACATTTTGTCTTTATATTTATGCTGGGCATTAAAAAACAGGTATTTTTATACCATCCTTTACTTAATGAGCCTGTAGCTATAATTTATTTAGTTCAATATCTTACAGTGTTTTTTACACAAATAAAAATATAGGAAATCTTATATCTAAGTAGAGTACAAAGTGCGGCCTTATCGCTGAAAGCGATTTCTACCAGGCAACCTTTGGATGGAGATATTATTGGTAGGAGAAAATTGCCACAAAACCTCAATAACACTTAGCACATTATATTTTCCTTTAAGATTTTAGTTAATTATCGTTTGTGCCTCGGAGAGTACGTTGAGCCGTCGGTCCCAGTTATCATGAAGATCTTTGACAGTCGTTACAGGGCGTCAGTATCTTCTAAAATAAACTGAGACTAGTCTAAACCTTGGAATATCGCTATCCCTTCGGGTTGCGAAGGTCAGACAGGCAGTCGCTCCGTGGAAAAGCTAATATTCAGCGAAATCCGGTTAGACTAGTAAGCGGACCCCAGATTCAAGCTGGGATAGCGCTAAGAGGATGAGATTTCCTTTTAACATTTTGCTGAAACGAGCAAATACCTACTGCAGCCAGTATTTTCTAAGTCGTATTCGGAATTCCATCAAAATCAAATAAAAAATCTCATCAATACAGTTAAGTTAATTACAATATTCTCTGATATAAACCATAACGCTAAGCAAAAGTAGTTAGTTGTAAATCAACACTTTACACTTGAGCAATAAATAGCAACAGTGTAACAGCTCATATAAAAGTGGCCAATAAGGCTTATACCAACGGCGTGAAGCGAGCGGTACTAATATAAATTTACGACCAGTTATGATCAACTGCACAGTATATTGGGACTTAGCAGAAGACATTAATTGCTTACAAATCTCGCATACAGTAGTGTATAGTGTATAGAAAAGTAGTGTAATATAATTGGTAAAATGCAAGAGCGATTTGGCAGACTTTGCGTATCTTTCTAGAAGATTATGTAGAACTCTCAGATATGCAGGTTTCCTTGAGATGGTTGTCATTGTCATTTTTGGCAAACACTTCACGTTGACTGCCTCCGTGGTCTAGTGGATAGTGTATGCAGCTGCTGATCGGAGGTCCCGGGTTCGATTCCCAGGTCGGGCAAAAGTGTCGTGTCCGTGGTTTTGAACCCAGACCCTCTGCGTAGCGGTCTGTCAGTCTCTCCACCGGGCTTTCGCTGCTGACAAGCCACAGCCAAAGCTATAAGGCGCAGGAAGCTGAAATTTGGCTTGTATGTTCCTTATGGACCGACGGGGTGCAATAGGAAGAGATTTCCCGAAATTCCTACGCGGTCGGGCATAAACAGTTAAAAAAGAGTGTGAGGACGTAACTGCGGGCTTCCTCTAGTATTAAAAAATACACGCAAAGACATGGTGAAGCTTACTCAGTCTGCAGTTTGAACGAAATTAACTCGCGGTGACAACTAATTTGTTCGTCATTGGATATCTACTGAGACGTGCAGGGAATACCGCTCCCTTAAGTAATTAACATTCTTTAAATTAGTTTTAAATTTTTTTTACCCGAGTCTAAGAGATGTTGAGTTATGGCTGACTTGTGTGGTTCATTATTTTTGACTGCCCTTATGTGTTCCTTTATCCGGCAAGAGATGGTGCGTTTAGTCTTTCCTATATAGGAACTACCACAGCTGCAGTCAATTTTGTATACACCTGGCTTTTCTAAGGGACGACTGTCTTTCGGCGATCTTATATATTGCGACAGTTTCTTAAAAGGAGTGAAGATAGTTTTAACTGAGACCTTCTTAAGGATATTGGCGACCTTATCTGTCACTCCTTTGACGTACGGCAAGTACGCTGGGTGTCGTTCAACCTTGAAGTCCAGGTGTTTCTTAGTATGTCTGGGTGGTCTGATTCGCCTACTGTACCCATTCTTGTGTAGAACGTCGCTTATATGTGAAAGTTCCTTATCTAAATGTTTCTCGTCACACAAGCTATATGCCCGGTCGGTAAGCGACGTCATAACGGAATTCAGTTGACGTGGGTGATGATGTGAGTCGGCGTGTAGATAGCGATCTGTGTGCGTTGGTTTCCTGTATACGGAGTGGCTCAGGGAACCGTCATCTCGTACGCCAATCATAACGTCGAGGAACGCCATTCTTCTATCCTTTTCGATTTCATAAGTAAAACCCATTTTACTGTGGATGCTGTTTAGATGTGCCAAGTACTGATGAACATTCTCTTCATCGCTTTCCATAACACAGAAAATGTCGTCCACGTACCGTTTCCAAATTTTTACACTTAATGGGGCAGTAGCAATGGCTTGGTTTTCGAAATGTTCCATCCATAGGTTTGCTACCACTGGAGCTACCGGGCTGCCCATCGCTACGCCATCAATTTGTAGGTAGTACTCACCTCTGTATAAAAAGTAATTTGTGGTTAGGCAATGATGTACCAGGTTGGCATATACCACAGCAATATGGTCCTCACTGATCCTACGTCGAATTACCTCCATGCAGTCTGCTATCGGCACATTTGTAAACAGCGATTCTACGTCAAAACTAACCATCACTTCTTTATCACTAACGTTACTCTGACGCAGAATCTCAATAAAATGTCGGGAGTCCTTGACGTACGATGTTGTTTTTCCCACCAATGGCCGCAGTTACGTGTTTAGCTAGTTCGTAAGTAGGTGAATCTACCTGACTGACTATAGGTCGTAAAGGAAGGTTGTTCTTGTGAACCTTTGGCAAACCATACAGTTTGGGGGGTAGAACATTCCGAGGACGTAGTAAATGGGTCACCGTATCTTCATCGATGCTGGCACTCCTTGATCAGCCTCTGGGTACTACAGTTCAACCTAGCGGTCGGTTTATAATCTACCTTTTTGTACGTGTTGACGTCACTTAATAACTGACGCATTTTTTCGTCATATTCACTTACGTTCATAACTACCGTCGCGTTCCCTTTGTCAGCTTTTAGAACAAGTACGCTCTCATCTTCACGGAGTTCACGTAATGCGACACGTTCAGCTACGTTCGTGTTAGGCTGAGGAGGTTTGGCGTGACGTAAACAGACAGCGACATCTTGTTGCAAAACTTCGGCCTCTTCAGAAGGTATTTTATTCCGTCGGATAACCTCCTCAACTGTGCCGATCACCTTCTCGTAAGGAACATGACTAGGTGTTGGTGCGAAATTCAACCCTTTCTCTAAAATCTTGAGTGCAGCATCCGTCAACGTTTTATCAGATAGATTGATAACTGTGCGTTGAATATTTGAATTATCTTGGAGGGGGGTAGATGGTTTTTGTTTCCTCATTAAGAATTCAAACTTTCGGTCTTGTTTCAAGGCGCTAAGTTCTCTTGACCGCTGTGCCTGTAGATAGGTGATGCGATCACAGTTATCAAAATCATCTTTAGTCAACACTCAAGGTCTCAGTTAAAACTATCTTCACTCCTTTTAAGAAACTGTCGCAATATATAAGATCGCCGAAAGACAGTCTTCCCTTAGAAAAGCCAGGTGTATACAAAATTGACTGCAGCTGTGGTAGTTCCTATATAGAAAAGACTAAACGCACCATCTCTTGCCGGATAAAGGAACACATAAGGGCAATCAAAAATAATGAACCACACAAGTCAGCCATAGCTCAACATCTCTTAGACTCGGGTACCAACCACTGGATTGAGTTACACAACCCTCAGGTGCTTTCGACAGAACACCACTACATACCCCGAATGGTTAGGGAAGCTATTGAAATTAAAAAGTTCAGAAATTTCAATAGAGAGGATGGGTTTCAACTGTCGAGTATCTGGCATCCAGTGGAACGTCTATGTAAAACCCGTGAAAATAAAAAAGTCAAACCGCGAGCTGACGTAGTGAGTGTAGTATGTCGTGATCGGGTACAGTGCGTTAGTGAAAACAGTGGCAGTGGTGTTGTACGCAAAAAACGAGTAAGAAAGCGGGTAGACCGTTATACTTGCTCGTAACATTCATCCACCCGCAATACCCTCAGTACATCCGTGAACATGGCGCTTGCAACAGTGCAAAAATATCGGTTACTCCAAATAAAGGTACGTGGTATAAATCCCGAAAGACAATTTAAAGTAACTATACAGGGTATTTTTTATGCAGTTCGGATATTTTTTTCTGTGGTTCTATATCAATAAGAGAACATATTTCTATTAATAATTTTTTACTTTTTTATCCCACCAAATCCGAGTAAAAATATCCGAGAAACAAGGAAATCATAGACACAATGTTATTCGTTGCAATAATACCATCAAACACGCGCGCGATGTGACAGGGGTACGGGACGCGGGATGCAGGACGCGGCGTGCCGGGCGAGGTAAAGGACAACAATCCACGAGCTGGCCGCGCGAAAGTCAACTCCACAGATCACTACTAAAAAGTCAACTCGGGCGCATCGAGAAAGTGGCACGTGTTGCAAATTCGCGCAAGCGCCGACGCACTCGCCGGTCGTAAAATCATTAGAATGACGTCCCAACGATTTTAAAATCGCGAGTGCTACGTAATGGTACTAGTTTATTCACTCAGTGGTGAAAGCCTTCGTGCAGCTAGAACAATGTACGAACAAGAAAGTGTACCTCATATGCGAGCTTAAGGAGTAAACAACCCAGTAGTTCCAAGTGAACGGACTATTTTAGCGGCCAACCAAAGGCTTTTGGATCATGGCCAGTTCATAGCGCCTAGCCATGCACTAGGGTATGGCAGACCTCGCCTGGCTACTGACGTCGAAGACTTGATCTTCGAATTCTTCGAAAGGGATCCACGAGCCAGCACATACGATGCAGCACGTCGCTTCGGTGTGAGCCAGCCCGCAGTGTGGAGACTGTTAAACGCAGCCGGTCTCCATCCGTACCACTACCAGCCGGTACAACATCTTCAGGAAGTAGACCAAGTACCACGACGAGTCTTGTGTGAATGGCTTATTAATCATACCGAAGCGAACATCCTATGGACTGATGAAGCACAGTAGATACGCGTGAATAACAATAATTTTGAAGCTAGAACACAGTATCTGATCGGTGTAGGTACAAATCTTTCAACCTTTAAAATAATTATAATAAATAAATCATTTATTGAGCAAAAAACCATTGTTTACATTTTTTAAACCTGCCAAACTGCTTAGCAGTTTGTCGGTAGGATTTATTTATTTATTATAAGTTTCGCTAACAGATTTTACATTTTAAACTTATAAACTAACAAAGACATATATCTATCTTGAACATAATGCAAATCCAATTATAGGAAAACTCGGCATGCACTCAGATTGCATTTTCAATCAGGTACTCTACAGTCTACACCAAATTGAAATAAAATAACAATAAAATCAAAAAAGAAAACAACAGAAATTAAATAACTAACAGAAATTAAATAACTAAAAAACAACATTTTAGATTAGCGATTGTTTTAAATAAATACACTTGGCATACTTACAACTACACTTAACATAATTCACAAAGCATATGTGTGACTATTAAGCGCGAACAGTGTCGCCTCTTAATTGGAGACTAGAGGACGCCAGCAGCTACGCCTGCATCTTTTTTAAATTTACCCGTTTTGACCGATCCCCTGGGAATTTCGGGAAATCCCTTCTTAGTGCACCCCTACGGTCCCCAAGGAACATACATGCCAAATTTCAGCTTCCTGCGCCCAATAGTTTCGGCTGTAGCGTGTCTGTCAGTCAGTTAGTAACGCAAGGATTTTATATATTAAGATAAGGGAACAAAACATTAAATAAACAAGAAGAACACAAAAAATTTAGGTAGCGCGCTTTATTGTGTCGCGTCGATCTCACAGCTGATAAGCCATCGGGTGACCATGAACACCTGTTTCAAGTAGATATTCTTTAATAAGTGATAACTTTATTATTTTTTGGTAAAACAAAAAAATAAAAAAATACGTGTTTATTAATTTTCGTAAATGTATTACATACTAAAATATCCGAACTACATAAAAAAATATCCCTGTATAACAGTTTTTATCTTATACCCAGTATAACAAATATATCCACAAAATATAACTTTTTCATTCACCAATCATTTGTTACTACGCGAGAACATAACATAAAAGTTCCACCAGTATCTACTAAAACGTTTTATGCCTCGCAAGAAAAGACACCCTTGAACCGACCAGCCAGATATAAACATATATTGTAGAGTAAAATACAACCACAAAACATTTCGATACCAATAGCATGTAAAATTGAATGTCACTGTCACCGAAACGTTCAATTTTACGCAAGACGCGTTCCATCACCGTAAATACACTTCAATCGTAAAGTGTTTAACGTTACGCCGTAAATTTTAACATTTTCTATACAATAATGGGGTAAGCTTGCAATATTACGTCGAGTGTGGCGTGTAAAACAAAACTGCTTATTGTATTTCATGTTTTAAGGGACAATTGAAAATTTTAGATTTTAGTGGATTTTATGAGATTGTTTACCTGTTGAAAAAGGATAGCGCACAACGTGTGAGTAAAAAAAAACACAGTTATAAATGCAGCCTCCTTGGCTCATTTATCCTGTATAACCTCTACTTGTTCGGGAGTAAAATTTTGCAAAGGAGCTCTGATAAAGCTTTTGAGAGATAGGTTGAAATTACTAATATCTGAAGTACCTCACGCTGTGAGCTTGTTTACAACACCAGCTTAAAGCTCATTTGGGGATGATTCTTCAAACCAATTGGACAGTTGTTGAGAAGCTCTATAACCTCACAAGGTAAGCCGAAAATCTTAAAACATTGCGCATCAAACGTTCCTCCAAAATACATTTGACTTCTCTGCCTACCCTTCTATCTCTTTCAAAAAGTCATTATCATAATCCAACCACAATTTCGTTGTCCTCTCATAATATTGTTTATCATATTTTCTTAATGAACTTTCATTTGCCAAGCAGCCCGTAGACATGCATCACATTATAATAAAACTGAAAGCGTTGTCTAAAACAATTCCCAGTGGGATATACTTCGGTGTTAATGTGTGTGATTAACCTACAATTGCGCGAAATGATGAAAATCTCTGACAATGTTTTCCATCATTACCTTTCTGACTAGGGTTGTCGCGAAGATGTTAATATTTTTTTTTAATATTTTATTTATTTATAGACTCTCGCCTGTATTCCCGAAGGCGTAGGCAGAGGTGTAATATTACACCCACATGTCGCCATGAATTTTTTAAGTCCCACGTAATAGGGGGCGAGCCTATTGCCGTACCGGGCACATTACCTGACTCCGTGCTGCTACTGAGAATTACCTAACGGAAAACCCAATAACACTTTGCCCCACCCAGGAATCGAACCCGAGACCTCCCAATCCCACGCGCACTTTTATGCCGCGAGATCAACGAGGCAGACGTAATATTTACAAGTTAGGAGTACTGTATAATTATTACATTCATAGTTATCAGTGCTGTTTCGAGTGTCTGAAGCGCACTTTAGCGTGACTCGATTTGACGTTTTTAATAGACAGGCAAAGTTTACAGAAGTCACCAAATGGTGACGTCACTAAATGGATAGGTTTTCGCTTGTTGTGACATTTACATGAGAGCGCTGCCGAGCTTTGGAGGGCACGTAAAGCAGTCGGTGTCGGTTCTGGTCTCAGAATAAGAATTGGCAGGCAATATCAACGGCCTTCGCAGTCTATAAGCTCTTACACACTCACATAGACTGCCTCCGTGGTCTAGTGGATAGCGTATGCGACTGCTGATCGGAGGTCCCGGGCTCGATTCTCGGGTCAACAAAAAGCGTTACTGGGTTTATCCGAATTCTCAGTAGCGTAGAGTCTGGTGATGTGCCCGGTAACGGCAATAGGCTCGCCCCCTATCACGCGGCGCCTAAAAATTCATGACGATATGCCGGTGTAATATTACACCTCTGCCTACCTCTTAGGTGATACAGGTGTGAGTAAATAAATATAGCTGAAAATCCCATATGCTGTCTGCTGTAATGTAGCTTACACATCAGACTCGCACATAGGCGTTAATCAAAACAGACGCGAGAACTAAAAATTCAAGGCGAAATGAGGATGATATTATACCTCTGCCTATTTTCTGCTTGAGCATGATAATATTTGGAAAATTAGCTGATTATATTGGATTATAGATAGGTTTGTAACTGACGCCAAGATTCTGAGAATAACGTGAACACGAATCGCGGGGTACATTACCAGTTCATTACTATATCATAATTGGCAAATCATTCATTTTCTTTCGAGATAATGTTAGTGAAAGAGCTATTAACATCCAAATACTAATAAAACTATCCTCACAATCTTTTGCGTTTATATCAAACTAGAGGACGCCAGCAGCTACGTCTGCAATTTTTTTTAAATTTACCCCTTTTAGCCGATCCCGTGGATATTTCGGTAAATCCCTTTTTAGTGCACCCTTACGGTCCCCAAGGAACATACATAACAAATTTCAGCTTCCTGCGCCCAATATTTTCGACTGTAGCGTGTCTGTCAGTCAGTCAGTAACGCAAGGATTTTTTATATTAAGATTAGCCCGCGACCTCGCCCACGTGATATTTTTATATAGGTAAGTAATCCATGCCATTCTCCAGGTTTCTGACAATCCATATCAAATTTCATTCCTGATCTATCAGACCTATCAGATTCACCGTGAAACACATTATACAGATAAAAATACTCAGAAATTACTTTTGTTTTCATAACTGTCAAACATCTGGTAAAAATTAGTTTGTACGTATATTAATTAATTTCTTGACGACCAATACCTACTGAATATGACGGCATCAGGAAAATTAAAAACTGTAAGCATTACTATAAAGGACATAATAGTCCGCTCCTTATAGCAAGCGCTTTAAATGAGGTTCCGTTCACCACAGTTATCTCGTAGTATCTTTTAAAGTATTCGTCCAAACTACTTACTGTAAAAGACTAAGTTCAACTACCTACATTCAATACTGAAGGCATCAAATGTATCAGTTTAAATAACTGATAAAAACTAGCTTAGTAAAAATCTTGTATTTCTCACAAAATTATTGTAAAATAGTACAGTATAGTTATTACAAGAGCTTTGTATGCCAACCCTGTGCTTAGCCGAGTCCAGCACAATTGGAAGCTATAACACCGCAGCAGGTACTGGTAGTGTTGGAGAAAACTCGAGTCCGCGAGTCGACATTTCAGTGCTCAGCTCTTAATCGCAATACTCGACTCACTAAGACACAAACTCCTGCTCAATGTGTTGCGAGTTTAGAGAGCATCCCTGTAAACGATTTAATTAACGAGTTTAGCATTCGTGCTCGAGTTTCCTTGGAGCTCATGAGCTTGCTCACGTAATGAACGAGTCGAGCTCGACTCGTTTTGAACTGAGCACCCATCACCTAACTAGCCAAATCACTATTATTGTTTATAGTATAACTGATTTTCCTTGTGTTTTATATATAATGGATTTTAATAATGTAAAAGAATTAATTGTTATTATTATTATTCATTTATTTGACATGCCCTCTCAATTATTGCTGTGCCATTGCAGGGTGTCCCATGACTCATATGTATTTGTTATATTAACTGTGTGTGTGACTTTTAAAATTTTTCGGTCTATGAAACATGTAGAAAGAAATAAGTTCTGGGTATATTATAAAAAACTACATGTTTTGCTCGACATTTTTTTGAGGCGAAGTTATATCGAGTCAGTCTTTGAACTCGACTTTCGTTAAAAACTCGAATTTCATTTGTTACTCGAGTTCTTTTTAAGAGTTGTGTATCAAGTTAAGACTCGTGCTCGACTGCACTCTGCACTCTCGAGTTATGAGCATAACGAACGCCGTGAAATTGAGTCGAGTATGTAAAAATCGACTCCCGGACTCGAGTTTTCTCCGACACTAGGTACTGGCTTGCACTAATTAAGTGTGGTTAGTCACCGGGTGCCCCTTGCTTGTGGCCACTGACTACGCGGAATGTTTTTAATTTACGCAAGTTACGACTATGCAAATGTGTCCAGATGGTTCCGTACAAAATTAGAAGAATAACGGATTTAGTGAGGCCTTCAAGACCACGATTATTCGTTGGTCGCAAGGACAGTGTAAGCTATAGATATCCATGCGCATCGTGGACTTGTTCGCCACGATCAGCCAGTCGCTGTTACCACCAGTTTGTGTCATTGCGACCAAATCTTCACATTTGCATATTTGTTATAAAATATGTCCTCATCGCGTGCTGTATGTCTATTTTGGTGGGGGCGCAGGCAAGCCTACTTGATACTTGATGGCACGGGCTGTTTCCGCAACTCCACGTCTTGGCGTGTATTTTGCGTGCGGGTGGGAATGGTGTCTTCATTCGAGCCACCCCAGCTCTTCGAGGAAGGCCAGCAGGCTCTTGATGTGGCCCACTGCTTCCCTCAGGGTGCTGTATCTTGTCAGGTACTGCTGCCTGTACTGTGCGACCTCAGGGCAGTCGAGGAGCAGGTGGGCTGCCGTCTCGTCTGCTGCCATACAGGCCCTGCACAGCGGGCTGTCGGTGATACCTATAGTAAATAGGTGTTTATTAAAGAATCCGTGTCCTGTGTAGGCGGCCGTGACTGTCCGCAGTTGTAATTTGGACAGCCGGAGGATTTGTTTGGCTATCTTACCGTCTACTGCGTTAAGAGCCTCCTTGGCCTGCCTACATGTTTCAATACCAATCCAGGACTGGTTGTGTTGGGTTCTGGTCCTATTCCTTACCAAGTTGCGATAAAAACCAGAAGGGAGGGGAATAATGGGCTCGGGTCCCACCACCTCTAAAGTGGCCCCTCTTCTGGCAAGTACGTCGGCTGCGTCATTCCCTCTTGAGCCACTGTGGCCCTTGATCCATTGCAGTGTTAATTTATTTTGTTTACCTACCTCTGTTAGTTTCTGGTGGCATTCAAGCGTGAGTGCCGAGGTGATAGTATGGCTTTTGAGGGCTGAGAGGACAGCCTTATTATCTGAGAGGATCCTAATGGATCGTTCCCTTACCTCGCGTGCCATGATTGCTGTGGCAGCTAGGATTATGCCAAAACATTCGGCCTGGTAGACCGTGTTGTAGGCTCCCAGCGGTGCTGCGATGTTGATGTTTAGGTCCTCGGAGAATACTCCTGAGCCCGTACCTGTATCCGTCTTAGACCCATCTGTGAAGATCGTGAGCTCGTTGTGGCCAACCGCTCCCTCGTGTAGATCCTCGTACAGTTGGATTTTTTATTTCTTGTCGAAAACAAATTGTTTCGGTATTCGGTCGCCAATGGCTTGTGTGAGAGGAACTTCTTTAAAGAGTGTGTTTAAGTTGCTAGTGTGCGGTGTGTTAGTGTCTTTCCAGAGCTTCAGAGCTCTTAGCCGGATCGCCGACATCGTTGCCTCCTGTTGTATGAACAGGTGCAATGGAGGCAAGTCCAGCAACACTTCGAGTAGCCGCTGTAGGTGTAGTTTTCATGCAGCCCGTGGCCGCTAGGCATGCAAGTCTTTGAAGCTTTTGAAGCTTGTTGGCGGCCGTTGTTAGGTTGGTCCGAGGCCACCACACTACTGCGCCGTAGCTTATCGTCGGACGTATTATTGTCTTATAAGGCCATAAGACAATTTAGGGGGATAGGCCCCATCGTTTACCTATCATCTTCTTGCACTGCCAGAAGACGATGCTGGCTTTATTGAGCTTATTTTCCATGTGGCGGTTCCATGTTAATTTGCTGTCAAGAGTGACGCCCAGGTACTTTACCTCGGTAGACAGCTTGAGCTCTGTGTTGAATAGCCTGGGCAGTCGGTAAGTACCCAGTGCGCGTTTGTGTGTGAACATAACTAGTTCGGTCTTGGTCGGGTTTACTGATAATTCGTACTCATTACACCACCACTCTACTATGCGTAGAGCCTGTTGAGTAAGGTCGTACACTGTACTAGTTACCTTACCTGAGGTGAGAATGGTCAGATCATCTGCATATCCTATTGTGTAAAAATATCTCGCGTTGAGTTTGTCTATGAGTTCATTGATGACTAAGTTCCACAATAGCGGGGAGAGAACACCGCCCTGCGGGCAACCTTTAGTTATCAAGGCTGTCTAGGAGTCGCCGTGCAGGCGCACTACCCTTTTGCTGAGTATGTTTTGGATCCACTGTATGAGCATCGAATCCACACCATGTCTGGCCCTAGCCAACACCCTAGCGTTACTTATGCTGGAGAAGTTTGTCTTTTCAAAGGCTCCTTCTATGTCAATGAAGGTGCCCAGACAGATGCTTTTTTTGTGGTATAGCAGCTTCTATCTGGTTCACGACCTTATGTAAGGCCGATTCCGTCGATTTCCCTGAGCTGTATGCATGTTGATTGGCATGTAGGGGTAGGTGTTTAAGTGCCCCACTTCTTAATTCCCTCTCGCATAGCCTTTCCAAGGCTTTAAGCATGAAGGAGGTCAGGATTATTGGTCTGAAGGACTTTGCATTGGTGTAGTCTGTTTTGCCTGGTTTTGGTATGAAAATTAGTTTGACTTCCCTCCAATTCTTCGGTACATATCTAAGGGCCAGGCTAGCCCTCATGATTGCCAGAAGTCTTTTGCGGACAGGTTCACCCCCCCATTGTAATAACCCTGGGAAGATGCCGTCCAGTCCGGCTGCTTTGAAGGGATGGAAGCTATCGATGGCCCATCGGAGTTTTCCTTCTGTGACCACGTTGTTTGCGTGTCTCCATTCGTGTTCGGTCGCCACTGTTGGTGTATCGTGCCACGTTATTATCGGGGTGAGGACGCAGCCTGGGAAGTGTGTTTCGAGTAGGACGCGTCTTGTCTCCTCCTCCGATGTGGTGTATGTGTTATCCGGTTTACGGAGAGTACCTGGTGCAACCATCGGTTGCTGAGCCAGTAGTTTCCTTACCCGGTTTGCTTGTTGGCAAGATTCTATGCTCCCACAGAATTTCCGCCATCCCATGGTGCGTCTGAATCTGAGGCATTTCTTGTAGCTAGACTTGGCCGCTTTATGAGCGTCCCAATCTACGTCTGCGCATGTGTTCATTGCCCTGTTTAGAGCCTTTCTTACCTTCTTGCACTTGCATTCAAGCTCAGCGCCCCACCAGGGTTGTTTACCTGGGGTTGAGGGTAGAATGGTTTCTGGGCATGCTGCGTGGTTGAGACGGAGGATCTCAGGTAGGATGTCGGGGTTCGAGAGAAACACTGCTAGGCTGAACAGGTTCTTTATTATGTCTCACTACCGCTTATATACAGTATGACCGAACTAGGTAAGCACTGGCCTGAGCTGGCTGGAGTGTAGACTCCTGCTGCTCTCCGACGCTCGCAGGGTAGCTGCTCGAAGGGTCGCCGATGAGCTGGCCAAGGTGCGCTGCGCAGGCAGCTCTGTGGTCGATGTTCAGGCTGAGCGGATCTCAGGCGGTGCAGCCGATGTGGGTCGAGCGGTCAGGCTCAGGCGTCCGTGGCCTGGCTGTAGGAGCTCGTAGGCAGGAACGGAGGCTTGGGTGGCAACTGGCTGGTAGCGGCACGGCGCCAGCAGCTCGTGGCTTGTAGCCCGTAGGAAGAACGTCAGCCCGTAGGAAGAACGTCAGCCCGTAGGAAGAACGTCAGGTGCAGTGAGCTCGTAGGGTGAACGTAGCCCGTAGGGTGAACCCCAGCGGGACAGTAGATAGGAAGTAGAATGTAGAATAATCGCGAGGTGTAGCGGCAGCGTTCCGATGTCTAGGGAAAGTGACCATTCTACAACGCGCACCCATCTTATATAGATGTAGGCCTATGACTCACAACTGCCTTTGGCTAGTGAATATGACCATATTTGGTAATATTGCGAACGATGTCTGGCTAAGCTGGCGTTAAGCGCCTGCGAGATATTATAACGCAATACGTGTAGTATTACGTTACAATACCCCGCTCTGTACAGCAGGATTTTTCGTGTCTAGACAAAAAAAATCCGTCTAACTAAGTCCTCCGAACTTCTGTAGACAGTGCTAAGTAGATAGTGACTATGAAACTCAAACTGCAGGTAGATTTCTAACCGTCCTAAATTCCGTCACGCGTTGTAGAAATTCGCGAACGCAGCCTGTTCCGTCGAATTTGAGTTTCGATAGTTCGCCAACCCTCAAATGCTCACAGTGGACAGTTACCGGAGTCGACGCTGCCTGTGCAGGGGTTGAATCCGTGCAAGTCATCGTGACTCCGACTTCCGCCGACGGAACATTCGAGTGTTCTATCTTAGATAGCTCTGCCGACAGCATCCGAAAGCGTTCAGTCAGGTCGGATATTTTCTTGCCGTATTTAGGTTCGGATTTGTCTAATCTGCCCAATCTGTGGTAGACCTGGTTGTGCAAAGCCGTAGTTCGCTTCGCCAAGTTGTAGTCGTATAATTCCTTAAGGGAAGAGATTCGCGAATCTAAATCAGTAACTGACAGGCTAGCTCCCTTGAAGTCGTCTGCTATGTCTAGGCCTGACTCTAGGATTTCGTCATTCGGAATCAGCTCGAGTAGTTTAGGTAGCTGCTTCCGTAAACCTAAAACAGAGGTAGCCGGCTCCTCTCCGCGAATAGCGACCTCGTAGGCCAATTCATTTTTATTAAGTAGAAAGTACTTGATAGGGTTAGTGCTCATGATGATATAAAATAAGTATGATAGAAAAGAACGTAAGTATATTACAGCCCTCCGTGTGCAATAGTTCTGCTTTACAAAGAAACTACGACGATTCGGTGTAAAAATGTAGACAATAGATAGTGACTTGCAAAAATAAAAAACGGTTATTTCAAATTGCGAACAGTTACGTAGGGAATCGGTAGTTGAAATTTGAATAAGACAATAGTAAGATAACACATAATAGGTATACAAGAATAGAAATTAAAGATAGACAGCAATACACAGATACACACAAGTTAGATAGTACGTACCGGTTCGCTGATGTCTGCACCTCCTCGTTTACAAGACTGACCTCCTAAACAAGAACAACTGCAGTAATTGGAAGTGAGACAAATAGAGTTGGGCGCCACTGAGACGGAGGATCTCAGGTAGGATGTCGGGGTTCGAGAGAAACACTGCTAGGCTGAACAGGTTCTTTATTATGTCTCACTACCGCTTATATACAGTATGACCGAACTAGGTAAGCACTGGCCTGAGCTGGCTGGAGTGTAGACTCCTGCTGCTCTCCGACGCTCGCAGGGTAGCTGCTCGAAGGGTCGCCGATGAGCTGGCCAAGGTGCGCTGCGCAGGCAGCTCTGTGGTCGATGTTCAGGCTGAGCGGATCTCAGGCGGTGCAGCCGATGTGGGTCGAGCGGTCAGGCTCAGGCGTCCGTGGCCTGGCTGTAGGAGCTCGTAGGCAGGAACGGAGGCTTGGGTGGCAACTGGCTGGTAGCGGCACGGCGCCAGCAGCTCGTGGCTTGTAGCCCGTAGGAAGAACGTCAGCCCGTAGGAAGAACGTCAGCCCGTAGGAAGAACGTCAGGTGCAGTGAGCTCGTAGGGTGAACGTAGCCCGTAGGGTGAACCCCAGCGGGACAGTAGATAGGAAGTAGAATGTAGAATAATCGCGAGGTGTAGCGGCAGCGTTCCGATGTCTAGGGAAAGTGACCATTCTACAACGCGCACCCATCTTATATAGATGTAGGCCTATGACTCACAACTGCCTTTGGCTAGTGAATATGACCATATTTGGTAATATTGCGAACGATGTCTGGCTAAGCTGGCGTTAAGCGCCTGCGAGATATTATAACGCAATACGTGTAGTATTACGTTACATGGTAGCTGTCTAGCATCGACTGCGTTAGTGTACATACCTGCTCGTCGATCTGTTGATTGTCACCCAATACCGTCGGCGTAGCAGTAAGGGTAAGTTTCTCGTTAAGTAATTGGACATACTTTGCTTTGTCAGTGTTGTGTGGTTTCCTGCGTGGCTGTGTGGGTTGTATAACGACTTCCATAGAAAAGCTGATCCATCTGTGGTCTGAGCACGATGCCTCCTTTGAGACGTGCCATCCCTTGATGCGTTCAGCCGCTCCTTCTGTTGCGAGAGTTAAGTCGATAATTGTCTGACTACGTCTTTTGACGAAGGTGGGCTCCGTACCTGTGTTTAATAGGGTAAGATTAGTGGTGAATAGGTATTCAACCAGTGATTTACCTCTGTTGTTATTGCAGTTCATGCCCCACATTTGGTGGTGGGCATTGGAGTCCGTTCCTATTACGACCTCCGTTTTGGTTCTCTCGCACTGGTTAACAAGACGCGTGAGGTCGAACGGAGGCGGGTCTTCGCCCTCGGGCATGTAAACCGATGCGAAAACAACCGCTATACTCCTTGGCTGCTGTGTTATTTCAATTTGTATCGCTGTGATGTCTCTGGAACAGAACTCCGTTAAAACTTGGGCTCTGATGTTTTTAGTTGTCAGTATGCAGGTTCTTGGATGTGTGTGGTCAGTAGAAGAATAAATCTTACCTCCCAGGCTGGAGGGGCCTCTGATGAGGCCACCCCTTATCCAAGGTTCCTGGATGAGCACGATGGCTGATTTTTGGACCTCCATCCATTTGCGCAGTTGCGCAGTAGCCGTTTGGCTGTGGCAGGCAAGCCTAATAATATATAAATTTCCAGACGCGAATGAGGCCGCATCAGCCTCAGCAGCCGCAGGACAGCTGGCCGTTTCACAATATGTCGTGTTCGTAGCCATAGTTTGGTCATAGGATCAAAATTTACAAGAATAGCTATGAATAAACTTGCTGGCCGTTCAATGTATGAAATTCTTAAGCAACCAATAAATATATAAGCATACACAAAATTGTTGTAAAAAAGGTGTAATTTAAGAATGTTTATTCTATAACAATAACATTCGTAATGATTTGAGTAATTTTCATATGTTCACAAAATGTTATTCTGTTAAAATAAAACTTGTAGGTGACAATCCTATAGGTAATAGCCATTTTAAATAATTAATCCCAGTTCCAGCCGACCCTAGAGGTAACTATTATTGTCCCAGTTTCACCCAAAGTTCTAGGTCAAGGTCATATTACCCCAATTTATCTACAGAAGGGTTTTGTGATAAAAACTTCATGCGCAGTATAATGCCAACCTCTGCGCTTGTTATAAATCTAGCTAAAATTAATGGGCGGATGAGTTGCTTATTTTATAATAATACTAGTCCTAGTTCACGTTACAGCCCTTGTGGAACTTTTTTACTCCCTTAGGAAAATACCGAAATCTCTCGGTGCCTTCTTACACTCCCAAAAATGCCATTCTCAGCTTGTAAGCTTGCGCCTAGTACATTAAGTAAGTAGTTTCGGCTGTGCGGTATATGTCAGTCAACCATAGACGAAAGAATTTTCACTCGCGTCCTGAGGGAACTACTTCACGTACCAGGTAAAGTTATAGCCTAAGTTACTCCTTGGTACATCAGCTATCCGCCAGTGAAAGTCCCGACAAAATCGGTCCGGCCGTTCCAGAGATTAGCGAGACAAACAGAGAGACGTCTGTCTGTCTGTTATTAAAAATTTAAAAAAAAATCATTTCTCTATATGTACCGTGTATACATCTATATGCATTTAGTAAAAAGCGATTATTTTAATATTACAAACAGACACTCCAATTTTATTTATATGTATAGATATCTAACTAATCTTGTGACCCACGCCGAAACGTCATTCAACATAATTCCCGAATAACTACGAGATATAATATTATTTTGTGCAAATTTCGCAACGGATAGTAATTATTCAAATCCATTTATTTGGACACATCCCACAATTCCAGCAGCATTTCTAACGGCCCCAAAGAACATGAATTTAATTGTGTAAGTGTAGAATTTCGTTGGAAATTACATCATTGCACAGCACAGCCTGAACCTACGTAACGAGGAATGTTTGTCATATTATTTAAATTAAACCCGGCCGCGGTCGGTTTCACCGGGCAGTGTGGTTAAACCGTCAGCTGTTAATGTGGAGAGCCGACATTGACTGATTTGGTTATATTTGGATTGTCTATAAGTACTATAATAAAACTGTAGAGGTGAAAAAGTCTGTACATTAAAGATATTTTGACGAAAATTAGCTAATAAATCTAGGAAAATGCTAAAAAGCAATAGTTGATATTTTTTAGAATTTATGTCTGTCTGTCTTTCCCTATGCTGCTAAAGATCTCTGAAATGGCGAAATTAATTTCAATAAAACTTACACTCATGTGCAAGGGATACTCAAACCTATAAAATAGTATATGTTACATCACAGTCGGTTGAATGGTTTGCGGTGTACAGCTTCACCTCTTCTTTGTACGTAGTCCCAAACAAAACAGGGATCATCCAAGACTGGTTATATATGTGGTGCCATCTATGATCATCATAAGTTTGTTAGTAAAAGTATAGTTACCTAGTCTAAGTAGGTACCTTCAAATTTATGGCTATTTACCCGACTTTAAAACAGGAGGTGATTCTTAATTTCGTCGGTATTTTTTTATGTATTTTCGATAAATAAATTACTGGAACCGAGGATAATAATTATAGTTATCCTTCCGACCCCGAGAGGCGGCG
Organism: Euclidia mi; assembly: GCA_944739405.2. Taxonomy (NCBI): domain Eukaryota; kingdom Metazoa; phylum Arthropoda; class Insecta; order Lepidoptera; family Erebidae; genus Euclidia; species Euclidia mi. Next base: position 64,351,419 of record OX123195.2, read on the forward strand.
CACGTGTTCCGCGTGCGCCTCTCGTAGCGTTAGTAGACTACGTCGTTCTTTTCCGCTCGTAGTATGAAAGAGGATGTATGAGGACAATTATGATGGATGCAGATGGATGCATGCGAGGGACGGGGCCTGCTTCGGCGGGCCAGCTCAGGCGGGATCGCGGCAGTTATGCTAATGTAGATCCCGTGACCCCGCCATTCAATGGGATCAGATAGAAGAACACCATGGTGGTTTTAGTGGGTAGTCCCGCCGCTTCTCGTCGGGGAGTCAATACACTCTCCCTGGACTGAGTCCCTTTAGTCCCCAGCCTAGGGGGGTCAGCCCGTAAATTGTTTGGTTTACACCATGAGTCAAAAAATAAAAAAAAATGTTATCCTTCCGACCGATAGATGTCACTATTTTCAAATAATTTTCTAGCAAAATAAATGTTTTTTGCAAAAAAGACAATAATTAATTATGTGTCAGGTATCTTCCTGTTATTAAAAAAATAATAGAGTATAATATTCGGCACTTTCATAAACAAAAAGTCTGTGTCAAAATTTATTACAATGTCCACTTAATTTAAACGGTCAATCTCATTTATTTCAACTTATTATTTTTAAATAATAGTTATATAATTATATAATCATTTCATTTTATTTTAAATGATAAAAACAATGACTATAGATCCTTATTTCAATAAATTGTCGATTAGTCCATATTATTTTCTATCTCGGTCGGTTTATATATGTAAACATAAATGACGTCATTTTCTGAATGGCGGTGTTAAGATTCTCCGAGGATGAGGTTCTCGGTTATTTTCTTTCGTCGTCGTTGGATTACTTGGATTGGTGTCTTTGTAGTTTCTTTTGAATTTTTGATTGTTGAATGTGATTGTGTTTCTTTGATTTCTTTCGTTCGTTCGTGTTCTGTTCTTATACAAGTGTCTCATTATTCCCAATTTCCCTCTCCTCACATTGGCACGTACGTGACGTACGTGCCAATCTTTGAGCGGGAGACTGAGGCCTGAATTCAGATACCTCTTGAGTTACTCAACGGGGCTATCTTACTTTCGGCAGGGCTGGATATTCGTAGTAGTGTATTTTCTAAATAAATCGCAGGGACTCACACTTGTAACAGCTGGAATCGACCTCCGAACACGTTGTTTTTCACATGGTCAGTTATATGTGGCATGTTCACGAGTAAGCGGCAAAACTAATTTACCTACATGTTCTATGTGAAGGTGGTAATAAAGTTAATGTTGTGTATAAAGAAATTATCTAAAGATATACATTAGGTATATAATATACATATAAAAGTTATAAATATTATAGACTTTTGGCATTAATGTCATGCAAATTAAATTCCAACATTTACGCGAACGAAGTCGCGGCCACAGCTAGTTAAAAATAATTTCACTGCGCGTGCTGTTAGTGTAGTACTGTCGAGTGAACTATTAAATATTTTATTATTTATTTTATTTATAGTCTCACGCCTGTATCCCCGAAGGCGTAGGCAGGTAGTAGGTACTATTAAATATGTAGCTCTGATTGTCTGGGTGTGAAGGCAAAATGCCTAGTTAGGCCAAATGTTACTAAGGCACAGTTTCCCCACCTCTAGGTAGGTCTTATATTCCAGATATATTCAAAATAGGTACACAATTTATGATTTATCTGACAAATTAAATAACAGAAAGTGGGCATAAGAGAGGCATAAGAGTGGGCATAGGAGAGAAGGGATAAATGACGAAATCATGATTTCGACTTCGAAATCTTTGTTCACGATGATACCAACTTATATTATAGGTATATGCTCTAGGTATGTATACCAGTCTCTCCGTGACTTTTAGGCAGTCAAAAACATCTTTTATTTTTAGTATTTTTTTTCCGAGAGAAAGAGAGCGGCGATAGCCTAGTGTTGTACCTAACGGACTGTCGAGACCATGGACACGGTTTCGATCACCAGGTACCCCGGGCACACACTTCTGACTTTTCGAAGTTATGTGTGTATTAAAAATGTTAATTATCGCTCGCTAATAATGTCCGGTAGATGGCAATAGGCTCGCCTCTAACATTGGGACACTAAACATAACTGGGGAAATGTGTGTGTGTATATACCTTTGCCCACCCCTTCGGGGATAAAGTGAGGTTATTGAAGTTATGTTATTTTTGTTCTAAATGAGACCCGTCAACAAAAAGGTATTGTTTACTAGATACCGCCCGCAGTTCTATCCGAGTGGGTGTCAACTATCGCGACATAGCCTGTATTAAAATGACGTTTTACATAAGCTATATCACTGCAATGTTTCATCTAAATTCGTTAAAGTATTATATATAATTTTGCGTGAAAGAATAACAAACACCCATCCATTTATTCATCTTCACAAACCATGGCGGTTTTTTTAGAGGTACCTCCTGTGCCTAGCAAATAGCATGGGGCGCTGGGTACTTTACAAGCGTGCAATCATCGTGCACAAAGTATACAAAAACTGTTGTCCCGTGTGGATCGAACCCACTTACCGTCAAAGTTACTAAACGTCAAAGGGATCGCTTAAACCACCACGCCATATGTGCAGTCGTGTATAATATTATAATAGTAGGATATTCAAATAGCATTCTTCCAACGGTAAACAATAAAAAGTTCCATACAAGTGACAATAGTTTAGACCCGTTAGCACGATGGCTATACAAGTCTAGATAGACGTATTAAGTCTAAATTATGTCTAAGTAAGTGCCTAATTTGAATACTAGGTTGGTATTTATTTATTTATTTATTTTAATTAAATTAACAAAGTAACATTACAGAATGACTTCCAAACCGTTACAGTGCATACTTAAAAGATACGTAAACAATATTAATATCTTAACAAAATTTATAAACACAACTAAAACATAAACACTAACGGTAAACAATATTTATGACTAAACAGAATAATAATATCTAATACCTAGGATCTAAATACTAAAAAATATTCTGGCCTTCTTCACAAATGTACTCAAATTATCAAAAAATACATCAGCGTCGTGAACTTGACTCATGAAGTCATTATATAAATTTATGGCTCTAACAGTTGGGGTACTGCTTACATAGCTGCAGCTCCATTCGGTAGAACACGAAAATAGGTGATGTCTTCGCCTTCCTACGCCACGTGTGTAATTTAGAGGAACATAGAGTTGCATGCATTCTAGCACTGCAGGATTATCGACCTTACCGCGCAATAACAGATAGTAATGTAGTATAAGCATTACCCTGCGTCTCAACAGCAGCGTGTCAAATCCCACCATTCCAGACACAAACAGGGATGGGTACATGTATGGATAATACCCAAACTTTCTTTTATAGAGGTACCGCGCACACTTCTTTTGGATTTTTTCTATCATAAGTGCATGCTTTTTATCATGTGGGTCCCATATTATAGCATTGTATTCTAGTTTGCTACGTACATAAGCGTTATATAATAAGACTATTACATTCGTACTGTGAAATTGTGACGATGTCCTAAGTATAAACCCTAGAGCTCTACATGCACTTTTACATGTAGTTGAAATGTGTTCACGAAAATCAAGTTTGGAGTCGAAAATCAATCCCAGGTCTCGGATGGTATTTACTCGCTCTAGTTGAGAATTTCCTAAACAGTACTGTTCTATGATAGGATTTCGAGACCTAGTGAATGATATGACCTTACACTTGTCCACATTAAGATCTAACCTATTTTCTTTACTCCAGAGATTAATCTCTGGAGTAAAGAAAATAGGTTAGAACGCAGTTAACTGCGTTTATGTCGCGTTGTAAGTTTTCACAGTCAGCTGCACTATTTATGGGAAGATATATCTTTAGGTCATCCGCGAACATAAGGCACTTAGCTGTATTCAGCACCTTTGGGAGGTCATTTATCATTAAAAGAAATTGAGTAGGTCCTAAAGTACTGCCTTGGCTTACTCCCGATCTGGTGTAGTACTGATTTGATCGGTATCCCATAGTATGTATGAGCAAGTAACTATTTAGTAATCTGTGGTATTGCCGTGTTGGTATGCTTGGCCAGGTTTGTTATAGGTTGGCAGTGTTGGCACCAAGTTGTACGTATACATATGTTATAATGTATGTATAGTCATGTAGTAGTGAAGGTAGTACGAGTTAGGCAGCGATAACTTAGTAGAGATCCTAACAGACTGCTATGCTAAGGGTCATCTTCTATATTTAAACTGTTCCACTGCTGGGCACGGGCCTCTTCTCACTATGAGAAGTGGCACAAGGTCCATAGATATATTAATTAAAGGAGATATGCCCTGTAGACGAAAATTTATAGGAAACCTGTGTCGCCAGTTTGCCCCTACTACGCGGCTACTACAACACATGCGGATCAGTAAAAGCAATATAAAAACGCATTCGCGCACACACTCGCAATTTTTAATCAAAATTTACAAAAAAAATAATTATAATCCTTATCCAATCGAACATAGCGTGTTTTTACCAAGTTTTGGTTTGAAGTTATATTTTTACAAAAAACCACTGAACAAGACGGCATTCTGATAAATTGTCGCGATCACGGTCGAAAGTGTACTAATTCTCGGCAACGGCCATTTGCTTGCGATATGCACTCTTGGTGCATTTCGCGCGGGCACCGACACGCCCCCTTGTTCTACTCTTATTTATATTTCTATGGTAAGGTCATAGTCTAGCACGCTGGCCAAGTGTGGGTTGGCAGATTTCACATGTTTTTCGAGAACATTATAGAGAACTCTGAGACATGCAGATTTCCTCACGATGTTTTCCTTCACCGTTAAGCAAGCGATAATTAACAATTTAATACGCACATTATTTCGAAAAGTCAGTGGTGCGCGCCGGGGAATCGAACCCTTTGCCTTTGTATATGGCAGTATGTTGGTATATCCACTATGCTTTTATTGCTTGACTTATATGTGTTACTAACACACATCCGGCATAATTCGTAACTAACAGATAATTGGTTATAAATTGTGCCCCTTGGCGGTACCAACTAAACTGATAAATGTTTACATATCTTCAGGGCTACCGCACTTGTGATATATGTTTAGGATTGAATTCGATTCGAATGTGTAGATATTATTATAATTATGTTAAAGCAACAAATTTTGCCACAGAGCGTGATAAAGGCTTGAACACGTTATTTGATATATTTTGAATCAATCATTTTGCATGGGAAATCTTACTACTATTATAAAAGCGAAAGTTTGTGATTGTTTAATCTAGGTAAAAAATACTGAACTTCTGTTATATATTACTTATTTTTTTGGCTGCACGCCAAATATCTTTCCTACTTCTGTCCTGCATAATTTTCTTTTGTTATGATATTTTTCTGTTTGAATTCTTTACCTGTTAGATTTTATGAATTTATTTTTCTTTATATTTATATTTATAATCTTATTTGTCAATTTTGTTTTGTTTTTTTTCTCTATATCGTTTCGTGTATATAAGTGTATAATGTGTGTACCGATAAATTCAAATTCAAATTCAAATTCAATTTATTCTGTTAAATAAAAAGGTACAATTTACTTATTTAGAGTACAAAAGCTTAGTTTAGGATCCTGATATAAGATTATATGCCTGAACTAGGATAAACCTGTGTTTCAGGCGATTAGAGCTAATTAGATACTATAAAATATATAATCACTTACTTACTACAATATTACGTACGTCATGTTTTAGTACACTAATACTAGATCTATAATATCTTATGAATAATTACAACTAATAAATTGAGGTAAAGGTGTATTTTGTTGAGATAATTATTTTAACACAATTAATAATTTTTCTGTATCTTCGTAGGACATATTCAGAAGGATATTGGTGACAATTTTGTTGCATTTGAAGTAGGTGCAAGGAATTAGGTTAGTTAATGCGTTTAGTATTTTGTAAAGTAGCGGCCCCAGGAATATATAAAATTTGGATGTGAATGCGTGTCTTGTTTGCATTTTGGTCGGAAATATTATATTGTGTCGCCTTTTGTTGTTAGATATAGTGCTGTAGGGAAGGGCTGTGTGTTGCTTTAATACGATACTCTTGATAAATAGTTGTCGAACTGTTAATACTTTACAAGCTTGGTATAGGGAATTAGTTGGATATAGGAACGGTTTGGAGGTTGATACTTTAAGAATTGCTCGCTGAGCTCTTTCAACAGACAGTAACAAAGTTTTTCCTGTAAAATAAATATTTCTTTATCTTTTTATTACTGAATTATTGATGAAATTGCCAGAAAAAATGTCCTTTAAATCCGACTCCTTTACTTTTTCTAATGATAACCGACTGCAATGCGGACGTAACTTCAGGCCGAATGTAGTATATTTATAAATTAAAAATCCTTAGGACTCATCCCTGACTCAAATGTGTGACCCCTGTGTACCCGAACATCATCACCAGCCTTTAACAGTACACTGCTAGACTAGGCCTCTCCTTTGAAAGAAGCAATTGGCCTACTATAGGTACCACGCTGGCCAAACGGGTTGGTATAGGCCTATATATATAGGGTGTCTGTCAAGTTTTCCTTCTCTTACAGTGCTGTTCTCTGCATAATATACTCCCTTTGTCCGCTCTTACGACACCCATGGGATGATATGGGGTGGTGACATTCCGTATTCTTAATCCGTCATCGTGTGATGAAAATTATTAACTTGTTCAAGTAACGACCGTGTGGACGTTACTTGAACAAGTTAATAATTTTCTAAAACGTTGAAGACACATATATAATAGGTAGCGCTAATCACCGTCTTGCATGTTAACTAAGAATCACAGCAAGCAACATGAGATAAATGCTAGTAAAATCGGTTGAGGCGTTTTGGAGATTAGCCAGAACAGTTGAACATAAATTTAAAAACATTTAATTTTATTCCGTCATAGCTGTTGCCCAGGAATTTACCTGCGTTATTTTGTTATTTTTTGGGTCAAATTCTAGCCTATTACAAATTATAGATTATTATGTTGGGCTACATAATTATGGAGGCCTACAACATAATTTATCTTCCACTGAAAGTCCTATTAGAATCGGTTTAGCCATTCCAGAGATTACCCCGGACTAACAGACAGACAGACTACCTACCTAATTAAATAATAGTATACTAGGAATACTCATACACTGTCATCAACCTCAAAATACGCATAACCTGTACTAATTTGAATGTGTACGAGTAGGTATATGGTAGAAAAGTGATGTCACAAATTCGAAATTTTACTTCTTGTTTCCATTTGTCATTCAGTTCGGCATATACGTGATTTGTTTTACATGTATTATTGATGTTATCCCAACAGCGATAGCCTAGTGGAGAGACCGACAGACTGCTACGCAGAGGGTTCGGGTTCGAATCCACGGCACGCACCAATGACTTTTCGGAGATATGTGCGTATTAAATTGTTAATTATCGCTCAAAATGGGCCCAGCCGTTCCAGATATTAGCTAGAACAAACAGACACTTCAATTATTTATGTGTATAGATATTTTATTTATGTGTATAGATATTTATTAAAAATACACACCCATTCATGGGTTTATCACGGGATAACTAATTAATTATGATGGTGATATTTTTAAATTTTCGTGTAAAGCTAACCATATTTTTTTCTATTTTTAACGAGTAGCAAAACAAATCTTGTATAAACAGCGCATCTCTCGACGGCCAATTAAGAAAACTATTAACCATATAGTTTAAACATCTGTTAATTAGTCGGTTTAAATTTAACTGAACAGTTGCAGCTAAACTTTGATGGGCTTGAAATGACGATCTATTAAACAGGCCGTTAACTTTAGAGTATACTTTAGTATGTTTAACCATATTCTCATAGACGAGCGCGGCTGGCGCGGCTTCAGCACGGGTCGTACGGGATACGCCGCGCGTCTGATCGCGCGCATTCCTGTAGGCACTACACTGCTCGCCCGCTCGAATTGTTTATGTACATTCAGTTTTGTAATAAACGTTATTAATAGATACTTTACAATGTGTTAAACGACAGTAAATTAAACTTGTTAAATTTTTTTCGTTATAAAGGGCATTTAGATAGTTATATAACGCTTAGTTAGTCGAGAAAAAGCGCGCGCGCCGACAAAGCCGGCGCCGCGGTGTTAACAAGTGACAACCCGTGCGTCAACGCAAGAGTAGGCAATTAACTCGTCGAGCGGCCTTAGCTAACCAACTATGTTGAACTGAACTAATTTGTTTTATTTTAAGTGTGCTATGAAACTGCCTGCCTCCGTAGTCCAGTGGATAGCGTATGCGACTGCTGATCGGAGGTACCAGGTTCGATTCCCGGGTCGGGCAAAGTGTTACTAGATTTTTCCGAATGCTCAGTAGCAGCCCGGAGTCTGGTGATGTGCCGGGTAACGGCAATAGGCTCGCCCCCTATTATGTGGGACCTAAAATTCATGCAGAAATGTACTTAGGTGTAATATTTACACCTCTGTCTACCCCTTAGGGGAAACAGGCGTGAGACTATAAAAAATATTAAACGCACACATATTTTTTTGTAAAATCGTAGATTTTTTTAAAAATGACTCTTGCCTTAATAAGCTCGCAGAGGAATTAACAAGCATTATTGACAACAATGAACAATAATTTCGTGTGGGAATGGGAATCGAACTCACAACACTCGACGGAGTGCTAATCGGCGAGGCGACCGCTTAGACCATTTCGCCATCCGTGCATTTAAAGGCCAATTGAATCTATCATACATCATGCTCTAATTTGTCGTTCATACAAGATCATTCACTGCCTCCGTGGTCCAGTGGAGATCGTATGCGACTGCAGATTGGAGGTCCCGGGTTCAATTTCCAGGTCAGGCAAAAGTGTAACTGGGTTTTTCCGAATTCTTAGTGGCAGTACGGAGTCTGGTGATGTGCCCGGTAACGGCAATAGGCTCGCCCTCCTATTACGTGGGACCTAAAAATTCATGGCGAAATGTGGGTGTCATTTACACCTCTGCCTTCTCCTTCGGGGATATACAGGCGTGACTCTATAAAAAAAATACAAGATCATGAGGAGGCACCCTTGGCCTCCTCATAACGACTGTCAAAGACATTTATACCTATGTCAATTTTTGCATCAAGAACGCCCTGGTACACACAATGCCAAGGCAAGCTTAAAACAGTTGCAATGCGATTGTCATTCTTATTACCTACACCATAAGAACGGTACAAAGGCCAAAGTGTCTAGCTTAACGTGTTTTAATTTAATTATTGTACTTTCATTTAGTTACAGGTGTACAATATAGAGACCGTGTGGTGACGGATTAAGAATACGGATTGTCACCACCCCATATCATCCCATGGGTGTCGTAAGAGCCGACAGAGGGAGCATAGTATGCATAGAGCAGCACTGTAAGAGAAGGAAAACTTGATACAAACCCTATACCAATCCGTTTGGACAGCGTGGTATAGTAGGCCATATTCCTCCTTTCAAAGGAGAGGCCTAGTCCAGCAGTGGCCTGTTAAAGGCTGATGATGATGTACAATATACAATGTATCTATTATCATCCTAGCGCTGTCCCGGTTGCGTTCCAAAACCTACGCCTTGGAGCTCGGGATCCGCTTGCCGGCTGTATCTCCTGCACTTCGCACGGTCTTCAGCATCACTGTTAGTGGATAGAATTTAATTATATATCAACATAATAGTGCCTCTGTGGTCTAGTGGATAGCGTATGCGACTGCTGATCGGAGGTCCCGGGCTCGATTCCCGGGCCGGGCAAAAGTGTTACTGGGTGTTTTCGAATTCTCAGGAGCAGCACGGAGTCTGGTGATGTGCTCGGTAACGGCAATAGGCTCGCCCCCTATTACGTGGGACGTACAAATTCATGGCGAAATGTTGGTGTAATATTACACCTCTGCAATCTCCTTCAGGGATACAAGCGTGATTCTATAAAAAAAATAAAAAAAATATAGTAGTTCCACCATGTGATATGTTAACACTACATTAGTAAACAAAACTAACTTATTAACTAAATTGTAACAATTAAATCGTTTGTTACCTCTAACTCTGAATATTGGATGTTTGTAATTTGTTCTGGGTTTATATGACGCCGATTGACACAGGCCGACCCAACTGGTGTACATGTGTTATGCCACTCATTGGACATCGAAATACTATTTTTGTTATTATTGCCCTTTGACCAAGCCCCTATAATACGAGCGAACCTAAAAAAAGAAATCACTGGAAAATACTGGACCATCATCATCTTCTTGCCCTGGTCCCAATCTATTTGGGGTCGGCGCAGTACGTCCTTCGCTTCCATTCTTTTCTGTCGCCCGTCATCTGATCATTTACCCCTTTCTCTTTCATATCCATCCTCACACAGTCCATCCATCTTTTCCTTGGCCTCCCTCTCCCTTTCCATCCCTCTACCTTCATATTCATCACTTGCTTACCTACATACATATCATCTCTTCGCATAATATGTCCATATCAAGCCAAACGACTTCCTTTCACTTTCTCGTCTATAGGCGCCACTTTCAGACTACCTCTCACGTATTCATTCCTAATCTTATCCATTCTCGTAACTCCACACATCCATCGCAACATTCTCATCTTTGCCACATGTAATCGTTTTTCAGCCATCTTCTTAGTAGCCCAACACTCAGCTCCATACAATACGACAGGCCTTATAACCGCCTTATATATGCGTCCCTTGAATTTCAAAGGCATTTTAGGATCGCATATTGTGCCCGAGACCTGTCGCCATTTCATCCATCCTGAGTTGATCCTTTGCCGAACATCTCGGTCAATTTCGCCGTCGTGTTGCAGGAGTGAACCGAGGTAGCGAAAGTCGGAGCATACTGGTAGGAGTATACCGCCGAGGGTAACCGGGCTTGGACTAGAGAGGCCGCCAAAGTCACAGAACATGTATTCAGTTTTGGTTCTGCTTATCCTAAGGCCTACGTTCTCCAGTCTCTGCCGCCAATCCTCCAGCTTGCTCTGCACCTCCTGTCCACTTTCTGCTACCAGGACGATGTCGTCGGCAAACAGCATGCACCAGGGTGCCTCTTCCTGTATGTCTGATGATATGGCATCCATAATCAACAAGAAGAGGTAAGGACTAAGAGCTGACCCTTGGTGCAAGCCTACAGCCACATCGAATCTGGCTGTGATTCCAGCTGCGGACCGGACTTGCTTGTGGCATTCAGCATACATAGCTTGGATCAACTTCAGGTACTTTTCAGGCACTCCTTTCTTCTTGAGGGCCCACCACAAGACTTCACGCGGTACCCGGTCATATGCCTTTTCGAGGTCAACGAATACCATATGCAGATTTTTATGCGCCTCCCTGTATTTTTCACAAATTTGGCGAAGTACAAAAATGGCATCCACCGTACCTCGAACAGGCATAAAACCGAATTGGTTACGTGAAATCTCACTCTTAGCTCGCAATCGTCGCTCAATTACTCTCTCCCATAATTTCATACTATGAGGCATTAACTTTATTCCCCGATAATTGTTGCATTCTTGGACATCTCCCTTATTTCTAAAAATGGGCACTAGGCTCTCCTCATGCAACATCTTATTGAAGAATAAAGTCAGCCACGCCCATCCATCCTCCCCTAACACCTTCCATGCTTCTACTGGTATTCCATTTGGTCCTAATGCTTTCCCATTCTTCATTCCACTCATAGCCCGTCTTACCTCATCCTTACTTATTACATTCACTAGTCCAATATTCTTCGCCTTGTTCTCAAGCATTTTGCACCAATCATTCTCTTCATTCATTAATTTTTCAAAATATGTTCTCCATCTTTCTTTAATCATCCCTCGCCTTTCTCTCTCTAGCCTTAGCCAGTCGGTATAAATACTTTTGGCCCTCCGGCTTCTCAATTAATCCGTATATATCGTTAAGGGCTTTTGCTCTAGCTAAGGCAACGGCTTTTTTGGCTCTTTTCTTACATTCATCAAACTTCTTTTTCTTACTCTCTTTCAAAGAGTCATTACCTTCTTTCATCAGCTGCCATTCCTTAAACCTTGCTTTCTTTTCCTTGAGCACACTCTGTACTTCCTCTGTCCACCACAAGGTATCCTTATCTTTCATACGTTTTCCTTTCGATTCTCCTAAAACATCTTTTGCCACGCACTTCATACATTTACTCATCTCCTCCCAACTCTCATTCACGCTGCAATCCTTCATATCGCCCATCTCAATCATTTTATCTACCACTCTATTTCTGAACTCTACTGCACATTCATTCTTCTCTAACATATGCCATTTTAATTTTGGGGGTAGCTGCTTCTTGGTTCTTTTCGAACTCGGCCGAATTTTTAATTCGACCACCAGGAGTCTGTGCTGTGAGACTAAGTCTTCTTCTGGTACCACCTTACAGTCTTTGACCCAGTTTATACGTTTACGCCTTAGCAGAAAATAATCAATCTGGGTCATATGGTGGCCACTGTTGTAGGTTACCAGGTGCTGCTCTTTTTTTTGGAACCAAGTGTTAGCCACTACAAGATCAAAAGTGGCAGCAGCTTGGAGAATTGCTTCTCCCTCGCTATTTCGGCTGCCGAAACCCCAGCCTCCCTGTACTCTTCCATACTCTCCACTTGTTCGTCCCACATGACCATTAAAATCTCCTCCCACAATTATTTCTTCATTCTCCGGAATATCCGTCATCATGCTATCCAAATCCATCCAAAACTTCTCTTTCTCACAATCATCACATCCTACCTGAGGGCATACACACTTATCACATTCAGAATAATATCTTGCAATATCAGTTTCACAGCAATGAATCTGTCATTAATTCTATTTACACATGTCACACCATCTTTCAGATTTTCGTCTAACACAATTCCCACACCATTTCTTTTCCCATAACTTTCACAATAATAAAACTTGTATCCTTCTCCGATCTCCCTAGCTTTCGTACCTTTCCATCTTGTTTCCTGCAGACATGCCACATTTATTCTTCTTCTTTTCCAAACATCAGCTAACTCTCTAGCCCTTCCAGTCATCGTACCTACATTCAAACTTGCATACCTCACCCTTACGTCACAGGCTCGCTTCTTACGTTGCACTCGCCCGGAGTAGTGCAACAACCCTTGCATACTTCTCGCAGGTGCCGGGTGCTGCCCCTGCGCGTCGCCTGCGGGGAACGCCCTAACCCTATCGCACTCCTTAACATATGTGGCCATACTGCAAATATGTTTTGGCATGGATTTTACTAGCCGGCCGCCTGTCTGACGCCAACCCTCCTTGGGAATGTTATCGTTATAAAGGAGGGGGGATAGGAGAAACGGGGTAAATGGATAGGATGTATGATGAGGAATAAAGGGTTTGTAGGTGGGGGTACTGTAGTCACTGGAAGGATATAGGGTAGTGACTACAGTAGCTCGGAGAGCCGGGAGCGCGTACCCGAAGCCCTGTCTAATGGTCGGACAGACCAATAGACAGAAGCACCCCTTGACTTAATACTGGACCAATGAAACACATTAATAAAGTCAATTTTAATGGGGCTATTAAAATATGATCACTAGAATACTATTCATTTTGCAATTTTGTACGTTCAATCGTGATTTAAAGGCGAAAGATTAGCGCTATAAAAAACTTGCTAGCGTATTGTTAAATATATTTTTATAGTTACCTTGATGGGTGGAAATGCTGCATACATATACTACTTTTACGATTATTCTGCACCAAAAATCTTCATCCAAATAACCTCCATGTAAGGTGCGCTTAAATGAGCGGAACAAATTTCTAACAGGGCATTCAGTGGACCCCGAATCGTAACAAACTATTGACTCAACCAAAGTATATGATTAGAACACGCCGGCTACCTCGGACTATACCGGAATATCGGAAATATCGACCAATATCGAAGTATCCGGATATTAAATTGACTTAGGGAACACTTTGTTATGATCGCCGATATTTAGGTTAATAAGTTTCGTAACTATGCGGCAGTTACATATATTGTTGACATAACAAATACCTACATATATACAATTATTGTTTTGTTTTGATGTATCAATTGATGTATCATAATTGGGATCCTGCCTTTTCGCCGAATATTGTTTGGCCGATTATCACTTGACAACCAACGTTTCGCCTATTTTCCACTTTGACGACTAACGATTGTCAAATTTTTGTATGACAACGTTTCATTTGGTAGAATTATCGTTAAGCTGATTATTGTAATGACAAAAAACGTTTGGGGCATTTATCTTTTGTCAAATTATTAGGCCAGACAACTTTTAGACGAATAACGTTTCGACTGTTCAGGTGATGATTCGGGAAGTTCAGGTGAAATCGAAAGGAATCGGTTAGGTTAGGTTAGTATGCTGATAAACAATGCACGTCAACTGAAACAATGGCTGGTTAGGTTAGGTTAGAACTGCGACCACAACGCACGAGCCGAGCGAGCGAAGCGAGCGTGCCGCGGCAGCGTCCGGCGAAGTGCCAGAACCAAATAGCTTTTATTTCACTACACAGGGCATTTAAATATGCTACATCGGTTAGGTTAGAACTGCGACAATAAAAGGAAGACCAAACGTAAAGTTGGCAACTGTGAGGTTGGGAAATAAAAACAAAATTATATCACAAGTTGGCAAATGATTATTCTGCGAAATAAAATTCTGCGAAACGTTAGTTGGCAAGAGATAATCGGCTGAACAATTTTCGGCGAAAAGGCAGAGATCCATCATAATTATATACTCTGCCACGTATTTTCACTAGATAAATACACATTTCAGTGTACATAGTTATGAAGATAAATACACATTTCAGTATACATAGTTATGATACATACATATAGTTATACACACTGCATACAAGACAACACGCTTTTGTTTTGCTCTGTTAAAATAATCGTAATTGTGTGGTTATTATAAGTGTTATTACAAGTGCTATATATCATAGTAAAGCTGGTGTAATTTGCTCAACAATAGTGTTTATCTCGAGACTGGAACTTTTGACAATCGTGAGTAATAAGCAAAAGCATTTTTTAAATTCATTAAGTGTTGAATTTGAACTGACCTACGACAACCCGCGGCTCGCTCGCTGCTCACGCGCACTAAGACCTGTGTACGTCGTAAAGCCAGCGCTTACATCGCTGTAGTAAAGCGTAATCCATTAGACGCATAACATTTATTTTGTTCAGTAATTGAAATCCGATAAAAATGGCTCCAGTTGGCAATGGATGTGCAGGATGTTTTAAGGCGGTGCCTAAGGACTTTTTGGCTTGCTGTTTGTGTAAGTTAAAATACGATTTAAGCTGTGCAAATATAACAGAGAAACATTTTAAAGCAATGAAAAACGAACAGAAAAATGCATGGAAATGTCCAGAATGTCGTAATAAAACACCGAAAACTGACAATACGCATACTCCAGCACGTCCTTGTATAAACAGTCCCAGCCCTCAGAAGAATATGTCACCCGAGACGAATAATGTGACTCTGAGAAAAAGGGCCACGGATGCGATATCATACATGGAAAACGAAGACCAATATATCACTGAAAGCAGGTTACGAGATATTGTTAAGCAGAAACTCAATAGTTGCCTTAAATCGGTGACTAGCGAATTACATAATATAAATAACCAAATGGCTATATTTCAAGAATCAGTTGCTTTCTTTAACAACTGTTACGAGGATATGAAGAAGAAACTTGAGGCGAAAGATGTCATAATAGAAAAATTGCAAACGGATAATGAGCGCCTCCTCACTGACGTTAACGATCTCACCTCCAGGCTAAATATTGTAGAACAGCACATGCGTGACAGTAACCTTGAAATAAACGGTATACCAGAGAATAAGAGTGAAAATTTGGCCAAACCATTGGTTGTTCAATCGCCGATGAGGATATTCTGCAGATCACTAGAGTCGCAAAAATGGACCAGAATAGACAAAACCCACGCTCGGTTATCGCCAAACTTCGTACTCCTCGACAACGGGATACCATCATAGCTGCAGTTATTGGTTTCAACAAAAAGAACCTAAAAGGGAAACTGAATTCCAGTCATCTGGGTATCGCTGATAAATGCCTCCCTGTATACGTTTCTGAACATCTTAGCCCAACTAATAAGAAATTACACGCAGAGACAAGAAAGCTAGCGAAGCAGGTTTCTTATAAATTTGTTTGGGTTAGAAATGGTCGGATTTATGTTCGTAAAGATGAACAATCTCAAGCCATTTATATTCGGAACATGAACTGTTTGAGTCGCATTATGTAATATAATCTGTTTTTTATTTAGTACAATTTGGTGTGTCTCTGTCGCAATGCTTGATTTATATTATCAGAATGTGCGCGGAATGCGTACCAAAATAGAAGACATTTATAATAATATTTTGTTAAATAACTTTGAACTGATTGCGTTTACTGAGACTTGGCTCAATGCAAACATATCTAATTCTGAAATTATAGATCCAAGATATGTTATTTATCGGCGTGATCGTGTCTGTCATAGCGAATCCAAAAAAGATGGTGGTGGTGTTCTCCTTGCAGTTTTAAATAACTTCAAATCGGTGAGACTAAAAACTTGGGAATCTACCGTCGAAGATTTGTGGGTCGTAGTGGATATTGGTTCTCAAAATTGTGTCAAAAAGATCGCTATTTGTGTTGTGTATCTGCCACCACCTATCAATTTGGATACCCTATCTGTATTTTTGGATAACGTAACTAGTATAATGAATTATGTAGATGATGTGATTATTCTTGGGGATTTCAATTTAGGATTCATTAACTGGACCCTAACCAATAACAGCACGCAAATGACACCTACCAATTACTGTTGTCCCTTGGGATATACACTCATTGATTTCATTTCTCTTAATAATCTTCACCAATATAATAATGTTAAAAATTGTAACGGTAACGTACTTGACTTGGTTCTAAGTAACAAGTCCGATATTAAAGTATCTCAGTCGAGTGACCTTATAAGTAAATTAGATTCATATCATCCAAACCTTCTCATAACCATCCCCAGTTTTTATTATAGTACTTTAAAGCCCAAACCCCGAGCTGGATATAATTTTTATAAAGCAGATTATGATAACATTCTATCAGAATTGAAATCCGTAGACTGGAGTGTATCATTTGCCAATTGCAATGATGTTAATGAAATAGTTTCTGTATTTTATAGTGTTTTGCATGTCGTCGTTGACAAATATGTGCCTAAACATGTACGTAAAAAGCCACAATTTCCACCCTGGTTCTCTAGCGCATTAATAAAACTGTTACGTGAAAAAGAAAAATTAAGACAACGATATCGCAAATACAACAATCCTCGTGATCGTTTGAGCTTTGAATTACTTCGTAGTCGTTGTCATAAAATTTCACAGACCTGTTACAGAGAGTATAAACATAAAATTGAGGTAAGTATTCAGAAAAATTCTAGAATGTTTTGGTCCCATATAAAAAATAAACGTAATGGTTCATCAACGCTACCTACTAGCATGCACTTCAACGATTTAATTGCTAACACAGGTTCGGATATCGCAAATTTATTTGCTAGTCATTTTTCGTCCATCTTTGACAATACAGGGAAAGCTTGGTCAACAAGTATTGATAAAGCCAACATCTTAAATGGGATCGGTGAGGTACAATTTCTAGAGGAGAAAGTATTCAAGTCATTGAATAACCTTGATGTATCTAAGGGCCCTGGACCAGATGGAATTCCACCAATATTTATTAAAATGTGCAGCAAGACCCTCGCCGCTCCTCTATGTAGCATCTATAACAAATCACTTATATACGGACAATTTCCTGAAGTTTGGAAACGGGCTAGGATTGTTCCAATCCTTAAAAAAGATGATCCTTCTGACGTCAAAAATTATCGCCCAATCTCTATACTTTCTTGTTTTGCAAAGATCTTCGAGTCCCTTTTATGTCCTATCATTACACATCATCTGGATCCAATAATATCTGTTCATCAACATGGTTTTAAGGCTGGTCGCAGCGTACAATCTAATCTGGCGGAATTTGTAAATTATGTATCACGCGCTCTGGACAAGGGACATGAGGTTGATGCAATCTACACCGACTTCAGTAGTGCATTCGACAAAGTCAATCACTCCCTGCTACTATCCAGATTGGAATCAGCTGGGGTACATGGATCGCTTCTGAGGTGGTTTGAATCTTACTTGGCTCGAAGGTCGTTGGTTGTTGCTGTGTGTGGATATGAATCCCTCCCTTATCATGCCACCTCAGGAGTACCTCAAGGATCGCATCTTGGCCCATGTTTATTCTCACTCTTCATCAATACTATTTCAGCTCAAATCCTGAATAGCAAATATTTACTTTTTGCTGATGATCTCAAATTGTTTAAGACTATCTCATCTAGCGAAGATGTTTCCTTTTACAAAATGACTTAAATAGCATTCAAAATTGGTGCGATAACAACTGCATGTCCCTCAATGTTAGGAAATGTTGTCATATAAAATTCACAAGGAAGAAGCAACCTCAAATCTCTAACTACCAAATAAATGGTGTATCGCTTTCGAAACTAAATGAAGTACGTGATCTCGGTGTCATAATGGATGAGAGGTTAAATTTTAAAAAGCATATTGATGAAGTGGTGAAAAAGTCAGCTCAAATGTTAGGGTTTATTAAACGTAATACAAAAGACTTCAAGTTCGTTCGGACCAAGATAATATTATACAACGCCCTAGTACGTAGCCGGCTGGAATATTGTGCTATTGCATGGAACCCACATTACTCTATCCATTCCCAACGAGTTGAAAATATTCAAAGATCGTTCACACGTCACATTGCTTATATGTCTCAAAATATATCTTCAAGAGCTCCATACCAGCATCGGCTTAGTTTTTATGAAATGGACTCCCTACGTGATAGAAGACTGATGCATGGTTTAATTTTCTTACACAAAGCATTGCATGGTAAAATAGATGGTAATTATTTGACTTCTAACATAACCATTAATGTACCCAGGAGACCTCCACGTAAGCCCATTTGCAACATTCTCACCGTACCCGTATCAAAAACAAACCTTGGCCTGAATGCACCTTTAAGTAGAATGTGTAGGGATTTGAATTCGTTCCTCAAGAATGTGTCAGATGCTGACGTGTTCCATGATAGTGAGAGTCAGTTCCGTATAAAAATATTGAAATCCCTTAAGAAACTGGCCGTAATTGAATGAGATTTTTTTGTTGCTTTTGTTTTTTCTTTTTTCTTTTGTATACATTTTTAACTGCTATTTTAATGTTCATTACTTGTTTTTTTGTTTAACGCATATTTTGCAGTTCATTTGTGTAACAACATAATTTGTACAAACGTTGTTTAAAATGTGTTGTCTAAAATGTGAATGCTGTGTTAACTCGTAAGTGGCATGTATATCAGAACCTTACATTTAAGATTATTACTGTAAATGTTTTATATATATGCTGTGAGTTTACCTAATAATAATAATAAATAAATAAATAAATACATATGATACTAATAAATATGTAATGTCCGTCAGATTGTGTGCTTGATAGTGCCGGCTAATGTACTAGCCGGTTAAGCTGATGTAAATATTAATTGCTGTCAATTTAATAAGTTATGTCGGATTCCTTTCACTGGACACCGAATCCCGGCGGGACTGCACGTGCAATACCACCCTGTATATTTGCGTGACCCTGCCACTAAGAGTGGTCGAGGATACCGCAGTGGTTTCCAACGCGAAGGCCAGAATTACTTCGACATTCTTACGTATCTTGTTCCTCCATCTAATTGAACAGTAAATTGAACTTGACTCGGCCACGGCACGGTTTGCTGGTTTTACCATCGAAAGAAAAAACCCTTTTTCACGTATATATCATATGGACAACGTATATATCAAAAGGATCAACGAACCCACTAGGCTAAACGCCTGTCTCGACCAAATTTTAAGTAATATCCCAAACGCAAAATCCAGTGTTCTACCATTAGGCCTTTCGGACCATAACACGGGACAGTTACTTGAAGTAGCTGTAGAAAACAAAGACATGCCGCCCTTGTCAACTTTCAAATACAAAAGGGATCTTAGTAGTTCTAATGTAAAACAGTACGTTCGTTGTCTGAAGGCACTTTCGTGGTCTGAGGTCTACGCAGAGGATAATACAAACTCAGCATTTGATGTATTTCACGATACGCTTTTATTGTTCTTTGATCTCTGCTTCCCGATTTCTAAAGTTAAAATCAATAATACGCAAAGAAACGCATCCTGGCTTACTAAAGGATTGAGAAAAGCTTCAAATAAAAAGCGTATTCTCCGCTTTCAGTATTATAGATCACGTGCAGTACAAGATAAAATGAAATATAATAAATACAATAAAATATTTAAAAAATGTATAATTATGGCCCAAAAATTAAGTAACCAACATTTCATATATAAAGCTAAAAATATATGTAAAGCATCATGGCAGGTAATTAATAACAATATAAATAAAAATAAAGATATATCAAACGACATTAAAGAACTAATAATTAATGATAAATCTATTAATAATCCTTTTGACATAGCAAATTCTATTAACAATTACTTCATAAATTTAAATAAAGAAAATGACGACTGTAAAACATACTACAGAGATAATACATCAACTCAATTTAATTTTAAACGCAACGACTTTAGTATATTCTTGTTCCCAACCGATGACAGCGAAGTAGAAAAAATTATTCAATCCCTCAAAAACGCCCCATCAGTAGGCTACGACAATTTACCAACAAAGATCATTAAAGTAGGTAGACAATATATTGCATCAGTACTATCACACATAATAAATCTATCTTTTTCACAAGGTATATTTCCTACTAGATTGAAAACCGCTGTCATTAAGCCCATTCTTAAAAAAGGAGATAAAACTAAGATAGCTAATTATCGACCGATTGCTCTGATACCGATCCTGTCCAAAGTGTTCGAAAAAATAATGCATAAACGCTTAATGACATTCATCACCAAATTCAATATTCTTTGCCCTGAACAAAACGGATTCCAGAAGGGTAAGTCTACCTCACTAGCCACTTTTAAATTGGTAGACAATATTATAGGAAGTGTCAACAGAAAAATACCAGTAACTACTCTATTTTTCGATATGAGTCGTGCCTTCGACTGTGTCTCACATACCTTGTTGCTTCGTAAATGTGAAGCATATGGAATACGTGGGCTCGCAAACGAGTGGCTAAATAGTTATCTTGGAAATCGAACGCAATACGTTGAAATAACCACTCACAATAATCATAAAGAGGAAATCAAGGTACAGTCAGAAAATAAAAATATAACAGTGGGAGTGCCACAGGGCAGTATATTGGGGCCTCTGCTATTTCTGTTATACATAAATGACTTGCCCACTATTACTAACTATCAGTGTACTCTCTACGCAGATGATATATCTGTCGTAGTGCCGAAAACAACCAAAACAGATTACACTGAACATAATGGAAGGAAAGAGGAACCCACCACGCACCCTCGAATTGACCACCCCAACTATTGCAATAGAAAAAGGTTGACAATATCGAACTCCTCTAAAAGGATAAGGGATATAGGAATGGTATGGGTTCCAGGAAGATACCTGACTTGCAGTATCCCGCTGTATGCGCCGACTATTCTTCGACACGTGTTTCGCCTCTGCACGAGGCATCCTCAGGAACGATGGGCAACGACTGGGCTCAGTCGTTGCCCATCGTTCCTGAGGATGCCTCGTGCAGAGGCGAAACACGTGTCGAAGAATAGTCGGCGCATACAGCGGGATACTGCAAGTCAGGTATCTTCCTGGAACCCATACCATTCCTATATCCCTTATCCTTTTAGAGGAGTTCGATATTGTCAACCTTTTTCTATTGCAATAGTTGGGGTGGTCAATTCGAGGGTGCGTGGTGGGTTCCTCTTTCCTTCCATTAGGTTACAATGGAGTTCCGCCAAGTAACGCCTGATTCAATCAACTATTACACTGAACAATTAAATAAAACTATATGTGACATTGTAGGATGGATGAAATATAATAACTTGAGTGTAAATATCTCAAAAACTAAATTTATTCAATTTCGAAACAAAGGTGCAAAGAAACAGGACCTTGTTCTTATATATAGTGAACAGCATTTAACAGAAGTTGATGAGTCTTGTTTTCTGGGCATGATGCTTGACTCCCATTGTACTTGGAAGCCCCATGTAGATCACATATGCAAAAAACTAAACAGATTTGTATACGCGCTATGGCGACTTACAAAAATCACAAACAAAGAAACCGCCTTAAAGGCGTACCACGCCTTTGTTGTCTCAAACATTAGGTATGGCATTATGTTATGGGGAAACTCAGTGCAAATAAATAGGGTATTTATAACTCAAAAATGTTGTCTACGAGCTATATGTGATGTGGCTCCATGGGATAGTTGCAGACCGCTGTTTGTAAAGTTGTCTTTGTTAACTGTGCCATGTCTCTATATATTCGAAAGCTGTATATTCGTTAAAATGAACCCTGATATGTACATGACAAAAATAAGTGTTTGTAATTTTAATACTAGATACCCTAACAAATTAGTGTTACCAAATGTAAGAACCGATATATCTAGTAGAAATTGTTATGTTATGTCAATCAGGATGTATAACCATCTCCCACAGATTCTTAAAGATCTAACAATAACAAAATTCAAAAATCAGTTGTTTAAATTTTTAGCTGAAAGATGTTTTTACTCTGTACAGGAATTTTTGAATTGTAAGATATAATAAATGATAAAAATATAATTAATTTTGAAAGAATGACATATGGAATTGACATTTGTAATTGTATGTATAATAATAATTAATGACAATTTATAATCTAACAATTTTTCAACATTTTTAATAATTATATAATTTTAAAGTACATAACAACATTGACATTCGTATGCCTATTACGGCGAGATATGATGTACCTAGAATAAATTTGTAACACCTGTATAACCCTATCTTATGCGAATAAATCATTTCATTTCATTTCATTTCATTTCATTTCATTTCATTTCATGGAACCCGGAAACTATGATCAAGAGCCTCCAAAAAGGTTCATACACAAAAGGATTCTATTACATTCCGCCATGCGTCATACTTCTTTGACATAAAAGTGGCCCAGATGATTTACCGTGTGAATAAAAGTGATTTAACATTTAATAATGGCTGGTGCATGATTTATGTGGAAACTCCTTGTTAACGCCTACCAAACGCTGGGGATATACGGACGTGAAGAATATCGCACTAAGCGTCGCACAAGTTCGCTGATATATTGGTAATTACACCCGTATGGATTTCTACTGTTGATGTACAAAAAGTTGTGTATATCAATTGTTGTTACCAAATAAATATGTGTTACATAGGCGGACTTAATGCCTTAGGCATTCTCTACCAGTAAACCTAGGGTGATGCAAAGAAAGTAGATAGTAGGTGCGTGATTATTAGAAAATAATTATTTAGTATTAAATATATGAAAATGACTACTTAAATTATAGATATTAAAATAATTTACTGACTGACTGGCAGACAAAACACAGCCGAAACTGCTTAGTGCAAGAAGCTCAAATTTGTCATGTATGGACCTTGAGGAGTGTACGGGAGCACGAAGAGAGGATTTTTGGATAAAATAGTCCCGCGGGTGGCGCCATGGGAAAAGTATAGCATCAAATTAATTTTGAATTTATGTAATTTTTGGTGAATTGTAATTGTACATATTTATGTAGGGCTTATTTGGATTTTTGTTCAGCTTGTTTGGTCTTCTAAACAGTTGTCAACCTGGTCTAGACTCTTGTGAAAACTTGTGTTAATTTAATAGGGGTCGATTTTTAGACCTCGTCGACCCCCAAAATCAGTTTTCGTGCGCATTCGCAGAAAACATGAAAATGAAGATGCCGGTACATTCCACAACCTTTTATGATAAATTATTTTCTGTCACAGCTGTTCGTCTATGGAATGCATTACCGTTACATATAAGACAGGCTCAGACGATAACCAGGTTCAAATCCTTAGTTAAGGAGTACTATCTATCATTATGATATTTCTAGTTTCTTCCCGTTCTACTAAGCATATATGTATTAAATATTATTTATGTATGTATGTATATCTATGTATGTGTAAGTATTTATGTATGTGTATAATATATATTGTCTTAGTATTATATAACCTATATATATTTAAATATAATATATATCTACATGCATCTTTACTGGTACGCTTACAACTACCATTTCTATCCTACTAATAATATCTCCATCCAAAGGTTGCCTGGTAGAAATCGCTTTTAGCGATAAGGCCGCCCATTGTACTGTATCTTACATATGTAAATTTCTTTAACATATTTCTAAAAGTGTACAATAAAGTGTATAATAAATAAATAAATCATAAATACATTTGGTGTTCGAATACAATTTGATGTGCAGTCGTTACTAAAATAGCTAGTACTATTGTAATTTTAGACATTATTTTTCTGGTGTTCAGTATATATTTTTGGTTAAAGACATTTTAATCTCTAGAGCTTTCTATTTCACGGCGCATCAAACAAATTCGGCTCGGTATAATCTAGACCAGGGATTCCCAAAGTGGTCGGACCGATATCGACCCCAAGGGGTCGATATCGGTTTCCTAGGGGTCGCCTATTGTTTATTTTTCCTACCCGGATTTAACTATGATATGACAGGTTAAAGTATGAAATCTGTTTTACGTCTACAATATTAGGTATATATACATACATACTCCCTATGTGCAGGGGCAGTGAGAGACCGTCAAATCGATCATAACTCTCGTTTTAAACTATGCGTGGACTGTGAGGTTCTGTTCATTTTTCAGTTCGACAAATTAAAAACTGTGATTGCTTCATTACCTGTTACAAGAAAATGCTTAAGTCTATCAGAACCATGATACTTGACACAAAAGCTACCTGTTCCGTCAACCATGCGAACGGAGCCATAAACAGAATCTAGTCAAACATTCACATATATAGCAACTAGCTATCCCTCGCGGCTTCGCTCGCGGACAAACTGGCATTATATCTGAGGTTTCATACAAATTTGCGTGAGCCCTAGACCTCCTTAATTCAGCTTTTTCGAAAAATCCGTTCTTAGCGGAATCTGTATGTATAAACTACTTCCCTGCCAAATTTAATTTATATGCGTCCAGCGCTTTTAGAGATTTCGTGATGTGACGTGATTCTTTCGCTTTTTTTTAACTATTTACAAATTTATTGTGTTGTGCTTCACACACACCGCTCATCTCACGTGTACACGCAATGTTAGCCTCGTGCCGACGATACGTGTTGAATATTTAAGCTGTATTGTTTTGAAATAGATTCGTACGTAATCTGTATTATAGGCATGTAATCAGGAGTTGATGTTCGGGAAAATTAGCAGATTTATCTTTCAGGATACTATAACCATTCTGCCTTGTGATGACAGATTAAGAATTTAAAGTATCAGTACTCGGCAAGGGCAATGAATACAGATTTACATAGAAGAGCAGTTCTTAACATTTCGGGTGCCGATTCCAAGTGTGGACTGTTTCCAGTTTAGTTCACAGTTGGCGCCGTTGGCGGCGCTGACGTCGTTCTCCGTCTCTCTCGCTCTCGTAGTTAAGATACACTGGAGGAGCGAGAAACAGCTGCCGCAGCGCGGCTGCCACGCCGCTAAGCGGCAATTTGAGTCGCAGAAAGTTTGTCTTCAAAGCGCCCATATGAAATGCGCCTCTATGTAATTATCGGAGCTCTTTGCCGTGGGTGTTGTAGGAGGCAATTAAGGAATATACACGATACCAATAGTATCTTGAATAAGAGATGCAAAACTCGATATCAAACTCTATGTCAACTTGTCTGGCCAGTGTGATATAGTAGACCAAATCCTCTTAATGGTTCACAATGGTATTGAGGCGCAAATTAAGGAAGGCCCAAGCCCAGCAATTGACTGTGATGGGCAGTTTAATGATATAACATTAATACATTAATTCTGGGAAAATTCAAACATGCTCATCTGTCTCTTTCCCCATTTTCAGACCCCATAGCTGAGAGGTTTTTGAGACCCTCAAAGTGAACCTGTAATATTCTTTCTAGGCTGTACTGGCCGTCTCCTACTTTGCAGTGTATTACTTATTTTGCAATGCCTCCAATAAACTTCTGCTTGCTGCTGAACCTGTTAATACAGGTGACACAGTAGGGGGAATGAATACAGATTTACATAATAGAAGCGCATTTCTTAAGGATTTCGTGTGCCGATTCCAATTGGCGTGTTGGCGGGTGTCGTCAGTCCGTCTCTCTTGCACTCATAGAGACAGCTGTCACAGCGCGACTGCCACGCCGCCAAGCGGCAATTTGGGTCACATAGAGTTTGTCTACAGAGCGCCCATAAGAAATGCGCCTCTATATAAATATCTATGCTCTATGGTAGTGGGGCATCTATGTACTTCGAAGAATGTATATTTAATTGTATTCATTTGACTGACATTATATTAATACACTATTTAATTGAATTCTTTAAATATCTTTATGACATTTTGATAGACTGACATTTTATTGATACACTATTTAATTGAATGCTTTATATATCTTAAATTTGCATGCCGCTGCGTCGGCGAAACATGTGAAACATATCTATATGTAACAGCTTTTAACCATGTCTCTTGCAAATAAATTGATTTAAATTTGAATTTGGGAATGAAGGTGGAATTAGTCTCAAGCAAAGATCAGTAATAAAATCTTCTTTTAGAAACACTGATAAACTGTAGAAGGATATTGAACACCTTCAAGCGCGAATTTTCTGACAAATTACATCACTAAATAGATGTTTTTTAATAATAGAATGAGAAGGTAAATAGCAACATAAACAATCCAAATCGTACCAAAGTTTCCTTGTCGTCCCTTTAATTGGTAATTGAATAATTTTCATACATTTTACGAGAGGTAATATTTTCGTACAAAGTTTGCTCGTAATTTTTAATAGCCTGTTACGAACTAAAAGTAGGTAATTCATTGGATTATGATTATAAACCAGGTTTCGCATGCAGACCCGAAAATGAGAAACTTTCAACGTGCAATAAAAGTAATTACTAATTAGATGAGTTTGCAAATTAATGGAGAAAACTCTTCAAAGAGAAATATTATGTCAAAATTACAAACGGGGTAACGGGATGAGTGTACAGTACAGGTTGTTTGAAGTTGCATGTAAGAGATGTTAATTGTGATTGCAGTGTGAGCCACATGTTTTGGCTTACGAAATTTTAACAACTAATTTTAAACAGCTTTAATAATTTATTTTATTGTATTTCTCTCGTAACAGCGCTTCGTTGTCAACCGCTGGAATTCTAACTTGCTTTACAGAAGCATTATGGCAAAGAGCTCAGACATTTACATAGAGGCGTATTTCATATGGGCGCTTTGTAAACAAACTTTCTGCGACTCAAATTGCCGCTTGGCGGCGTGGCAGTCGCGCTGCGGCAGCTGTCTCTCTCTCCTCCAGTGTATCTTAACTACGAGAGCAAGTGAGACGGAGAACGACGCTAGCGCCGCCAACGGATCCAACTACAAATTAAACTGGAGACAGCCCCCACTTGGAATTGGCACACGAAATCGTTAAGAACTCCGCTTCTATGTTAATCTGTATTCATTGATTATGGTGAATAGGAGTATTTGGCCTACTATACCATGCTGATCAGACGAATTCGTATACAGTTTTAGATCGAGTTTCTTCACGTCTCTTCCCGAAGATATTATTTGCTTCGCATATTTTCCTAAGTTGCCTCGTACGACATCCACGACATGAAATGGGGTAGTGAAACTTTGTATTCATAAATTCTCGTATTTTTAACACGCTTTTATTATATGACATTGATATTATATTTTGAATATACTCAGAAGCTGTATTCTGATAACGTAATGTCATTATCGTATAATTTGAAATAAACAGTTCGTCGTTGACATATATTTTGACAATTGTTTCAATTACGATCTCGTTACGATTTCATTCAATTATAGAAGAATAAGATTTTTGTGACGTAACTATGACACTGACATTATTTCGAAACCAATCGAAACTGTATTTATTTAGGAGAATTGGGCTTGGTTACAGGGAAGGTGTTTTAAAAAAATACCTTTTTTCGACGAAGGTACGTAGTCCGTTGGTTTAAAATTCAAACTTTTAATTATTCAAATATTTTCTAGAGTAAAAAGCTAAGCCATAGTTCCATACAATACTAGTATTATGAATGCGAAAGTTGTTTGTTTAAATACTTCTTTCGTCCTAACGGAGTTACATTTTGGTATGATTTTGTGTGTGGAGATAATAAGGAAGCTGGAGTGCAACACTTTATCCGAAATAACCAAATACCAGACGGGCGAAGCCGTAAAAGAAGTCTAAAATCAAATAAGGTAGAATGAAACCACAGATAACTTACACAACATTGTTATCAACAAAGTACGTTTTATGTCAGCTCATAAAAATCGTTGATATCGAGACAAACTACCCACTTTATGATCATCAGATCAACACCAGTGTGCCAGATTGTTACTCCCGTCAAATTCGTCATATTTTGCCTCTCTATTTTCATAAGTAAGTCAGAAAAGTATGGCAATACACGATGCTGTTTAAATATGTTAACGTGTAGGATTGCACGTAGAAAATTCACTGAATCCAGAGTCACGAGTAGATGGATCGCCTGATGGTAAGCAATTACCGCCGGCTGTTGACTAGCAAGCAACACCACAGGACTCGCAAGTGCGTTGCCGCCCCTTTGGGTTGGCAAAGGGGATAGGATGAGGAGTGGGATGAGGGAAAAGGAATAGGGAAAAGGCCTCCGGCACTCTCACTCACCGAACGAAACGCAACAGTTTAGGTACTGATACTTTACGTCGATTTTCTGTGAGAGGGTAATAGCACAGTATAATGTGGTAATGGTTCTTCGGTCGAGCCGGCCCATTCATGTTGAAATCAGCAAGGCCCTACTACCTTGGAAATTCAATACGTGGATGCCATAAGACGATTAAGGAAAGTACACGAAGTAAATAGTATCTTACAGGAGAGACGGAAAACTCAGCATCAAACCTTATATCCACCAACCCGTCTAGGCAGCGTGGCATACATACATACATAGACTGACGCCTGTTTCCCGGAGGGGTAGGCAGAGGCTACGGAACGCCATTTGCAACGATCCTGACACATCTCTCTTGCTTCATTCACTCCCATCATTCCTCATGCATGCTCTTCTGTTCAGGGTGCTTCTAACCTGTCCCGTTTTTAGGATGTCTCCAATCTGCGTGGCATAGTGGGCCAAATTAACCTATTGGCTGACAAAGCTGTCGTGACGCAAATTAGAGACGCTTGTATCCCAATGAGGACTACAAAAATCTGTTGATGTATCATGGACACGCTATGAAAACATGTTCTAAAAAAGTTATTTAGTAATCATTTTTAGGAGACAAAGTAAACACGGTAATTCGATATGCAGGAAGACACACACACTAAATTTAAAAAAAGGGTTCTTTATGACATGGTATTGTGGAACTAAGAAAAACATTTTTTTTTTCATGTGCATATGACACATGAAAAAAAAAAGGTTGAAATTACAGACATTACTTCTATTTTATTTCTATTTATAGATTCGTACTTTTTCTCACAATTGCTCAATCTACTTTTCAATTTAATCTTCCGTAACAAACCTTGGAATCAGTTCCAAACACAGTATAACAATTTCATTCCGAGCGTTCCCCATTGATTGACATTCATGAGGCGGCTTTTCCCCATAGAGGGAATGCGAGGATTTATAAATGTCGCCTATCCCCGAGGGACCGAGTACGTTTCACGAAGCATCTACTGTTACCAACAGGACTTTTTAAAATGGCCCATTTTTTACCCGGAAGTGTAGTGACGTGCTTTTTGTAGAAAATATTAATGTCCACCAGTTTGTTGGAATAGGTCACAATGCGACTGTATGGCGCTGGCCTCGGCAGGATAGTAGTCAAAATTATATCAGAGAGGAGAGTTTATAAGTGCACCACACGGCGATCGGCTAAATAGTCATCCTTCAGTGTTATCCCGGTAACATCTAAGACTTTCGATATTCTATGGCTTGACAGTACACCAGTGTCCGTCTATGCACGTGTAACTATCGACTTTCAAAAATCTTCAGTATAGCGTGCTCGAAGCAAGGGGCAAACGATAGTTAGCGTATCAAAAAAAATTGCATGAAATTTTATGTTCGCCGTGGGTGAACCCGATGCCCTCTGCATGGGAGTGTATTGGTCATGATGATGAATAAACTATATTACAGCAAAGTTTCGTCAAAATCAATTCGGCCGTTTTAGCGTCCAGGAGTACCAAACATTAATCCATTCATCCTCACATACTTTTGCATTTCTAATTGTAGCAAGATTTATCTACTTCCGTATTTGTTTTAGCCGAAAGCTACTATGTACGACCATTGCGGCCATGTTGGATAGTTTTTCAGTTTTAGTTTTGCGTCGCTCGAGACAATTTGGCTAGTCTGTATTCTGTTCTGTCCATTAGTCTCGAAGCTTAATCTTCGCAGTTGATTCTACTACGCCCGTTCTTTAAAAGAATTGATTTAATCTTTTTAAATTTTCTGAGTACTTAGGTGGTGAAGGATTAACAATACAAATTGTCACTATGTAAGAAGTGACGAATAAAATCGTACGAAGTAAATTGTAACTTTAGGAAGAGATGGAAAACTTGACATAGAACTCTGTATTAATCCATCTATCCATCTGGCCAGTGTGATATATATATATTTTTATAGACTCACGCCTGTATCCACGAAGGGGTAGGCGGAAGCGTAATATTACACCCACATTTCGCCATGAATTTTTCGGTCCCACGTAATAGGGGCCGGGCCTATTGCCGTTACCGAGCATCACCAGATTCCGAGCCGTTACTGAGAATTCGGAAAAATCCAGTAACACTCTTTCCCGACCCGGGAATCGAACCCGGGACCTCCGATCATCAGTCGCATATGCTATCACCTGGACCACGAAGGCAGACAAAGTCAGTCAGTGTGAAATAGTGGGACAAAATCGTAATATTGCTTGACACATATGTACAACTATAACGCAACTATGTCCAGCAGAGTCCTCTGCTACAAAAGGTCTAATATAATATTTTTTTACAGCTGTTGAATTATTATTGGCATTGCAGACACAGTATTCAAATAACGATTGCACTGAAATTACGCTTAAAATGTACGTGTAACGCATCGATGCATCTATTTTAACAATGGCGTTCCATTTATGTATATAACATACGATTTTATTATTTAATGTAGATTTTGATAGTTATCTATTACCATATTTTGTAAAATAAATGCTATAACTGCCGACTGCCTCCGTAGTCCAGTGGATAGCGTATGCGACTGCTGATCGGAGGTCCCGGGTTCGATTCCCGGATCAGGCAAAAGTGTTACTGGGTTTTTCCGAATTCTCAGTAGCAGCACGGAGTCTGGTGATGTGCCCGGTAACGGCAATAGGCTCGCCCCCTATTACGTGGGACCTAAAATTTCATGGTGAAAAGTGGGTGTAATGTTACTAATGTTACACCTCTGCCTACCCCTTCGGGGAAACTGGCGTGGGTCTATAAAAAAATTTAAAAAAAGCTATAAGGAGCTTCTATATCTATCATGGGCTGAGTAAGTAGGTGTAGGTATATGAAAAACAACAAATATACGAAGTGTAATTTAAAATAATTTCTAAATATTTATAAATTACAAGCTGGTACCCGGCTTCGCACGCGGAAAAAAGTTACGTTTTGAAAAGTTCTCTGCCAAGTCTAATCTTTATAGGTACAGCCGGCGATTTTCCAGATTTCAAGATGACTGACCCTTTGCTTTTATATATAATTATACAAAAATAAGTGTCATGACAACAGCGCTACCTACGGGGTCAAATTGTAGCCTATATGTAGCACTATAGAGTCCTCTACCTTCCAGTTAAAGTCTCATTTAAATCGGTCGGTTCAGCCATTCCAGAGATACCCCGGACAGACAGACAGACAAAAATGTTAAAAAGGGTTGTTTTGGAGTAAGAATCGTGTAACTAACTATATGCACTTGAAAAAACATAGTAATTTGAAATCACAGACACTTCAATTTTATTTATATGTATAGATGAGTTGAAGAAGTAAACATTTGTTATCGCGACAACAGCGCCATTTACCGGGTCAAATTTTAGCCTATATGTAGCGCTATAAAGTCCTTTACCTGGCAGTGAAAGTCTCATTTGAATCGGTTCAGCCGTTCCAGAGATTATCCCGGACAAACAGAAAGACAGACAGACAGACAAAAATGTTTAAAACGGTTGTTTTGGAGTTAGAATCGTGTAACCAACTATATGCGCTTGAAAAAACATAGTTATTTTGAAATCACAGACAGAAACTTCAATTTTATTTATATGTATAGATTCAAAGTCTATGCATGCATAATGCACAAAATGGCAGCTGTTACCAAAAAGAATTCACTTACAAACAATAGTGTAAATGCATAGACTATGCGTATCTAATGTGGCATTCATTCTATGTGTGCCCCGTACATAGAGGCACGGTAATGCCCCGGTCAAGAATCACACGCCCGGGGCTATTCCATCACAGATTTAATTTCAGATTCCTTTTGTACCCGTTTTCATCGCTTGTGACGGCTGTTTTACAGCGGGTATAGGGCTGTTAATCGCAAACGTAGGTTGATGTCCAATATCAGTTCTCTAAGAATGTAATACGTAAATTTTCTGTAGAGCGAGTGTTGTTTTTGGAATTCATTTTAACCACATTCAGCCTATTGATATAAAATGGCTCTTACTCAGCAAGTGGGTGTATTTTGTAGACAGAGTTAGCTTCTATTCATAAGAATCGTATTTAATTTTTGAAGGCATTCTCGCCAAGAGATAACCTTAAAAACTGACCAAAAATGTTTTAACTGACTTAGTGTCATTCTATTTCAGCAGTAGATTTTACCTATTTGAAAAGATTTTCAGACCTTACATATAATTTACATTCATGAATGAAGAGAAAAAGGTTTTCCTGTGTGTTTTTATTTGACAGTATTCATCAAAAAAGATAATGAAAATCAAGAAACTATCAAGTGCTATTCTTACTTCTGGAATCCTAAAATAACACAGTGCTCATTCCTTTCCTTTTTTTAAAAAGACAACTCTCGCATTATGACTAAATCCTGTGTCGCGCGGGACTTTACAAACATACAACTAACGGACACAATGAACACCCAGACTCGAAACATCAATTTATTACTCACACAAAGTCTTGTCTCGTGTGGGAATCGATTCATATGACAAATCCTGAATAAATACCTAACTAAATATTTACCCTGACTAAACAATGAACCCACAACATAAACTGCTTATTAAGCAGGCCGCACACCAGGCATACATTTGTAAGTCGATAATTGTAGCGCCACATTTGAAACGCGACACATTTAACGCCCCCATATATTTGTTCGTGAGCACGCACACCGAGGAAACATTTGTAGCGGACGCACTTTGTAGCGAGACGTTGTCCGCGCTACACGAATTCAAGATCGAACACGGTCGTTTTTTGTGTCGCGTTGGTATGCAAAAATGAAAGACAACATTGAATTTCACGTTGAGTTTATTGCAGAGGTTGAAAAAGACGCTATATTATACAATCATAAGCTCAATGATTATAGTAACAGACGGATTACAGAAATTATTTGGACTAAGATTGGCGAAAAATTCAATGAAAAGAGTAAGTATCTTTCTTTGTACATTTAAAATCGTGCTATACTGTGTAATTATTTTGCCACGACACCAGCCCGTATGGTTTTAAGAAAGTAATTACACAAATATACTCGATTTTCTGTGGCATCGTTATTCGGTCTCCCTTGATTTATATGATTGGTACTTAGTGGGGTTGGGTATATAGGTAAGGTATTAGGTCAGCCGAAATAAACTCTCTGAAGTGGGTATTTTGTTTTGTTAAACTTAATTTAACTAAACTTAATAATAGCTTGTATGTGTTCTCAGACATTCGATAATATAAGTGGAACTTTTCTTCGTCGGATTGTAATTCTTGCGAAATTTTGAAATTCCCGTAAATTGTACAACCTTGAGTAAATGGATGAACCCAATAACGTCTTTATTTCTCATTAATCGCCACATCAAGAAATCGTCGTCATCAGACGATGATGTCGACATTCTCAAAGCAGTGCCACGCTACAACTGTGCTTCCAATGTGCGCATATACAATACATTTGTAGTAAGCTGAATAGTAGCGCAATCATTGTGGCGACGTAAATGTTCGATGCGTGTAGCATGTGGCGCTGGTGTGCGGCCTGCTTTACATTTTGAAATTACTACTAAAATCACTGCACAATATGCCCAGCAATGTATCCCAGCAGATTCTGTAAAGCCGATGCAGTACTTTTAATCTCCAATTCACTCTCTGTCCAGACGCCATTGTTCACTTCTATACAAACAAATTGCGCCCTTTGATTGCGGTGATTGTTAGGCATTATGCTTCACACTTTGGTGGCTATGGCTGCTGCCTTTTCATGTAGCAGAAGTTGAATGCTCGGCTTAGAGTGGCCTGAAGTTCTCGCGACTAGATTGTGTAAATGGATTCATAAGTATTTATTTGCAATATCTGATGATTCTCGAACTTTCAAACAAGTTTTATGATCGATCATTAAAGTCAGTCAGAACTCCAAGTATGAGTAGTTGTAGTTTTGATGCGATTATCAAAAAGGTACCATCATCAGCCCTTTATACTGACCCACTGCTGGGCACGGGCCTCTTCTCTCTATGAGAAGGGTAAGGCCATAGTCCACCACGCTGGGCTAGTGCGGTCAAAAAGCTACCGATTCATCGCAATACGGCATAAGACTTATTTTATGTAAATGTGTTAACAGACTTAGAATATGTAGTCTGCTGTGTGCAGACCATAATAGCCTAACTGGTTATTCATTAAAATCGAATAGCCTTACTAATGGTGAAGTATAAGTTATCATCCTCGGCCTTGCATTATCACGGTTGCATCCAGGCTCCAAGACTTGCTCCTTGAAGCCATTAATCCGCATTCAAGTTAAACCAGATATGACAGTGTAGTATTTAGAGTATGTCAATGTTGGGATATATATATAAATACGTGCATGTTTCTATAAATTCCACTCATAAACATAGATTTGCCTTGTCTAGCTGTTAAGCTCGTAAAAGTATGTATATATTTAAAGGTTTAGCACCTATCATATCTATTGCTGCGTATGTATGTATAATGAATAAAAACAATTTCTAGTAATCAGATACTTTTAGTGGCCACACATCAAAGCTTTTTGTGTTTTTCAGTCTGTCCATCCTAAGGTTGCCTGTAAGAGATCGCACTCTGCGATAAGGCCGCCCTTGTGCATTTGATACGTATATGTCGTAGGCATTTTGTATGATTCCGCCGTTTACATACGGCGTCGTCAGTTTACAAACGCGAGGTTATGTAAAATGCCGAAGGCAAAATGACAACTCGTACGATTGTTATAATTTCGACGTTGGTTGTAGTTTTAGGGAGACCATGATAAAAAACAGTTCGGACAAATCAAACTTTATGTCAGTAATCAGGTACTAATGAAGATTTCTTAAAGTACAGTCAACAGCAAAAGTAGATGATCAAAATCAGAAATTCAATACTAATGAACGGAGTTCACGTCAGAACTGTGTGGCGTCGAAGTGATTCAAAAGTATGTGATTGTAAATTATACCAATAATTTACTACTCGTACACCTGCCATATATTCGTGATCAGTTTTGACTCCAAAAGTTATAAACTCAATTCACATCAGAACTAAGAAGTGAAAAAAATGTTCAAAACTAGTCAACAGTTAAAATAAAATATAAATGATGAAACTGAGGCCACGTCATCATGAGGCAAATAATTTGGCCATACTTATTTTTTAATTACCACAGTAATTGAATTTATTATGTTTTACGGAAAAACAGCTGAATTGGATAAAAAACTGCATATTTAATATATTTTTTTATAGACTCACGCCTTTATCCTCGAAGGGGTAGGCAGGGGTGTAATATACACTCACATTTCGACATGAATTTTTAGGTCCTACGTAATAGGGGGCGAGCCTATTACCGCTACCGGGCACATCACCAGACTCCGTGCTGCTACTGAGAATTTGGAAAAACGCAGTAACACTTTTGCCCGACCCGGGAATCGAACCCGAGACTTCCGATCAGCAGACGCATACGCTATCCATTGGACCACGGAGGCAGTCTTTGTATATTTAAAATAACTATGCCAAATTTCATCTCTCATGTATTTTGTTTTTTGTAATTTCTGTCAAATGTTTAAAAGTAACTGATGTGATACAAAACGATAATTCAATAAATATTATTATTTTTGCATTTATGTCAATGTTCAAAAGTAGCATATGCGATACAAAATTATAACTCAATGATTGCTTTTGTCTAGTCGGCTAGCTTTATCTGTCACAGACTAATGCTATGCCTTGCGTTTTGTTTCTTTTTTTATGTTGTACTTTTTCTGTGCCTGTGACAAATAAATAGTTTTTCTGTATGTATAAAAACTGGAATGTAGATTGATAATTTTATCTCTAGGGCATTATTTATATTGTTACACTGTTAGCAAGAGTTCTGTTGGAATAGTGCAAAAATCCAAGTATCGAAACTCTTTAATGTCAATCTGTAATTCGGCTGTCACGTACAATATATAAATTTGAATTTAGAATACAATATTGATGAATTTTACTGATCACGAATATATGGCAGCTGTACTAGTAGTAAATGATTGGTATAATTTACAATCACATACTTTTGAATCACTTCAACGCCACATATATACAAAAATATTTAAGTAACAAAAACGACTGTAAAGATTTCGAAATGCGTCGCTAACATAACCTATACTAACTGCAAATTTGACAAATAAGTCGATTGCTTTTCTCACAATAATAAATTGATCCTTAATTTGATACTGAATTTTATCTCGACCACCATGTCCGCAACCTCTATGAATACCTATCTCACAATATGTCGTAATATTCTACTAACGGTATTACATGCACTGTTGGACTGTCAGGGCTAACTTCTTTTAAATAAGGTAGTCCACATCACTAATACTCATTATCTTATATTTTTTTGTAATACTCTGCAAGAGTTTGCCGAGAACCAGATTGCATGGACACCTTAGCATTTTTTAGGTGCCGGATAACCTCAAAAACCTTGTCAATTGCCCACGGTTTTTTTATTGATCCCGTTTGGGAATCGTAAAACTTTTTTAATTCACTGTAATAAAGTCTTTAAAATCACAATTATTTGGTGAAAACTCTTTTGAACACGTAGTATTTGCACTGTTTTCAATAACAATTGAAAAAACAATTTTTGTGTCCCAATATTACTACTTGACGCCATTTTGTTTGTTTTGATCAACAGCGACGCGTGTGGTAAAAAACAGAACTAAATACTTCAATTTGCCGCGGCATTATGTATACGGCGTTTGAATCGTCAGTTAAATGTTTAGGCATGATATATAATGATGCGGCAATATACATTTTGCCTTCGGCATTTTACATAACCGCGAGCGTTTGTAAACTGACGACGCCGTATGTAAACGGCGGAATCATAAAAAATGCCTGCGACATATACACCGAATTTGTACCAACATTTGCACAATAAAGCAATTATCTATCTATCTATCTAGTGAAACAAAAAGTGTTAAAATCCTCTCCGGGAGCTTTTTCAAAAGTCTTGTAACCGAGATAAAATACAAGATAAATAGTTTAGGTAATCCGGCTCTAACGTACCCTTCACACGTTAAATTATTTATTATTTACCCGGATAGTTCCGGGTAACCCCGAATGTTAGGTGGAACATCCTCAAGTCAGCTTTCGTTGAATAAATGTAGGTAGACATTTCTCTATTAAAGGGGTTTATGTAAAAAAACCTTAGCACCTAAAGTCCTCACTATTCGTGGTGTCAAGCAGGAGAAACTTTTGCCATCGCTTCCAGGAGGCCTAAGCAGTCCAACCTTGGTAACCAGTTGATCAGGTTCAAGTCGTTTGTCGACGAAAACATTTTCCAGATACTTAGTTATGTAATTTCTATAAAGCGACCTTAGCGGTTAGGGGCAGGAACAGGGTTCAGTGCTAAATATTTTTGCCTAGGCTAACCGATCGGATTCATAGAGACTATACGTATTGTGATAAAAGATGTAACGTTGCTCTCTTTGAAGGTGAAGTACGGAAATGAAAATATCACGGATCATTATCCGTTGATGTATAACTCTGCATTCCTCTTTATTGGGTTATTTTCTTTCTTTACTAGTGAGTGTGTGGTCAACTCTTTATATCCCGTATATCTATACTATAATAAAAATGTAGAGGTGAAAAAGTCTGTAGATTAAAGATATTTTGACGAAAATTTGCTAAAATATCTAGGAAAATGCTGAAAAGCAATACTTGATAATTTTTAGAATTTACGTCTGTCTGTCTGTCCGACGTCTTTCCCTATGTTGCTAAAGATCTCTAAAATGGCGAAATTGATTTCAATAAAACTTACACTCATGTACAAAGGATACTCAAACCTATAAAATAGTATATGTTACATCACAATCGGTTGAGTGGTTTTCGATGTACAGCTTGACCTCTCCTTTGTACGTAGTCCCAAACAAACAGGGATCATCCAAAACTGGTTATATATCTGGTGCCATCTATGATCATTATAAGTTTGTGAGTAAAAGTATAGTTAGTCTAAATAGGTACCTTGAAAGTGTTTTATGGTTATTTACCCGACTTTGAAAAAGG
The DNA here is from genome assembly GCA_944739405.2 of Euclidia mi. NCBI lineage: Eukaryota > Metazoa > Arthropoda > Insecta > Lepidoptera > Erebidae > Euclidia > Euclidia mi. The sequence goes on from OX123195.2 coordinate 64,390,101, forward strand.
AGACGATTCTTAATTTCGTCAGTATATTTCTACGTATTTCGATATATAAATTACTGGAACCGAGCATATTTATAGTTATCCTTCCGACCGATAGATGTCACTATTTTCAAATAATTTTCTAGCAAAATAAATGTTTACTATAATAAAACTGTAGAGGTGGAAAAGTCTGTACATTAAAGATATTTTGACGAAAACTAACTAAAAACTCTTGGAAAATGCTAAAAAAACAATACTTGATAATTTTTAGAATTTGTCTGTCTGTCTGTCTGTCTGTCCGACGTCTTTCCCTATGTTGCTAAAGATCTCTAAAATGGCGAAATTGATTTCAATAAAACTTACACTCATGTACAAAGGATACTCAAACCTATAAAATAGTATAAGTATGTTACATCACAATCGGTTGAGGGGTTTTCGGTGTACAGCCTTACCTCTCCTTTGTACGTAGTCCCAAACAAAACAGGGATCATCCAAAACTGGTTATATACAGGGTGTCACAAGACCCATCACCAAGCCGAAGTCTACTCGTTTTGCACATCATGCCAAGTCATACTACGCGAAAATAATACCTGGGAAACCGAAAAAAATTTAAGCTTAAAAAAATTTACAACTTTTATTACCAGCAATGTATAGCGTGCACTTGCAGACATCGTACCTACGCCGGCCGTATCTACCTACACCGTGCGCCGCGGTGGCGGCAGTTTATGATCACGTGGTCGCGCGGCCGAGGCGAATGACCTCGCAGCTGATTGCTGGTACGCATACACTACGCGGGAACTTTAAAGCCGTTTATTTTAGGGAAATATTGAAAATTTTGTTTATGTTTATTTGGCAGAAAGTGTACATTTATCATTCTAAACACGATTTTGGAATAATTCGAAAAAAAAAATCGTGGCTTTGAGCCTCAATATCTCCTGAACCAGTAATTTCCCAGGTATGGTGCCGAAGTAAAAAATGATGGTAATAATTGGTACTATAAGGGGTTTCAGTTTTCGTTAAGGGTCTTTTTACACCCTGTATGTGGTGCCATCTATGATCATTATAAGTTTGTTAGTAAAAGTATAGTTAGTCTAAATAGGTACCTTCAAAGTGTTTTATGGCTATTTACCCGACTTTAAAAAAGGCAGCGATTCTTAATTTCGTCAGTATATTTATACGTATTTTCGATAAATAAATTACTGGAACCGAGCATATTTATAGTTATCCTTCCAACCGATAGATGTCACTATTTTCAAATAATTTTCTAGCAAAATAAATGTTTCTTGCAAAAAAGACAATAATTATGTGTCGGGTAGGTTTCTGTTATTAAAAAAATAATAGAGTATAATATTCGGCACTTTCATAAGCAAAAAGTCTCTGTGTCAAAATTTATTACAATATCCACTTAATTTAAACGGTCAATCTCATTTATTTCAAATTATTATGTTTATATAATAGTTATATAATCATTTCATTTTATTTTAAATGATAAAAACAGTGACTATAGATTCTTTTTTCAAGAAATTGTCGATTAGTCCATATTATTTTCTATCTCGGTCGGTTTGTATATGTAAACATAAATGGCGTTTTCTGAATGGCGGTGTTAAGATTCTCCGTGGATTGATGAGATTCTCGGATAATTTTCTTTCGTTTTCGTCGGATTGGTGTCTTAGTCGTTTCTTTTGAATATTGAATGTGGATGTGTTTCTTTGATTTCTTTCGTTCGTTCATGTTCTGTACTTATACAGGTGTCTCATTATTCCCAAATTCCCACACATCACGTACGTGGGAATCCGTGGGTGGGAGACTGAGGCCTGAATTCAGATAACTCTTGAGTTATTCAACGAGGCTATCTTACTTTCGGCAGGGCTGAATATTCGTAGCCCTGTATGTATTTTCTAAATAAATCGCAGGGACAGACTTGAAACAGCTGGAATCGTCCCCCGAACATATTGTTTTTCACATGGTCAGTTATATGTGGCATGTTCACCAGTAAGCGGTAAAAATAATTTACATGTTCTATATGAAAGTGGTAAAACAGTTAGATAATGTTGTGTATAAAGAAAGTATCTAATGATATCCCTACCCTTCTTCCCTACTTAATATTATAAATTCAAAAGTGTGTATGTATGTATGTATGTTCCGTTTTCACGCTAAAACGGCTGAACCGATTTTGTTGAAATTTAAAATAGAGATATATTGGACCATGGAGACGTAAATAGGCTACTATGAGTTGCAAAAATTAATCTGGCAGGTATTGTAGGGAGGGTAGAAGTTGGTACGGCACAAATTTACCTCTGGGAAGTAAGAATGCAAGCGCTTATAATTGAGTGCTGCGCATGTGCTATCGCATATCTGTTAGTACTGTCACATAATACATAATGTCATATTGGTGCACGGTAATTAAATTGTTCGTTTAAATAAACTAATAAATTATAAAGTGCGCTTAAACGGATGAAACGATTTGCTCTACTAATATTATAAATGCGTAAATGTTTATACATAATTATAATATATGGACATGTATTAGAACATGGCTTTGACATTTGAAGGTGATGTTATTATTATGTACCTTTCGGTAGATAATGTCATGTATACTGACCGAGTTACTTTGTACTCTATAGAGTATCTGAAATCTTTAGAATAATCAGAAGTGCCTTCACACAACTTGAGACTGAAAGTAGATTTGTGTTACTCCGAATTTAACGCGCGCGAAGCGGCGGGCAAAGGCTAGTATAGAATAAAAAGGTACTAATTAAAATACATGAAAGCATAGCAATAAATAATGAGTTCTTGTTTCCCCTCTAAACATAAATAAACACGATGGGATAATTCCGAGGCAAAAAGCTTTGACCCACTATTTTAAGACGCCACGTTATTTTTAGAACAAAAACAAGTATGAGAGTGGAACTATAAAATTGCCCAGTGTCGAAGTTTCTGAGGCCCATTGTGATTTTATGAAGCGAGGGCTTCAAAACAAAACCTTTAGTTTTTTGTTATTTGCGCCGAAATGAGTGTTCGGGGAAAAAAGGCACGCAGTATTTAAAATTACGATGCACTTTTTTGTAAAAAATACACGGGTGGCCATTTGAAATAGGTAGCAACTAATTTTATACATGACGGCCAGAGTATATTTTACGTAAATATAGATGTTTGATTGGTAAGGCAACGATAGCCTAGTGGAGATACAAACGGACTGCCATGCAGAGGGTATTGGGTTCGAATTCACGGCGCGCACCAATGACTTTTCGAAGTTATCTGCGTACCTATTAAATAGTTAATTATAGCTTGCCCCGTGCCTGGTAAAGCACGTTAAACCGTCGGTCCCAGCTGTCATGAAGATCTTTGACATTCGTAACGGGAAGTCAGTACCCTCAAATTATCTGAGACTGGTCTAAACCATGGAATAACGGTCAGAAGGCAGTCACTCTGTGGAAAAGTTGATATTCTGTCATATATGGTTAGACCGGTGAGCGGACCTAGGGCTCCAAGGCGTGTAAGTCTTGGATGCAAGCGGTATAATGCTAGGGTGATGATGATGATAGATTTTTGATTGATGCCTGAATGTGATAATGATTTAAGCAATCACTTTGCTAGTTAATAGCATTGCATCGAGAATCATTACCATGAGATTCACAGATTGTTGCTTCAAATGTGTATGTTCGCTGTGTCCGTTGATTTAATGTTTGTTGTAATGTCCTCCGGACACAGGTTTTATTCCTAATCCGGCAGTTGTCTTCTTAGAAATAAACTACCACTAAAAAAAATTGGTAAGTAAGTAGATCGAAATCACAAGGCGATCGTTAAAAATAGGGCAAGTGCGAGTCGGACTCGCGCACGAAGGGTTCCGTACCATCATCTATAAAATAAAATCACGTTTGTTGTATGTATACTTAAATATTTTGTAAGTTTCTACCTGTTTATTAAGATCGAGTAATAAATTGCTTAAAAATTACGTTTGTTCTATGGGAGCCCCCCTTGTTTATTTACTTTTTTTTATTTAATTATTTATTTTGAAAGCTAATATACAACTACATATTCTGTGAATATTTTAAGCTTCTACCTGTTACCGTTAGTAATTTCGAGCAAAAAACACGAAAAAAACACGTTTATTGTACGGGACCCTCCTAATATTTTCATTTTTTTATTTTTAGTATTTGTTGTTATAGCGGCAATCGAAATACATAATTTGTGAAAATGTCAGCTTTCTAGCTATCACGGTTTATGAGATACAGCCTGGTGACAGACAGACAGACGGACAGCGGAAGATTAGTAATAGGGTCCCGTTTTTTACCTTTTAGGTACGGCACCCTAAAAACCAATCAGAAGAGACAAAAATAAAATCAAACTACAATAAATCCTGAATCAAAACCGGCTTCAATTTAGTACAGTTCTTTAAATCTGTTGTACTTTTAATAGAGTAAAATCTATATATACAAAATTCTCGTGTCATGGTGTTAGTTAAAATACTCCTCCGAAACGGCTGGACCGATTTGTATGAAATTTTGTATGTATATTCGGTAGGCCTGAGAATCGGTCGTAATCTTTTTTCACACTTCCAAGTCATAAGGGTGGCCAGCCCAAAAAATCTTTTTTTTATTTTTTGAATTTTTTTATATTTTTATTTTTTTATAATATGGCAGTATAAAATACATACAACTCTTAATTTTCACCCCTTTATCACCAACTTCTTTTTTTATAGCCATATTAGTAATTTCATCTTATCACTAGATCAATCCTGTTGGCCACGCCACGCGCATACCGGAGTCAAAAAAATAGTTTCTCAATGTTAGTTACAACACTCCTCCAAAACGGCTGAACCGAGTTGTATGAAATTTTAAAAGTATATTCTTTAGGTCTGAAAATCGGCCGCAGTTTAGTTTTTAAACCCCTAAGTAAAATGGACGGGCCAACCCAAACATATATTTTTGAAGTTATACTTCAAAATGATTGAATGTTTGTAAAGTCGACTCGAACTTGGGACCATGTATACTTAAGTGCTAATAAAGGCCTAAATTTGGTAGCAAAATGGCTTGACAATAATCTTTTATCACTTAATTTATCTAAAACTAATTATATAAATTTCAGTATCAGAAGCTATGGTCAACCAGCAAGGCAACACAGCATTAAATTGCATTACTGCAATAAAGATAACGCCCACACAATAAATAACTCATGTAATTGTCCTACTATCAGTTCGGTCACATCAACCAAATATTTGGGAATCCAACTAGATAGCAATTTAAATTTTAAAGTGCAAATTAACAACCTAGCGTCAAGAATCAGAAAATTTATATTTGTGTTCAAGACTCTTCGCTACATATGTGACGCAAAACAAATAAAATCAATATATCTTTCACTGTGTGAGTCCATTCCAAAATATTGTATTATATGCTGGGGAGGAGGTTGTAAAACCAACCTAATAATACTGGAAAGAGCTCACAGGGCGCTGCTTAAAGTTCTATACTTTAAGCCCTTTCTATTTCCCACATCACTACTATACCAACGACAATTGCTCATCCTCCATACTGTTTTAGACCAACATAAACGCCCCTACCCTGTCATATCCCTTAGCAGTAAGCGACGCAAAGACAAGGTGTACACAGCCCCGTTTTGCAGAACTATCTTTGCCCAAAGATTCAATCAATTTCTCAGCCCGTTTCATTATAATAGACTCGCTAAAATAATCTCACATATTCATAAACTAACAAAATTTGATTGTAAAAGAGAAATTTTGAAATATTTTAGAACTTTAAATTATGAATACACCGAATCCCTTCTAAATATTGCTGGTTCCAACTTTTCCAACTATTGACAACCTAATCTTAATTTATTTTCATTTGTATTGTTGCTTTTATTTTGTTTTCTGTTTTTGTATCACACCAACTCCACCTATTTGTAATTTAGGATATTATTAGCAAGAATGAACAGTTACCTTCTGAGTCACAGTCTAAACAAGTTCAGAAAGTACGGATATACTGCTAACAATAACCTAAAATCAATCATTATTTATTATTTGTCATCTGTATAGGTTTATCATGGCAATAAAGAATTTTGAATTTGAATTGAATTTTGACAGTAACAGACAGCGCAAGTTGTCTTTTAAAAAATAAGGTTTACTACATTACATTTACCTATTTAAGTATCTGGAATTTATTACAGTATTATTTTACTTAATCAAAAAACTTGTTATCATATTTCTCTTTATAATATGGTGACAGAAATAAATTAGCTTCGCAACGTTGCAAATCTTTTAAAAGCTCATCTTTGATTAAAACGCGGTAGCGACCGTTGGTCAGTCATTTTTTATTCACGACACGAAACCAATGAATACAGATTTATAATAGTAGCGCATTTCTTAAGGATTTCGTGTGCCGATTCCAATTGGCGTGTTGACGACACGTCAGTGTAGTTTGCCGTTGGCGGCGCTGGCGTCGTTCTCCGTCTCTCTTGCTCTCGTAGTTAAGATACACAGGAGAAACGTTCGTCTCTCTTGCACTCGTAGAGACAACTGTCACAGCGCGACTGCCACGCCGCCAAGCGACAAATCGACAATATGGGTCACAGAAAGTTTGTCTACAGAGCGCCCATAAGAAATGTGCTTCTATGTAAATATCTATGCTCTATGACTCAACGACACGACGAAACTCAATTCATAAGGTATTCCCATGTATATTTACTCTTACGGGGCTATGTCTTAATTTAATATAATTATGTAGGTCAAAAGAATTTTTGAATCTGATTACCTTCTAAAAAATCCCCTTATATACTTAGGAACAGTTAAAATTCTGAGTGTTGGTCTAAGCATCGCACATGTATATTTACGAATTAACTTAATAATATAAAAATACTTACTTTCTAAAAATATAGTACTTACCATTGCAGTTACTCCGTGTAGTGGCGAATCAAGAAAATAAAAAGTCACTACACTACTCAAGAGGCATTTAAGAGGCGACTAAGGAAAATCATACGTAGTTAGGTCTATTAGTTGCATGCCCAGAATACTTACTATGTTATTTTATTACTTCTTTATTTGTTGTTTTTAAGTTATTTTGAATGACCATAGTGTGAATTGACTTGCCGTTCATCATAGTTCCATGAAGTTAAGCGCAGGTTAAACAGGTCTCCACTTGGGTGGATGACCCCTTGTAAACATTCTTCAAAGGGCACGTAAGAGTTCCGGTTACTGTGTCAGGACAAGAATCGCTGAGCCACTACGAAGAGCTTCGTGTGATATCAATATTCTGAGACTAGAGTTGGCCACAAAGAAATACTGAAAGACAAACTTCTCTTTCCACGTTTATTCAAGTTTCTTAGTGCTGATTTCGGTAATATCTTACTTACTCAAGTTACCACAAGAGTGACGAAAAACGTGTGAAGTTGTGGCGTTATAGCAGAAAAGCAGATCCCGGTCTCGAAGTCAGTCATTTAAGGTCCTGATACTAAATACCTATGATACTTTCATGCGCCCATGTCGAATGATAACGAAAAGCAGATCTTTGATTTTAGGCAAGTATGCAAATAACTATTCCTGTATTAAACCAATAGCGGCCGTCCTAGTTTGAAACAAATTGCCACTGAATATCTTAATCCAGGTATCGAACATAGTGCTAGATCTCAATCATAGACGTGTAAAGCCGGCCCCCTGGCCGGCTAGGCCTTACCTACACAATTAGGATGCGTTTCCACAGAAGCGGAGCTGCGCGGAGTTCAGCGGAGCAGAGCCGTGTAAATAGGTAGGTGTTTCCACTAAAGCTGCGCAAAGATGAGCGGTGCAGGGCTGGGCTATGTAGCTGGGTGAAGTGGAGCCGAGCAGAGCTGAGACGACCGGGGCGGACCAGAGCTGAGTCAAGCGTAAGCGTAAACGTGCACTCTCGATGACGATACAGTTCGAACTGCCACAAACAAACTCCCGCGCCTGACGTCGCGTTACCCCTCTCAGCCCTACTCCACCCCGTGCAACCACGCTCCACCGCGCGCATCCCCGCTCTACACCGCACAGCCCTGCTTCACCCGGTACAGCTCTACTAAGCTTGACACCGCTGTGCCCCGCTTATCTCCGCGCACCATACATTTTAATGTAAATCTTCTCAACTCCGCTAACACTGTTTCCACTGAAATTGCTTGAAATAGAAGAGATGTGGATTTCAAGGCATGTGATTGGTGAATCGCGGCACAGCTCGTCTCCGCTCTGCTCCGCTCCACCTCAGCGGAACCGCAGCCTTACGGCTTACGGCCTGGTCACGAGATCGGTCTAAGCGGCGAGCGGCGCGGCAGGGGCGATGTACCTACCTGGCGCGTTTACTCTGAGGCGGCCGCGTGCCACATCACAGTAAACACGCCATGTACATCGAAAACGCTCCTCGCCGCTGCCGCCCGCCGCTGTAGGACATCTAAAAACTTCACACCATTGTTTTAAAAAGTTCCAAGCCCACCTTAACCAAAAACTATTTGCCAATGATCTCAATACTTAATAACATAGCTTTATGATTCAAATAGGTCTATAGATGAATAAAGTTTTTAAGTATATCGATACCTTTGGGTAGAAAGGTCGTATAAACCAAAACCCGACTTTTCAGGAGAGCAGAAAAACAAAATTTTTTTTACATAAAAATTCATAACATTTTTGTTTTTGTAGTTATAAAAAAAAATATCCATGAGAAAGTTTCTTAGAATTTGCGAATGAAAAAGGTTAAATCATCAAAACCTATCTATCTTTTTTAGTTTTAAAGTTAGCTTGGGTTTACGTCTAAGAAAAAATCAATTCTTGGTTAATACACCCCATAAAAATGTACTTTAAAAAACTGTAAAGGTCGTATATCCATTTTTGGTTAGCTTACGGTCACATTTACTGTCGTAAAAACCCATACATGTAGTTTTTTTGTATTAAAAACCATTTATAATCATAGATCAATTGAACTCTGACTAATAAACAATCCTGTTACTCTCAGAATTAGTAGGAATTCAATCATTATTATTCTAATAACCAATAATGGTCGATTCAAATAAAATAAAACTACCTGAAATACGAAGTCAACATTAATTAAGTATTATAATACCTTCTTATCAACATTTACTATCATTTCAATAATGGTACAACATACATACCTAACAGGTTTAACATTTTAAATTGAAGAAATATTATAAACACCTTAAACAGAAATGTGAAATAAAAAATCAACTTAGGCCCACTTGCGTAACGTTTGATTTAAGTCACTCCTTAATTTAAATTCGTTGAACAGAATTAACAGCATAAAATAATTTAAGTTAAAAGTATTTAGCGTCCTCTTGCACAACGACAACAACGCTTAGATTTAGTTAAACATTTTATGAGGTCGGTAAAGTAGTTTCTACGTTTTGTTTCATGGTATGAAGCCTTTTTGGTACGATTTTAACGATCTTATGCGTATGGTTTCGCATAAAACCTTAGACTATATATACTTTGAGCATAAAATAAAACGCATTGTCGTGGCCTAGCAACGAAATGACAATTGACAAATAATAACTAGAAACTTTTGAGCATTAACCCTAGAACCCTACATGGGGTGCAGGTGCACCCCACACCGATTTGTCTTCTAAATATCTCAATTTCTTTAATATCCACGAATTCGCGCGTCAGAGTATTTTAGTTTGGTGTCAACCGCTCGCGTTACGTCAATACCGTGACGAGGGACCGCGTTGTGTGGTCGCCTGTATAAGTGCTGTGGGGTACGCCAGTACCCCAGTGTAGTAAAATCGTAAGATTATTTATTTATTACGATTGATGCATTTATATGTAACAAGTTATTAAATTTGATTATTTATTAAAACAATAGTCTTATATGAATTAAATACAGATATTTTTAGATATTATGAAGGTAAAATTCAATGAACTTTATTTATTTTGTTTCTGATGGCTGTCAGAAGTTTGTATTACGAAGAAATAAGCTCTATTCTAGACCACAAATCTGGCGTGGAAGAAATAGAAGTTGGGACCAGTTGTAATTCCTGGGTTCTTTACAAGTGTTCAAGATCAAATAATAAGCCAAATATAAAGTTTCAGCAGACAGTTTTGAAATTAGGTTTGGAACTGATACATGAAAATTTGAAGGACCGTTACCGGATGCCAACTTAGTCCATTGCAGTGATCCTCAAAACAGGACCAAATCCTACAAGCGCTGTTGCTCAAACTACATTTAACTTTGTGTAATAAGGCTGATTTGTGATCTGAAGTTACCGATTATGTTGAATAAAACGTATTTTCATGAATTGTTTTTTTTATTTTAAGGATTACAGTCATTTTAGTATGGGGTGTTCCAGCACCCCAGTGTAGGAATAACATGTGCGCCAAATAGTGTAGGATTCTAGGGTTAACAATAACACAAGTAGGTACATTGTTATCAGTTATATCATCATCATCATTATGTCATCCTAGGAACGTCCACTGCTGGACAAAGGCCTCCCCCTGCTGCGTCGTCCGGTCCAATTATATAATTAAAGATAATTTTCGTCGCTAATGACAAGATGCCAACATCAGTGTGACAGTTCTTAAAAGAAATTAGCCACTAAACAGCCGATTTTCGGTAATTAATTTTGACAGTTCTTAAATCATATTACTCGACAAATTTTTCGTTGTGCAAGACGCTAGTGGTGTTTAATATTTTTTTTCTCGTTAAATACATCTTAATTCAATTTAAGAATCGTTGTGCAAGTGGGCCTTAGTCATAAAAAACAAAAATTATTCAAACTTCTTCTGAATTAAAGTAATCAGGCATTTTAATCATTTATAAAATGTTTGATATCTTTTTTTAATTTTTGTTCATATTTTAATGTACTTAATTCAATAAATTATTGAATTAAGCCTTCGTACTAAGGCTTACTTACTAAGTAATTTATTGAATTGCAACTTAATAAAAAAACGATCAAGCACTAAACGTAACTTATTTATGATATAAATTTGTTTTCAGAACTAGTTTAAAATTATTTATGAATTTTTACTATAAACTATTTTAATTATTATTATAAATTATTTTAAAACGAATTATGAATTATTGCGTGCAACATTGCAAATATATCGGTTTTTCGAAACAAAGGTAGGAGGAGTAAAAGGTACGTGGTATATAGCCCGAAGCACAATTTAAACTTCGCGATACCTACACAAAAGTTAAAATTTCTACATTTTGTTATTACATTTCAGAATCAACTTGAAGTTACATGAAAATTTAATTTTAACCCATTTAATCCCTAGCAGATAAAACAAATGTGTTGTAATTTAAATAAATGGATAATATACGAGTATAAAAAGAATCATTCTGAATTACAACTTACCGAACTCAGCACCTACTCGCATGAGTATATGCGAGTAGGTGCGACGAGAGTGTAGCCTTAATAAATTGTAGCACGTAGCAATTGCCATTTGTAGGTATTAATCATGGTAGTCGCATAAGACTGATCAGTGACGGTAGGCTATTAAAAAAATCATAAATATCTACCCTAAACTACGTTAGTACTCTTCTTTATTCTGTGCCTAAACTGGGAAAATTCGACCGCCAAGAGCCTCAGTATCATGCACTGAATCACTGGTATCGGTTTTCGGTTTATTATTTATTTACACCCAATATTATTATACACCTAAAAGATACACTTTATTTAATACAATAAAACCGTTTCAACAAAGATATAGATCAAATATAAATGTATTAAGCGAAAGACCCGCTTAAAAAAAACATCAATCCACCAAGTACAGTCCGAGGGGAATAATATTTTGCACTAAAAACATTACTCTTTATTGATACAAAAGCAATTTCAATCCTAACCCAATAAAAAAAGAGTTCATATTTCGATTAACTTGTCTTTCAGTACCCGTTCTCTGAATTATTAGTCAGAATTCAATTGATCTATGATTATAAATGGTTTTTAATACTTTAATAAAAAGAACAACATATATGGGTTTTTACGACAGTAAATGTGACCATAAGCTTACCAAAAATGGATATACGACCTATACAGTTTTTTTAAAGTACATTTTCATGGGGTGTATTAGCCAAGAATTGACGTTTCTTAGACGTAAATCCAAGCTAACTTTAAAACTAAAGAACATAGATAGGTTTTGATGATATAACCTTTTTCATTCGCAAATTGTGAGAAACTTTCTAATAGATAATTTTTTTATAACTTCAAAAACAAAAATGTTATGAATTTTTATGTAAAAAAATTAGTTTTTCTGCTCTCTTGAAAAGTCGAGTTTTGGTTGATACTACCTTTCTACCCAAAGGTATCGATATATGGGTTTTTATGACAGTAAATGTGACCATAAGCTTATTAAAAATGGATATACGACCTATATAGTTTTTTTAAAGTACATTTTCATGAGGTGTATTAACCAAGAATAGATTTTTCTTAGACGTAAATCCAAGCTAACTTTAAAACTAAAGAACATAGATAGGTTTTGATGATATAACCTTTTTCATTCGCAAATTGTGAGAAACTTTCTAATAGATAATTTTTTTATAACTTCAAAAACAAAAATGTTATGAATTTTTATGTAAAAAAATTAGTTTTTCTGCTCTCTTGAAAAGTCGAGTTTTGGTTGATACTACCTTTCTACCCAAAGGTATCGATATATGGGTTTTTATGACAGTAAATGTGACCATAAGCTTATTAAAAATGGATATACGACCTATATAGTTTTTTTAAAGTACATTTTCATGAGGTGTATTAACCAAGAATAGATTTTTCTTAGACGTAAATCCAAGCTAACTTTAAAACTAAAGAAGATAGAATGGTTTTGATGATTCAACCTTTTTCAATTCAAATTCAAATTCAAAATCCTTTATTCATTTGGGTCACAATGTGACGCTTATGAACGTCAAAATAATAAATGTATAAAATAATTAGGTACTTAAAGACTCTACATTTACATTTACTGCCACGTTCGCAAAGCAAGGGCGTAGAACCATGAGAAAGAACGGACAATAAAACTCACGGTCACTCTTTTTCATCGCCAGGTTTTGCATAGTACAAATAATTTACATTTTGTAAGGTGCTGCAACTGTTACACCTTCTATATCACTTGTATATATTTACTGTACATAATAATACTCAAGCATAATACTTTTGATGTTCATTTGATTAGCCTCCTCAGAATAGACATGGTGAAACAGGAGCATCCACTTACATTATATATACCTAATAATGCAGGAAATCCGCGAAAGTGGTTCTGAAACCATGATGGAAATGATGCAGTAAAATTCTTCTTCTTCTTCTATTTCATTCGCAAATTGTAAGAAACTTTCCCATAGATAATTTTTTTATAACTTCAAAACAAAAAAAGTTATGGATTTTTATGTAACAACAATTATTTTTTCTACTCGCCTGAAAAGTCGGGTTTTGGTTTATACGACCTTTCTATCCAAAGGTATCGACAATTGGGTTTTTACGACAGTAAATGTGACCATAAGCTTATTAAAAATGGATATACGACCTATACATTTTTTTTAAAGTACATTTTCATGGGGTGTATTAACCAAGAAATGATTTTTCTTAGACGTAAATCCAAGCTAACTTTAAAACTAACGAAGATAGATAGGTTTTGATGATTTAACCTTTTTCATTAGCAAATTGTAAGAATCTTTCTCATAGATCATTTTTAAACACTTTCGGGTTTTGGTTTATACGACCTTTCTACCCAAAGGTCGATATGCAATAAGGATTTACGACGTCGAATTTAAACTATGCTTAGGTAATGCATTCAACACATTAGGGCGTATAAACCATTTACAATTAACGACTTTTTTTACGCCCTGAGTTAATAAAAATTATGGTTAGTACATCATAACAAAACTACAAAAAAATAACATTCGGCTTTTACACTGAAAATTTACCTTTTTTAAGAGGTTATGACCAAAAATTTCGGGGTCGTATTAACCATTTTTGTGCGAATTTCTACATTTCGTATATACAGATCGATAGAGAAAAAAATTCTGAGAAAAATGGTATATATAACTCAATTTGGCCAAAATGGTTTATACGACCTTTCTACCCAAAGGTATCGATATAGTTACTTTGTAATAATTGCGAAAGATTAATGAAGATCCTTACAGTTTGCTATGCAGAAGGTTATGCTAAGTTATTACTCACGGCAATGAATACAGATTTACATAGAAGCGCAGTTCTTATGGATTTCGTGTGCCGATTCCAAGTGGGGACTGTCTCCACTTTAGTTCGTAGTTGACGCCGTTGGCGGCGCTGGCGTCGTTCTCCGTCTCTCTTGCTCTCGTAGTTTGGATACACAGGAAGAACGTTTGTCTCTCTTGCCCTCGTAGAGGCAGCTGTCACAGCACGACTGCCACGCCGCCAAGCGGCAATTTGGTTCACAGAAAGTTTGTCTTCAGAGCGCCCATAGGAAATGCGCCTCTATGTAAATATCTGAGGAAGTTGCTCACGGTATGCACTACTGCCATTTCGAAGTCATGGCTTATTAATTGTCAATTATCGCTTGCCAAACCAACTTATGAACAAAAAACGTCGAAAGAAAACCTCTATGTCAGACATCTCCGTAATGTTCACGACAGGCCTGCGAAATCTGCCAATCTGCACTTGGCCAGCGTTGTAGACTATGGCCTTACCCCTCAAAGTTTCACGAGGGCAATGCCCAGCAGTGGGACAGTTCATATACAGGGCTGATAAAAATGAAACAAAACGTATAAAATATAGCTTTAATCACGTTCAATAATGTCTCTATTTACATTGGGCTTAAAACTATAAAAACTTTTGGATTTCTACAGTAAACATTGTAAAAATATCGTACGAAGTACTCTTTACAAATAAAAAGTGGAATAATGCGAGATGGTAGAGACAGCAGAATGTAAGCTGTTTAAATAACGCTGCGATTTTATAACAAAAGCTGAGATTTTATTCGCGTCAACCTTTTGAAAACACGACAGCAAGCGATTCTAAATTTTCGCATTCATTAAGTCGATTTAAATACTTCTGTTTTAGCCGACGTTTCAACCGGCTTATTATAACAGTCGAAACGTCGCGGACTATTAAATCTTTTGTATCCTATAGACTCACAGTACTACTGTAAGGCAAATAAGAAGAGGCTCAAGTCCTACAGTGTACTGTGAAAGGCTGTAACTAAGAACGTTAAAGCGATTAAGTCCCGCTAAATAAACTAATTTCGCCAGAATTTTAGAATAAATAAATAAACTTGTATATCTAAAAATAATGTTTGTTGTTTAAGAAAAATGCTTTAAAGTAATTAAAAACGCGGGATCATTTTTAAAATCACATCATAATTTCAACAGCTTACAAATAAACTTAAACAAACACATTCGTGAAACATGGGATTTGTACGAAGGGCACATACAATTTTGAATCATATTTTTTTAATAAATTTTCTCATAAAGGTATAATACATTAGCGTATTCATTTGATTATTAAAAATGCTGCACTGATGGTCTGTAGACACCCTAAAACTACGATTCGTTAAAACACTAAATACAACAAAAATCACGTAAATACAACTTTGTCATGTACTTGTTCAACTTAATTAAATACCTCCTATTTTAAATGTTTTAAAATTCAAAGCCAATATTGTTTATATTTTCTCAAAGAATAAAACCACGTGGCAAATTATTGTCGAGAACAGAAGACATGTCAAAAAATCAAGGATTTTCTCGAAAAATCTCGCAATAAAATTCCTCTTAGCTGCTTTGAAAAGTCAAATACTGGATTTTCGATTACCAGCCTAAACTTTTCAAGCCAATAGTAAATTACTTGATGTTAAAACCAGACAAAGATTTCATAACCTGAAAAACATTTACAAATAAGAGGTACGTGGTATACATTAAAAAATAAATAGACACAAATAAAAAGGTATATAAAAATATGCACCAGAAATAAGCGAATCCTAAAATAATAACATGATAAAATAGCTACCGCATGAGCTAATACATGGTTTAAAACTTTTAGGAACTATCTCTCGTAATAATTACATGGAGGACGTCGAATATCATGTACCCATTTGTTGAAGTTCAGTTCGAAAATACGTTAAAATATGGATAACACAAAATGACAGCCTGTAGATACGGCAAAAACGGTTTCATTGTAAAATAAAGCTTACAGTCTTGTATTTAGCTACCAAATTTACTTTTGCAGATTGTCTACCTATCTCGCTCATATCACTGTGTGCTGAGAAACTAACTGACCAAAATCAGCCCAAAGTTTTGGCGCTAAATTATGGATAATATAAAGTGATTCTGCTTCGTACGGGTAAAACATTCGAGACAAACATGACTATTAAACTAACGCGCAAACTTTAGGCAGCCATCCCATAGCACAAATCGTTTTGCAAACTACCACCTTTTTTATTTTTCATGCAACGTTAGTTACCGGATCTCTAACTCTGCTTCAATTGAGAATTTAAAAATATGCGTTTAATGGTTGCAGCGAAATAATTTCTATACCTATAGATAAACTATTTGGATTTTGGCACATTTGTTGTTCGTTAAATTCTAATTTGAATTCTGCTCCTATCTTTGACTGATTGTATTCTCTATGTTTTTACGTACTACCTTAACTGAACCAATTCTGTGAACCTTATACATAGACGGTACATTTCGAAGTCCATTTTAACCGATAGTGTCTAAGTAATATTGTTAAAAATACAACAATAATTGTGACAATAAAACAAACAATTCCAGTCATATGGATGCTTGCTTTGGTTATCCAACGAGTTCCGTTTAGTTTCACCAATATTTCGAATTCTTAGTACCATAAAACTATTAGAATTGACAAAAATGGAATGACTCCATAAATACTTCTAAAACGTTTGAAAATCAAATGTTAGCGAAACAGCCTCGGGATAAAATCTAAAATGTTGTTAACTTAGAATGTACGAAGTTAAATATTTTAGTAGTCGGCGACCGGTCACTGTGTACGTTGCACATTTTTGAACAGTCAAAACAGACGGGGTTCAACCATGAATACTTTATCAGCTAGTAGTGTAAGCAACTTTTCAATATTTTGTGACATACATATTTCATTAAAATCATTATAGTTTATTTACAATTTTTGTCGGGTAGTTGTAAAACTGTACAATATTTCAAAGCTACGCTACCTAACACTATGAACAGTCATTTTATCGTCTGAAATCTAAATTGATTTTTAGAAGATTAATGTTTCCTATATAAAAATGTGCAACAAACAAAGACAAAACACGTAATAAACAAACACACAAACGCTTATAACATACTATTGACGGGATCAACAGTGGAAAAGCGAACATTTGCCTCAGTCTTCTTACATCTATGTGAATTATTCTAGCATTGATGTGCTGAGATGCTCAAGAATGCTTTAAGGAATGTCAAATAAATGGAAAGTACGTAGATAGTTTCAACTAGTAAAAATAATGATACGAATTTCAAGATGGTCGTCAAAAAAACCAGCCCTGGAAGAGCAAGTACAATGTCATTGAAATTTGCAAGAAAAGTGAGATAGCTTATCTATTTTAGATTGCATAGAAGTCTTATTAGAATTACTTCGTTTCTTCTTTGAGCGTGATACCAATATTATAGTGCACTAGTCCGATCTTAAACTTAAAAAAGCCTCACTCAACTCACAATTTTACATAGATCGTTGTGTGGTTTATGATACCATACTTGAAACTATTCACGTACATAGTATCAATTTAGAGTAATCAGTCTTGGAAATTGATGAAATAATCGTCGCTACAGTTACCGTCACATTCCATACCATCCGTCCTTAACCAAAGAGTACCACAAATAATAAATACTTAAAATAACAGTGTACGCGACGACAATGGCATTACAATGATTATATTTAAAATGGTCCATAAATTTTATACGACAAGTAAAAAATCTAGCACGATCGTTTATTTACAGGAGCACCGCAAAAATTAATCGTAAAACACGTCTCTTTCACTGATATCATGACATTGGTCTCTCTTTCACTAAAAGCTCATTGGTACTTTGGTTTACCTTTTATCTAATCTACACTTCTGTTCCGTCCTCACCCTCGTCTTCGAATAAGGGTTCACTCGGGCTCACTTCTGTACTTGGCTTTTTCTTCGGTTTTGGAGGTGGCCGAGGAGGGATCTTCCCACTCCTGCCCAAAGTCCCCGACTGATTCAAAGTAGTGTCGTTCTTATTGCCATCGTCCTTTGAAGGAGAAGTAGGCTCTTCCTTGCTATCGACTCTCGGAACTCGCCTCAGAGATCCAGTCTCAGGCTTGCCTTTTCGACTCGGGGTACTGCTTTCTATAATTTGAGATGGCGCTTCATTTTTACTGTCACTGAATAAAACTTTTCTAGGCTCTGGTTGGGGAGTGGAAGTATTCTTCGCTGTCCAACTCATTCGAGGATTCACTGGTTCTTGTGGCCCAGGAGTTGAAATTGGCTGTGACAACTGAGAGCTGATGCTGTTCCGTGGGTTCATTTGAGGTGGGACGGGTGAAGGGGCAGACTCCTGTTCCTCAATAGGTGCGTAGAAGACGGGATGCGTATTATGAGCCGGATAGACCTGTGGCGTGGCTGGCAATGGTCTATTCCTCATTGGTGAAAATTGTGTTTCTAAACCAGCTTTGTTTAAAGATAATACTGAACTGCCATCTGCTGTGGTGCGCAGTCCCAGGTTGTCATATAGCGGTTCCTGAGCTTCAGAACTTGGCAGAATCGCAGTGCTAGCCATGCTAGACCAACTAGGTACTCTGGGTCTTCTTGGAATAGTTACATACCCCTGCCTAGCTGTCACAACAGGTGGTGTTATGGGGGCTGTGAACGGTGATTGCGAGCGCGAGTATGGAAGTGTTCTGAAGAGGTTTTGGTTCGTCATGCCGTATATGGGCGAGTGTATCGGACTTATTGGGTTAAGTTGTTGTGGTAATCTGGAGGTATCAATTACAGTAGATGCGTTGCTAGCTGCCGGCGATATTTGAGCTGCTCTCGGTGGGAATGAGAGAAGGTCGGGCGGATATGCCCGGCCGTCAGCACGCCCGTACTCTACGTTCAGTGCATCTTGTGATCGTTTCGACGGATGCTCGAAGTCAAGTGATCGTTTTTCGTCTTCGTTGTGGGCTAAAACAAATAATTGTTTCTTATTTAGGTTTGGTGGTTCCAATATAATCATACAAAAAATCTATAAAAATAGTGGACTTATTCAGTTTCTTCAGATAATAATAGAATATTATTTATTATATAGTTATTCAAAAGATATACAGAAAATACCACACCAATGCATCCGTCAAATTGGTTTAATCAAGATTATTAAGCTGACTCTCTGTCTTTCTCTTATTTACCGTGAGTGATTTAATCAAACTTTAAGTACTACATTATATTTATTAAAACGTTTAACTAAACAAAAATTATTGGGAAAACGAAGAGGGATAATCTCGTTAGCCCTGATCTAAGAACCGCTTTGGAAACATTGTAATTCGGTTTTCTGAGAAACTCTTAGTGTGATTACAACCCTTAAAAAATAAACCGGCTCAACTAAGTAGAAAAAAAATATATAGTCGACAATGTAGGATGTGAATTTACAGAGAAATATTTACTCTATATAAAAATAGCTTACCAAACACAGAATCATTGTCCAGCAATGTTTTATTCAACTCCGACATCTCAGTGGCTCCACTAGTGATGGATGGCGGCACGTCGTATCTTCGCGGCGGCTTAGTCACTGGGTTAACAGCTGTAATCAAGCTCTTCTCCATCTCGGGGATCACTGACCCTTCAATCAAGGCTTCGCCATTTGATGCGTCAGCTTTCTTTTTAACAGAACTTCGTCTTCTGCAGCAGCAGTAACAGACAATCACCATGATGACTAATAAAATTGCTGCTGTACAAGAAACGCCAATCAACACAGGCATTATATAACTACTCTGTTGTGTCGGAACCACTATGCCTGGCATGTTACTGCTGGCCACTGCTAGAGTCACACTCCGCTCTTCAACACCACCAGGGTTTTTAGCAACGCACAGATATTCTCCGTTGTCAGTCGTGGCCAAATCAATTATTGTCAGGTTAACCCATTTACTATACTCCATATTTCCTTCTGTTATAACGTATTTAATTTCACCAGGATATTTGTATGCACCGTCTATGATTTGTGCGTTTAAGACCCAGTTGATTTCTGGCAATGGGTTGCCATTGACTTGACAGGAGAGTGTGATATTATTGTCTGTTGTGCGAAGTGTTGTGCTCGTTGAAGGGTAGACAATGCTCGGCTTGCAAGCAAAGTCACTTGAATCTAGCTCCTTCCATAGCTTACCATGGACTTTAGGAGGTTCGACGCATGATATAGGAGAAGTATAAAAGTTTTTGCTGATAACCCAGTTTCTGAATGGCTGCAGATAGCAGTCACAACGCCACGGATTGTCGTGTACGTCTAAGTTTGACAGCGAGGTCAAAGCACTTAATGTGTCAATCTTAAGATGTTCCAACTTATTGCCATCAAGTCTCAGAATATTCAATTTTGGTACATTCATGAACGTCTTCATACCAATTTGGAATAATTTGTTATTACTTAGATCGACCTTTTGTAAGAACTGGAGATTGTTAAAGAGGCCGTCTTCCAATTTCTCCAACTTATTGTCATTTAGCAGAATCCATCTGATTTTGACAGTTTCACGGAATGTGTCTGAATGGAGTATTTTCAAATCATTCTTCGATAGATCAAGTTCTATCATAATAGCAAGTCCGCTGAAGCCATTTCTTTGAATTGTTATAAGTTTACATTCTCGGAGTACGAGTTTCTTAAGATTAATTAGGCCGACTTCTTGGAATGCTAGTCGCGTTATTTCGTATAGTTCGTTTCCAGTGAGCTCTAGATTTTGTATTTCTGAGCTAAGGTTTCTGGGTATGTTTTCGAGATGAGAGTGTGAGCAGTCTGCTTGTTTGTTGCCGCTTGCCCATACGCATTTGCATTCTGCTGGACAGTTGGTTGCGAAGTCAGCAAAGGCTATGGCCAGGAATAGGGCAAGGAGCATAAAGATCAGCTTCTCCATGTTGAAACCATAAACGTCGAATCTGTAACAATACAATGTACTATTGTAGTAGTGCAGTAAACGTTTGGCTAGAAATAGAAGGCGATAGAGCACGGGGGTTAGCTTTAATGGCTACATTAAGAATAGAATGCAGCCGACATCGGTTTTATGTATCGAGGGCTGTAAAGCCCAGCTAACATGTAGGGGCTTTGTTGGCTCTCGAAATTTTTTGCAGGAAATGGATTATTTGTGAAAGATTAAATAGACGTACATATGTATAATAAACTATAAAGCGATAACTGCCCACTTATTGTGGTAGCAGATGCCAAATTTACAATAATTGTTGTTGTTGTTGCAACAATGTTTTATAAAGTATGTGTGATCTAATGATAACTAGATTTGACTATGTTTTATAATCATCAGGCGTTATCAAACTTCTTGGACGTTGGCTGGTGTAACCCTTGCCGAAATGTCGATTAAAATATAAGCTATTTTACCAATATTTTCAAATAATTACGCGACATAGACCCGTTGCTTAAGTAATGTGTACAAGTCACGAAAGTTTAAAAGTAGGAGAGATTATTTATTAAGTTGGTTGTTGACTAGTAGGAAATCATAGGAACTTCAGGATCGATTTAAATAATATTTTTTGTGTTGGGTAGGCTATTTATCGAGGAAGGTCGAACATCGCGCTATGAGCCTCGGGTTGCAGTTGCCCTAAATAAGGCGGGTTAACGGCGTACTCAGTTGGTCCAAAATACTTACGCCTATCTATAGTCACCAAGTGTAAGTAAGATTTGTAGTCACCGTGACGTTATTAGAGTTCGCGATAATTACGCCCAAGAGACAGGGGCATACATAAAGCGCGAGCAATTTGGAAGTAAGTGCGTTCCACCTCGTGATCTGTGCCTTATGTCTGTGCGGTGTACGGGGCAAGTTATAAGTGGACACCTATGAGACGCTCATAGCATGGTTTGGCTTGCCGTTTGTTACAAGATCGGTGAACTTAAGTAGCGCTCGCTTAGGTCACTATTTGTATGGGTGATCGCATGTGGCATTTACACCAGAGCGCTGAACTGGTTCGGAGGTCATATAAAACAATAGGACCCGGTTCTTCTCTCAAGACTATAATCGGTGACCATGTAGGAGGCCATCGAGCGGTCTGAAAACCCCGGCAAAATATAAAGACAAAAAGAGAGATGATTTTGACTGCAATTTGAGTATGTGGTCAATCTGGTGTCGGATTTTATAGACCTCCCAAAGGCCTCCATTGTGACTTGATGATTATTTTTAAACTGGGACCGACGCGCGACGGCTTTTAAATACAACGAAGTAAATGTCACACTAATCACTTAGTTGGGGGACCGCCCATCCAAGCGGTGACCTCTGAGAATGTTGTTTAACTTTTCCGATCTAATGCGAATGGCAAGGACACAACTATACCTGATCAAAACCGGATTTCTTTCTTACTGTCTCAATTTGCGTGCTTTTCCATGAGTCAGAACATTACGGTTACCTACTTATCATACCAATAAATTTTATATATTTTTCTATAATGCAATTTTTTTCTATAATGTAACCAGCTTATTTCTATACTATTATTAAATAAAGCTGGCGTTTTGAACGAAGAGCCTTCTATGACGCCCTTGCAACCTTTTAAACTTCAAGCATTTTAAGAGGATTATGTAATTTGGTTTTACATTTAGAGCGAGGCTGTTCGTAAATATTTCTTCAGCGGATTCTTTATTTCAGAGTTTTAACGAAAGAGTTGGTTCATTAGGGTTTCATACGAAAAATAAAAAAACTAAACCCTTATTGAATCACTTGTGTGTCTGTCCTACATCTATTTTGCTCCGAAACTATAAGACCAAATGAGTTGAAGATATGTAGGTAAAGTGAATGGCAGCGGCTGGACACGAAAAGCCGAAGATCGTGCCCAGTGGCATGCTGTGAGAGAGACATATATCTGATAGTGGCCTGCATCAGGCTGTTGATGATGAGTTGAAAATTGGCACTAGTGTGATTTTGCTGTTTCTTTTTTAAAGTAACTTAGAAATCACTTTAATATTGAGATGATGTAGTTACAAGTAACTAAGCAAAAATAGTTATGTAACTTCTATCTGCGGCTGTGTCATATAAATTATCGTTTTACAAGCGAGGGATAAAACATATTTATTATTCAATTTTCATCTTTAATGCTATTTCATGGTTTATACTTTTATGTCAAACTGTTTAAATTGGAGCTTATTACAAGAAGTGCAAATGATATTGAATCATTTTGAGAATAGCTTCTGCTCCCGGTTTCGCCCGTAATGGAAGTCGGTTATTGGGGCGTAAGGTATCATGTCTAATTCTGACGTATAACCTATATTACTGCAAAGTTTCATCAAAATCTGTTCAGTAGTATTAGCGTGAAGGGGTAACTAATATCCATACATCCATTCACACAAACTTTCACATTTATAAGAGTAAGGTTAGTTTGCTTATGCCTTTACCGTTTTTTGTACGATTCCCTTGGACCATACAACAATAATACTGCACAGTAATGCCGCGAATGTTCTAAGTACCGTGAAGCGGAGGATCTCTTTCTTATGTTCCCCTATGTTATTGTTCCTTACGTTCGTTTACCGAGCTGTCTGAGAATCAGCCAGTTTGACTTTGTTAAAGACGTTTGGATTCATGTATTTTCAAAGAATTTTGACTTGTTGTTCGTGGTAAATTGGCTAAGATAAGCTACCATTAAACAGGTCTCCGGATGAGGATGGGTGATCACTTGTGTGGTAAATATATGAGAACACTATCGCGTTTCGGATGACACGTGATGTCATCAGTCCCGATCATCTCTGAACAGCAATTAAAAAGCTATGTCGGATGCCTTCAGGAGGTCTATAAATTCCTAACCTAAAGTTGGCCACACACATGCAAAAATTAATCAAGATGGCTGATACACAACTGATGTCAAACAGCGGCTGAAAAACAAACACTAGCGACATTTACCGGATGGCTACAAAATGACTATAGCAAGAACCGGTTGAAGACCCTGAATAACGCTATCAGAAGTTCCACACGTGATTACTATTACTATAATAATTCTCGACAATCACCGTCGAATTGCGCTTCAAATTGATTCGAACCCACGACGTCTAACTTAGCAGTCAGTACCCACTAGACAGCGCTCATAGCGAGACTTGGCCTGACGTTCGTAACAGATCGACAAAGTTTAGCAACGCTTGCACAGGTCGCAACATGGATGGGTGACCAAGAGTGGCAATTATATCAGAGCGCTACCGTGCTTCGGAGGGCACGTAAAGCTGTCGGTTCTTGTCTCAGAATAAGGATCGTTAGGCCATGTCGGAGGCCTTCGGGCGGTCTGAAAACTCCGACACTAGAGTCGGCCACACACTCACACGAAAAACAAACAAAAACCACTAGACAGGCCATTCATAATTTACCAGCGGATTTATGAACAACAAAAAATTATAAGCCTTTTCTTTCGTGAAGATTTAAGCATTTTTTTTTATAAATAGATCTTAGAGTGTTCCGCTAATCTATTTAAATGAAAATGAACGTCTTAATTTTATTCAAGACGTGGCAGGAATACTTCAAGTGGTCGGAGATTCAGTAATTAATCTACGTACGCTTAAGAGAGAGGAAAATACCTCGAAAACTTGAGACACTCCAGACTTATCCGTAAATATAAACAGTGTTACAGAAGCGATGTTTTGTAATTAGTGGGTTTAGTTTCAAACATTAGCTGTTGGCGGTTTAGTGGGTTAAGTGGTTACAGACAGTTTGAAGTTAAGAAATATATTTTCTTTCGTAAAGGCGATTCTCGCGCTAGGAATATATCCTGTGTCGCAGAATTTTATACGAACATTCAAATAACATACATACATAGAATATAGTATGCGTAATAGGTATGTCCGTTTGTCTGAATGTCTGTTTATCTGCCTTTTAGTCAATAACTCCGAAAAGTCAGTGGTGCGCGCCTAGGATTCGAACCTGATACCCTCTGTATGGCAGTCAGTTGGTATCTCCACTAGGCTATCGCTCTCTCGATCAAGACTCACCATTTAATGCCATTTAAAAGATTTGATGGAATTTTTGTCTAGTTTTAAGTTTAAATTTTGAAGAAGGAATCACTTATAAATGCATTTTTTGCGACGTAGGCAATACTTAGTAATACCATCATTGCATTGAAACTTAGAAAGATTGTAATTATGAATTATGTAATTTCTGCCAACCCACACTTGGTCAGCCTATTATATTGTACCTAAAACTTCTGATAGTGAGAAGAGGCTCGTGCCTAGCAGAAGGAATGTTTAGATACAGATCTGACATTATAATTTCAACCTAGCTGATAAAGCCCATACACATCTTTCGAAATTATTACAATAAAATCAATCTGCTGTCCCCAGCACGTGTCATATTAAACAGTGATCAATTTAACAAGCTTCAATTCAGTGCATATTTGTACACCATAAAGTTGAGTATGCTGGTATTGACCAATAACGAGGCATAACGAGGCACTACGAGGCAGTGTGTCCGATGATAACCCTTAGGACGTTGAGCTTCAATGAGGGCCTATTGTATCGGGGTTACGGTTTTATTGACCCACTGTTATTTACGGGTTAAGAGTGGCGCGATGGATTTGTATGGATATTCTGTTAGACAGAAAATATAATATATAACATCAAAATAATATTGTTCACTGTATTTATAAAGTGAATCCTTTGAAGCTTTAGCCTTTTTGATCACATACTAATATTTATATAAGGGGTAAATACCTATATTTGTAAAAATTTAGCTCAAATACCTTATCTCATTTGCCCCGATTTTGTCACGTAGGTTATATCAGCAATAGTCACTGGCCGTGAAAGTTCCATACATGGATAAATTTCATATAATCAGTGCCATCTACCGATGAGGGCAAGAAGTAAAGAAAAAGCGACAACTGAACGGTCATTTCGCCAGTATTGGTAAGATCTGCGTGGCGCAGTGGGAGCGTGCTCTACTCATAAATTAGATATCCGTGGATCGAATCCATTTTTATTTTTTTTAACTTTTAAATTGCATATTTTACATAATAGTTGTCATTTACTTATTTATTAACACCGAATTTAAACATTTATTTTATTTTGAAAAATGAATCCACTACTAACGCCATCTATAAGATCAGAATAAAAATAAAATTGTTTGTACGCCATCTAGCGTAGAGGATGCCTATTGAACTTTTTCCTTAGAGGGAGTTGCGCATCTATACCAGTATATCTGTATAATCTATGGTCACTAATGTACATATTTCATGATTATTTTTTAAAAAGTTTTAGAGTCCGTTACAAAAAAAAAAAATAATGATAAAGTGGTTTATAATTCCGATGAATCTACTGTCGATGACCTTGTCACTAAAAGCGATTAGGCAACCTTGTGATGGACAGGAATTATATTAACAGTTTTATGTGGTGGCGACGGTATAGTAACAAATATACCTACTACTGTGATTAGGTATAGAAATAAAGGACTACCAGGAATTATCACATATTCCGGGAAATAATATTAGCTTGGGAAAACTACATCTAATTTAAAACTAGGCCGAAACTGTACTAACTAATTCAGAAAACTCATAAGTCATCCTCCTAGCGTTATGCCACTTTCAACCTGGAGTTTTACAACCGGGTTAGGCTGAATATTAGGTTTTCCACGGAGCGACTGCCTGTCTGACCTCCGCAATCCGAAGGGATAGCGATAATCCATGGTTTAGACTACTGTCAGTTTATTTACAAGGTACTAGCGCCCTATAAAGACTGTCTAAGATCTTCATGACAACCGGGACCGACGGCTTAACGTGCTCTCCGAGGCACGGGGCAACCAGAAAATTCATAAATAATACTTATATTCATACAACTGAACTAAACTCAAATAATTGCACATTTGAAATTATGTGCAATCATTTGAGGTAAGTTCAGCAAAAAAAAATATAATTGCATTCATATAAAATAATTTCAAAAGCATAATTTTGAAACTCAATAAACTTGACCGACTTCTCAACAGTTGCATTCGGTTCATTTTCAATCTCCGTAAATACGACCATATTTCCTCTTACCGTGCCCAATTGCGATGGCTGCCTATCCGCCAACGGCGCAATTTGCGCACGTTAATGACGCTTTACTCTCTTTTAAACTCACCAAACGCTCCTTCTTATCTGACTCCTCACTTTCAATATCTCTGCAGTGGACATGACAAAAATCTTCGTTCCACAAATAATCTACTTCTGTTGGTTCCTTCCCATAGCTCCACTCTTGTCCATTCGTCTTTTAACATCGAGGCTATTCATCTGTGGAATTCACTCCCTCCAGAGATCAGGATACCTTCGTCTCATGAACTTTTTAACGCTAGAGTACGTAGACGATACATGGAACAGTTGACAGAATCACAACAGTAGGCATATTTGTATATAAGTTATTTTATATATATTTGTACATAATATTACGTAACGTATGTATTTATAGCTATGTATTTATTTGTGTATTTTATATTCGCATATATATTATAATTATATGTATTTATTATATGATTTTATTATATTGTTCGTTATATTATTAGTTTCCTATATAACGTTACATATTTTATATTTATTAATTAACTTTACGTTTTTCATAAGCACCTACCATGATTGTCTCTGCACCACCCAAAGGTTGACTGGTAGAGAATGCCAATGGCATTAAGTCCGCCTTTGTGCAATAATTTTAAATTATGTGCAAGAAATTTTAAAATAAAATAAAAAAATGTTTCAAGCAAAATGTATATATCTTTTAATAGGATTTATAATGAAAACAACGGCAAATTAATTAAAAAGGCTGTTATATACATACATACATAGACTCACGCCTGCCTCCCCGAAGGGGTAGGCAGAGGCATATTAAACGCCCACTTTTCGCCAGTGTTTTGATCCCACGTAATAGGTGGCGAGCCTACGAGTATTGCCGCTTATCGGGATATTTTTTAAAAAAATACACGCCGAAAGTCGTGTGGTTGACGGCATAGAATACAAGTGTCACCACCCCCTATCTTCCCGTGGGTGTCGTAAGAGGCGACTAAGGGATAACACGATGCAAATACCATCTTTGCGTAGAGACGGAAAACTCGACATCAAACCCTATACGACTGCCTCGTTGGTCTCGCGGCATAAATGTGCGCCTGGGATCGGGAGGTCCCGGGTTCGATTCCTGGGTCGGGCAGTGTTATTGGGTTTTTCTGACACGAAATTCTCAGTAGCAGCACGGAGTCTGGAAATGTGCCCGGTACGGCAATAGGCTCGCCCCTTATTACGTGGAACTAGAGTATATCTGGCGAAAAGTGGGTGTAGAAATACACTACTGCCTACCCCTTCGGGGATAAAAGGCGTGACGTTATGTATGTATGTATGTAAAAAAATACGCATTTTTTTCATCATCATCTATATAAAATCTCTTGTCCTGACTGACATACCATCGCAGAGCCAACTATTGAATTTTATTTGCACAGTGCATGTCTTTTGCTAAATAAGCACTTGGGTTTTATATAGCACGTGGGTAATATATTAGTAAGTAGTAATTTTTTTAGGCTTCAGCTGCACTATAAAAATGTTTTAACTATACTTTGTATACAGGGTGTCACAAGACCCATCACCAAGCCGAAGTCTACTCGTTATGGACATCATGCCAAGTCATACTAAGCAAAGTAATACCTGGGAAACGATTTTTTTTTAATTGACACATTCTTAAACTGCAATTAAAACTGCACGCGTGCAATACTTGAAATACCTACTTATCCATGGGGCCATAGGACATCTATAGAACACATTGGTTGGGTAAATGCGTCGATTTTGTACCTAATAAGAAAATTCTCTGTTGACTTTGAGCCTCAATATCTCCTGAACCAGTCATTTCCCAGGTATAGTGCCGAAGTTAAAAATGTTCGAAAGACTGTGACAAGATGGGGTTTCAGTTTTCCTTAAGGTTCCTTAAAATTAATGTAGATTGGCCCTAATTTTATCATCGTTCATTTTCACAGAATGATTCTTTTGCTGTGCATAACTGTTTGTAACTTACTATAACTAACAATGAATTTGAATATGTCAAACTAAGGCACAAGAGGACTTTGCCTGCAGTTTCACTAGGTCAAATGTTATTATAATATGAGCGCGGTATAATATGAACTGTCCTACTCTCCTCATTATAAGTGTAAGGCGATAGTCCACTTTGTTGGCCAAGTATGGACGTGTCTTCGAGTATAATACGGATAATTCTCAAGGGGTTTGAAACCGATTTCCTCTGCGTAGCAGACTGTTGATCTTCTGTAAACTGAGGAGTCCAGCAAAGTGCAACGCTTGCTGACCGAATATCAATGTAATTTTTTTTCAATATGTTTTCCTTGCAGTTATATGCTGGTTTCTAATACAACAGACCGTGCATGCCTCAGCATCAGAAGATTACGACGACAGCTCAAGTGATGGGGAAACATTAATATTGCCGAACAAACATACTATATTCCACGACCTAACAGCGAGACAAAGAAACAAACGCCAAAAACTACGCAGCTTACTACGGTACTTAGGCAATTCAAAATATAATTTCAAAGATTATAAAGATGCTATAAAGTATGGGACCTCTAAATTCAATTATGATTACAGCTATAGTGACGATATACCGCCAGACGAACCTCCTCCCAGACAAAAACAACTTTTTAAAGCGTTTTATAACAGCATGTCTGATTGGTTAAAAAAGAACAAGCCTAGATTCAAAAAGTGGGCGAAAGGTGACCAGTCGAAACCTAACAGAAGAAGTGGTAATATACATAGAAATAAATAATCGAATTAGAATATTAAGTTAGTTTTTTTTGTAACCTAAAAGAAGAATGCAATTTTGAAGGAGTTGCAGTCCTCCTCTAGACAAGATTGTTTTAGCTTTAGAAGGAACGTACCTATATTCGAATCAAGAAAACATTTTCTTTATATATACGTGGGACACTCAAAAATTTTGCGAAACTAAAAGAAATGTTCTATAAGTAGATATATTTTTATTACATCTTTTCAAAGTACTCTCCACCAGCCTCTATAAAAAGTTTCATGCGTCTGAACCAGTTTTCGAAACACTTTTTCCAGTCTGCCGCAGACACCTCGTTTACAGCCTGCTCTAACGCTGAAAGCGCATCATCCGGCGACGAAAATTGTATCCCTTTGAACTGAATTTTTATTTTTGGGAATAAGAAGTCACACGGTGCTAGGTCAGGGCTGTAAGGAGGGTGACCCAGGAGTTTGACCGGTGTGCTGTCTAAGAAATCCCTCGTTTTGATACGCAAATCCATTTTTTTTTCGCAAAAAAGTGAAGGGAAGTTTTGAATTTAGAACGTACCTATTTTTACTTATAAGTAATCATATTTTTAAATAAATTATAACTGACCAGTCTCACATACATAAAAACTTTTTCTCGCAATACTTTCTGAGTGACCTGGTATAAATGTGTTCGGTATTACAATAAATTGACAAGAATAGTAGCGTTCATTTCGTTATCACTAGCACGTAACTAATATTCTGACAAATCTGGTCAGATTAGATTGAAAAACAGATTTCGGGCTCCAATGTGAAGGTCTCGAATGAAACCCGGATGAAGTTGCGTTACGTGTCTTGACTTGCCGTTTGTAAACGATCGGCAAAGTCAAACAAAGCTCGCATAAGGCACCATTCGGATGGGTGACCACTTCTGGTATTAGCATCTGTCAGAGCGCTATTGTGATTCGGAGGGCACAGGATCATTTCCTGGTTTCTTGTCTCATACACAAAGGCACGAAGACCATAAATAGTGAAAAAGCACCGACACCAAGTTGGCGTCCGACACAAAAAAGAAAGAAGTAAGAAACAACTAAAGTTAAATAGAAATAAAACAAAAACACTAAAGAATATCATTAAAGCAAACTAAGTAATTACTTTGATTAATGTCTACTTTTAAGTGAAAACTTTGTAGGCCACCCTTTTTGTAAAATGCTTCATTTGCAAAGTTTCGAAGGCAACAATTTAGTTTGTGTATTAACTTAGTGAAGTACCATCAATCGTGTGACCACTCTGCGATCCTTAGTAAACACTTAATCATTGGGCGCAACAATGCCTTTGGATATTCAAACAAAGTTAATCAAGAAAAAAGCATTCTGTTTTAAAGTGATTGTACAAAAAAGTAATGGAATGTTTTAATGCGGCTGACCAAAAAATGGACTATAAAGTAAAAAAACTGAAGATATTGAAAATTATTCAGCGAATATAGTGTGTCTTTTAGCCCAATTATAATTAGTTGAATATATTTCAATATTTTCGGTTCTTTTATTTTAGTTGCATGTTGTCGATGTAAAATCGTGTGGTGGAACGATTTCTCGAAATTCAGTTTGGGAGTCCTAAGGAGCACACCGTTTTGAGCTGTGAATCGTGTAAAATAAGTCGCTACCTTTGGTTTTATGCCAATATCTTGTTTCTACCCACACACGGACACTCAAAATGAGTTGTCCGCTGACTCAAGCGCATTAGCACGGGCTGAGAGAGCAAGGGGAGCATCAGTTAGTAACAGAATGCCAAAATTAAAACGTTGGATACAAACTACAGTTACACTTTTTCAGCAGCCCAACCGAATTTAAGTTGAAACAAAGTCCCTCCGCGACCACGACCGGCGCAAGACGGCAGAAACGTCGGAAACAAATAGGTATTCATACCTTAAATAAGTTAGTTTTACGCGATTAGGGCGTTAAATCATTTTGTATGAAACGAAACTCGTTTGGCTCCACCCTATTACATAAAAGATACAAATAAAAAAGGAAAATACTTTTTACAAAAGAATTACCGTATCAGTCACAAAAGTGGTAAGTAACTACATTTTTGTTATGGTGGGTTATCCATACTAAGATATCGTGGAAGCTATGGCCCCTTGCTTAATAAGCGAGTTCATAATCAACCAATTCTAAATTGTTACGTACAGTGACTGCCCTGTTGGTCTAGTGGTTATTGACCCTTATTGCTGAGCCGCAGGTCGTGAGTTCGATCCCCGCCCAGGAAAAATCTTTGTGTGATGAGCACAATCATTTGTATTGTGTGTAATTTTCTCTCGTAAGCAAATGTATTTAAGAATATCTAAGAAAGTTTATCAGTTATCAGATGACCACGTAAGAGTTGTACAAAGTAATTCTTATTAGATACAACACTAGCCTCTCAAAAGTGTAATAAATACTTTATACACAACCTTTACTAATTATACAACTTGACCTTCCTTATAAATCTCTCAGTGTACCTAAGTATATGCAAAACCCGTTCAGTGGTTTTTGAGTTTATTGTGAACACACATACTTTTTTATTTTTTATGCTTATTATTTTTAGGTCTCAATATTTTCCAAAGTGTTATTAGGTTTCAAAAGAGGCTCAGGTTGTATAACTAGGTAATATCGCTAATGAAGGTCCATTCTGAAGTTTGTATTGCTCAATATCATTATACTAACATCAGATACTTAGTATTCGCGTACTTGCGTCGCTAGAAGTATTATAAAGCTATTAAAGTAGGTACTGATACAATATCGATAACGGCACAATAAAGACAATAAAGGGTAATGGCGTGTTCAGATGTTTTAATGTTTTCATATTACGCAGATAGTTTGCTAGCTGACTATTAAGCTTTACAAATTCATCCTCCAAGCGTCCCAATTGCAAGCTGGTGTTCGCTTACTAGTCTAACCGAATTTGGCTGAATATTTTATTTGCCTTTCTACGGAGCTCTTACAGCTTACATTGAATACTACAAATAAGTGAGTATGCTTAACATAATTCGTAGAATGCCTCGTGATCTCTTTATGAAACATTAATTATTATCTTCGAAAACACAATTTTAAATAAAGCTGTATTCACATAATTAGCACCTAATCTATTGTATTAGGTATATTTCCTGTACATCGAATCAAAAGCAACAAACAGTTCTGAACACAGAATTGTATAAAAAATTATGACGTAGCTTATTGTTGAATTCCTTCGAATTGAATTTTCATATCTGTGTCAATATTAGTTTGCATTTCATTATCTTAATCTGTTAAGATAGAAATTACAAATGCAAACTATGTGCCACAAACATTAAGCCGCAAATGGTTCGCCTAACGAGGTCTCACACAAACAGTTTCCGATACGATGACCCGGTGTAATGTGCGTTGAGTTATCGTTAAATATTACGGCTACTGTGGAATGTAATTAAGAATGTGCAATTTTTATTTGCGCCGCGGGTCGATAGTGGGAACGATGCCGCGAGTGATATGCTAGCGGAGAATTTGTGGATATAACGAGAAGGTAGTTAAATTGGTAATTAAAGCTGTTTCTGTCATGAAGATCTTTGACAGTATAGGGAGCCAGATGTGTAAGTGCCCTTAAATATACTAAGACTGGTCTAAATAAAAATAAAACTACTGATCCAGTTCAGAATCCATAAACAGAAATTACTGGTGTGGTTGTAAAGAAACCAGCATCTCAATAACGATTTTTTTCTAACTAACAGCCAAAATTTATATCAACTGGTTAATGGATACATAAAAAACGAGTGCTGGCTTTGCCGCTATGGCTTAACAGATTTGTTCTACCGATATACGTAGTATGTGATTGCATATGTTACTCGTTAGAACCAAAATGAAAGTCACATCGAGGCACATTGCGAATGGCGATATCGTGAAAACCATGACGCGAGTTGAAAAATCAATACACGACTTCAAAGTATGTGACATAATATCTAAGTTAAATACATACATATTTCTTAGGATAGTATTTTATGAAATAAATAAACTAGATTCTGATCAATACATTCATATGATCAATATATTATATGTATATAGACTCACGCCTAATTCCCGAAGGGATAGGCAGACACTACGGACCGCCATTTGCAACGATCCTGACATATCTCTCTTGCTTCATTAGCATATTTAGCCGCCCTAAACTTCGTGCTTTGTTAAAGATACTAAGATTTGTAGACCAGTGGCCCAATTCTCGTATTTTTATATGACATTGACTCAGTAGCGGTATTCTGATAACCTATTACATTATCGTATAATTTAAATAAACAGTTCGTCGTTGACACATATTTTGACACTTGTTTCAATTTACGATCTCGTTACTATTTCATTCAATTATAGAATAATACGATTTTTGTGACGTAAGTATAACACTGACATTATATCGAAACTGTATTTATTTAGGAGAATTGGGCCCCTGTTTAAAACACTGGAATTTGTATACCTATTTGGTATCAAGTAAATACCAAGGAAAGTTGCATGATATTGCTCTTACGAAACGCTGCATGTGAGCCGAATGGCCAGATCAAATTCGAGATCAAGTTTTAGGTAACAGAAATTCAGTTGCAACTACGCGGGAGTTCAGTTATAAAATTTAGTTATAAACTTACACTTAAATAAAAATAGCAGGTGTTAAAACATTTCATTTTGATTAATGGGAAGCAGCCATATATCAGCCGTATAGTCCAATAAGAATTCATAATACGAAATTTCACAAGAAAGAAGTCACAATTTCCATATACTTACCCTTATACACCCTTGCATTTAACCACAAAACCTTTTTCCCTTTCATATCGGAATGACAGGCACAGCGGATTCAAATAAAATCGCGCCATTCGTAACGGTTCCAAAATGGCGTCGACAAGCCGTGACGTAATTCAATGTATACGTCACTTCACTGTCATGGCGGTGTCGTCGGTATATAGCATGTTTATTTGTTATGATAAAAATGACAGATAAATTGTAGAAATCTGAGATAGCCTTTGGGTTAGCAATATTTTGACTACCTTGATAAGGAGAATATCGTGGCCCTCATAGCGAGATTTGACTTACCGGTCGTAATGAGGTCGTAAGGTGAAGCAACCTAAACAGAGGTCACTATCTGGATAGGTGATTCGGACAGCACATAAACCTATCGGTTCTGGTTCTTGTTTCAGGACAAGAACGTTAAAACATGTCGCAGACTTTCATTAAATATTGCTGTATGTGTCCCTCTACGGAAACAACTTTTTGTGTATCACACAAATTTGTCCTATACAGTCATCGAAATATAACAGGCGGAGTGCCTAGATGATCATAATCTTTAATCATCGCGCTGTTTGTTTAATAAAGGTTGACTGATTTCTTTTTGTGTTATTAAAATACAATAAATCCTGTATTGCGGCGGAATTATGGTAATTCACTAACAAACTTTCAACCAACGAACACACACAAGAGGTGGCGATAGCCTAGTGGAGACACCGACAGACTGCCATGCAGAGCGTATCGGGTTCGAATCCACGGCGCGCACCACTGACTTTTCGAAGTTATGTGCGTATTAAATTGTTAATTATCGCTTGCTCCGTGCCTCGGAGAGCACGTTTAACTGTCGGTTCCGGCTGTCATGAAGATTTTTGACAATGGTTACGGGGAGTCAGTAGCCTCAAATAAACTGATACTGGTCTAAATCATGGAATATGGCTATCCCTTTGGGCTGCGGAGGTCAAAATGCAGTCGCTCTGTAGAAAAGGTGATATTCTGTCAAATCTGGTTAGACTAGTAAGCGGACCCCGGGCTCCAAAGCGAGAAATCTTGGATGCAACTGAGTTATCCCGCTATGACGATGATGATTTAAACCAACGAACACCCAGATACGAAACAACAATTTTTGAATCAAACAAAATGGTGTCTCTAACCAGTGAGGTGAGTACTTTTAACATCTACGTCATGCGTACAGTCAAATTTAGACAAGAGGAAAGTCTACTCTTATTTTGTCTTTATTCATAAAACAAAAATTGTTAGGTAAATTATTTCATTAAAATTTAAACAACTAAAATATCAAAGCGTATTTCTTTACCTGCAGAATAATTATTCGCCCAAGATTTGTAAAATAAATACCTACACTTGGCATGTGCCTCGTCTGAAAGGGATTAAGAGACAATCCGACAAAATGGCGGCATATACCTTGGAGATAGCAATGATAATAATTTTATAAACATTTCATCATAGTGTTTCCTTAGGCTACAAAGAGCTGAGAAATCCGTAAAACATTAAATAATTGTTTTCTTTTTTTGTGAGAAGTTGGATAATTTTTTGATGTTGATTTACTAGAGTCTTTTTTTTAAAGAAGATTATTTAACAGGTCCTAAACGAGTTTCCTAATTTAAGGTTTATTTTCTCCGACGTTTTGATGGGCTTTTTGTTCATTCATCACAAATTTTACGGGTATTACTAGTCAAAATGTAGGTATAAACAGACGGATCCCAGGATCCACGGCGAAACCTGCGATAAGTAAATCCTTTCTAGTTAAACATTCTGTTCACGTGGGAATTAGAGCAAATACAATAGTATCGGCAATATCCAATAAAGGCCTTCCTTAATCTAAGAAGTTAAACACAGGGCGCGTTGGTATTATTGGATAACTTACACGTATAAAATTTACCTCTATGTACAACGTTATCTAATACTAATATAAAAAGCTGAAGAGTTTGCTTGTTTGCTTGCTTGAACGTGCTAATCTCAGGAACTACTGATCCGATTTGAAAAAAATCTTTCAGTTTTATATAGCCCATTTATCTAGGACTTTAGGCTACATAACATCACGCTATGAGCCAGGGGGGCGGAGCAGTAGCCTTAAATCACGCGGGTGTACCTACCCGCGGATTCACCTAGTTTTTAATATAGTGCAAACCTCTCACACGTTTATTCAATGCATTTTTTATTGATTTTGTCATAATATCAAAAACATCAGCTGTCCATACAAAATTGAACTTAACCTCAACAAAGCCGTGGTCACCCGATGAGATTCAGTCAACTCATGAGCACGACTGGTGTCACCCGTGCGGGAATGTCCAGGCTAATTTAAGGTCATTCACCTTTTTCAATTAATTACGCATTATGAGCCCGCTACATAAGTTTAGTATTAGCATGTGTACAGGTGGCGAAAGTATAAAACATTCTTTTAATTTTTGTAACTTTTGCACGATGGTTAAACACATACGATATAATGAGGATAAAGATAATTGTGTTGACACAATGTTACGCACGCCTGCACGCTCGCACACATGCACGCTTGCACGCACGCACGCACGGATGCACGCACGCACAAACACCTACATACGAGGGTCAAACTGAAAGTTCTTAGAACTGGCCACTTATAAACAATATAATAAAAAAAATATTCTAAAATTTGAAAATAGAACTCTTTGCCAATATTACTGAGTATATATTTCATTCATTTGTCATTTGTTTTACGATTTGGCGGCAAATTGAAAATTGTCTGTGTCACGTCAACATGAATTTAACACGAGAAAATTTTCGTGCAATGATTTTTTATGACTTTCGATGTCATTTAAGTCAACAAGAAAGTTATGATAGACTACGATTGGCCTTTCACGATGAAGCCCCATCTCGTGCGACTGTTTACAACTGGTTTAATGAGTTTAAACGTGGTCGCACTAATCTCACTGATGATGTACGTGAGGGACGGCCTTCTACGGCGACGACTGAAAATAACATCTGTGTTGAGCGGCGTGTGATAGAGACTGACAAAAGAGTGACCTATCAGCAGATTCGGACAAGCTTAGGCATCGGTATGAGTCAAGTGCACAAAATCCTCCACGAACATTTAGCGGTCAGGAAGCTTTGCGCCCGGTAGATACCTCATAATTTGACTAAGGCTCAAAAACTCCATCGTGTGGATTGGTGCCGTAAAATGATTGAAAGATTTAACGGAGGTGACTCAAATGCTGTGTTCGACATACTAACAGGTGACGAAAGCTGGATTTACTGCTATGATCCTGAAACCAAAAGACAATCTGCTCAGTGGGTGTTTCCTTTCGAGGAGTTGCCAACTAAAGTGAAGAGAGATCGAAGTGCGGGAAAAAAATTGTGGCCTCGTTCTTTGGAAGGATAGGTCATTTCGCAACAATTGTGTTAGAGGATCAAAAAACAGTTTTTGCAGAATGGTACACTACCAATTGTTTGCCACTTGTCTTGGAAAAAGTTCGAGAGAAACGACCTCGCAGTAGGATCCTCCTTCACCACGACAACGCCTCGTCGCACACCGCCAAGCGAACGATCGACTATTTGGCGACATCAAACGTTGAATTACTGGGTCACCCGCCGTATAGCCCCGACCTCGCGCCTTGTGATTTTTATTTATTTCCAAAAATTAAAGAAAAACTTAAAGGAAAGCGGTTTATGAATGCTGAAGAAGCGGTGGCTGCGTATCGCGATGCCATTGAAGAGACCCCTAAGGACGAGTGGGCAAAGTGCTTTTCCCAGTAGTTCCATCGCATGCAGCGGTGTATTGACGTCAATGGACAATATTTTGAAAAGATATAATAAAACTAATAACTGGCTAATGTAATCAGTTTTTGATTTTCTAAGAACTTTCAGTTTGACCCTCGTACACACACGCACACGCACGCACACATACTAACGAACGCCCGGTGCACACACATAGACAAACTAATACAAATCGCTTTAAAAAAACACAAACAAAACATCTTTCTAGAGAGGAAATGCAAGGCCTTTTCCCGATTTCGATTTAAGAGCCAAATTGAATGACACTTGTGTGTGCAATGGCGAATGGGAAAATAGAGATAGAAGTGTTGCTGTTTTCCTTTATTCGCTTTAACAGTGGAGTGCAGTCAGTTTGTACGCTTAAAGCTCTTAGATATATTTTGAACTGAAATGAATGATGAATTTGTTTTTCAATTTAGCTTATTCTTGTTAACTGAACTATTTATTTGTATTCCCAACCTTTAGTATTGTTAATCTTTATCTTTGTCTGAATACAATTATTGGGTATTATTCCACGAACATTTTGACGATAATTTTCTTAGTAAACTCTAAGTTAAAACTTACTGACATCTCCTACCTACAAATTGCCTAGTACCTAATTTTAGCTGCATATATGTACTTCATTCTTTCCGATATATTATAATGTTGTATTTTTGAGTGTCTTCGTTTTCATTCTGTGATCCTTAAATTGTTGTTTCGATTACGAGTGTTATACTTATATGTGTCTTGTGTGGAATCAAATCCCAGACCAGCCGCGCAGTACCAAAAGGCGAGGCAACCACTTACCGCTGAATTCAATATTCGATCTATCCATTTTTTTTAAATTTGTGATTCATTTTTGCTATAAGCTCCATACAAAATATGTTAAACATGTATCTCGAATCTTCAAATCCATGTAGAGGTTGAATATTGAAAACTACCTGCACATATGTGCAGTCAAATCGTTCCCATGACAATATTACGGCATCACACATGGCCACACGTTTACATTGTCAATCTCCAGAGTGTGTATAATACAAGTCAAGGATATATGGCTCTCAAGGGATGGACAATAATAGCATATGATTAAATGCCAGCGGACTAATATTGACTGTATCAATTCTTTGGTAGGTATTTGAATAAGACCCTACTGTGATTTTCAGACGAATATTTTACCGATCTCCTATTCTTATGTAGGTATAAACTAGTCATCATCATCATCATTATCATATTGACTTGACTTGACTGCATAGTGCACGGTTGGCGTAGTGGTTTAAGCGGTCGCGTCGCCGCTTGCCACTGCGCCAAGTGTTGTGGGTTCGATCCCCACACGAGACAACACTTTGTGTTATCCATAGATTGTTGTTTCGAGTCTGGGTGTTCATTGTGTCCGTTGGTTGTATGTTTGTAAAGTCCCCCGCGACACAGGATTTAGTCCTAGTGCGGGAGTTGTCTTTTATAAAAAAAGAAACATATTATAGTAGAGGAGCCGTGGAACATCGACCTTCACCGATCTGATAACCAGAATGAGACGTATTTTTTATGTAATATAATTTATAAACAAATATGCCTATAATAACTTGCCTATCAAAAAAGTGCTCATAGCTATTTTAAATTTAAGTAATTTTAATCAACCGCAAATATAACTTTGTCCTTTATACAAACACTATGGAAAACAAAGTTATTTTTGGTGATGAAAAAGTGATAGTGATATTTGGATAGGTGGTAGGGTAGGCAGAGGTGTATTACACACCCACACTTCGCCAGTTATGTTTCGGTCCCAATGTAATAGGGGGCGAGCCTATTGCCATCTACAGGGCACATCATTAAGCGAGCGATAATTAATATATAATGCACACATAACTTCGAAAAGTCAGAGGTGTGTGCCCGGGGTACCTGGGGATCGAACCCGAGACTATCGTCTCGGCAGTCCGTTACGTACGCCACTGGGCTATCGCCGCGGTATGTATATCACTATACATACCGCGCCCTTAAACAGCGCATCGCAGATCAGTGCTGGACATAGGCCCCCTGGCTCCCCTGTTTGTATCGCTGTCCTGACTGTAAAACCCGACACCAAAAACTGGACATCAACTCCTATACGGTTTGATTTCGATCTTTCCGTATTTTCCCAAAGATATTATTTACTTCGTGTAATTTCCTTCGTCGACACTTACATTTCATCCTCTTAGCGTTATCCCAGTTTCAATCTGGGGTCCGCTTCCTAGTCTAACCGGATTTAGCTGAATATTGGCTTTTCCACAGAGCGACTGCCTATCTGACCTCTGCAACCCGAAGGGATAGCGATATTCCATGGTTTAGACTAGTGTCAGTTTTATTACAAGGTACTAACTAACTGACGCCCTGTAACGATTGTCAAAGATCTTCATGACAGCCGGGACCGACGGCTTAACGTGCTCTCCGAGGCACGGGACAAGCGATAATTAATAATTCAATACGCACATAACTCCGAAAAGTCATTGGTGCGCGCCGTGGATTCGAACCCGATACCCTCTGCATGGCAGTCTGTTGGTATCTCCACTAGGCTATTGCTGCCTCGACACTTACGACAAATGGAATAAAATGGGGTGGCACTTTGTATTCGTGATCCGTCACCACACGGAGAATATCCATACAGATTATCCTTCATAATGGTTACAATGTTTAGTTTTACAATTGTATTTATAAACATTATATCAGTCGTATTTACTCGCGTCTCCCCGCGTCTGCCTACAAACCGCCTATCTTTGCCTACGGGCACAAATGTCCCGAGCAACTCCGTCCGCCCTATTCTACTGAAGTCTGCCTTCCTTTTGAATTTAAAATTGGCTAGTTTTGTTTTGTATTGTCTGCCCGCTGGCTTTGCACTGAATTTATGCCGATGCGTAATTTACGTCCATTATGTTAAAAGGACATACGAAAACGCAGGATAATTTTAGTATGCTGACCTTTATTTGTTCTTTCTCAGGGTGGGTGGATGTAGCTTGAATTTAAAAATATATAAGCATGACTATCAGTTATCTAGTTGCCATAATTCGAGCTCTGCTTGATTTAATCGATCAGAAAGCCAAATCTCGTAATTATATTTTTTTAAATGCAGTTTCGATCTAGTCTCGTCATCTTAATATATAAAATCCTTGCGTTACTGACTGACTGACGGACACGCTACAGCCGAAACTATTGGGCGGAGGAAGCTGAAATTTGGCATGTATGTTCCTTGGGGAACGTAGGGGTGCACTAAGAAGGGATTTCTCAAAATTCCCACGGGATTGGCCAAAACGGGTAAATTTAAAAATAATGCAGGCGTAGCTGCTGGCGTCCTCTAGTAAATGATATTTTCGTAAATTCGTGGACACTTGAATTATATCGCGACTGGATCCAAAATTAAACCAAGTGTCAAACTATGTCTCAACGTCGATACTACCAAGACAATGCTAGGACCATAATAATGACGTAATGTAAGTATTTTCTGATGGATGGGAATCCATCCATCAGAAAAGATAAAAAGACAATAATCGTGTATTCCTATATCAAACGAAATAGACATAATTATATAATTGTGACATAAAAGTAATTAAGAGATGCTTTGCTTTGTTTTTACTACTACGGTTTCACTGTCTTGTAATTTGAACTCTTAAACGCCTGCTACCAAAACCTACGGAATTATCAAACCTGTATCCAGTTTGATAATTCCGTAGCAGAAATTCACTTCTACAATACACCTACTTTTAATCTCTGCACCACTCTAAGACAGACTGGGAGAGTCCGCCTTTATACGCTTCCGTGTATATAAAGTTATTAAATAAATAAATAACTTCGTCGGTGATGTTTAATTCACTCAATCGTCGAATATCTAGAGTAGTTATTGAATATCTGCACAATATTGATAAGCGGGTGGACACTCGATATGTGCGAATATAACATTTGGTTTACAATTCCATGTGTCCAGTCCAGTCCACTCTGTCCGATGCGAGATGAATCGTTTTGAAAGGCTAACGTTCGGCCGAGGACACATTGCGGAGAAAAAGCGATTTAGGGACTTATTTTACATGCTATAAAAATAGGCGATAGCCCAGTGGTGTACATAACGGACTGCCGAGACGATGGTCTCGGGTTCCATCCCCAGGAACACACCTCTCACTTTTCGAATTTATGCGTGCATTAGAAATGTTAATTATCACTTGCTTAATAATGTGCCCGGTAGATAGCAATAGGCTCGCCCCCTATTACATTGGGACCAAAACATAACTTGCGAAGTGTGGGTGTATAATACACCTCTGCCTATCCCTTCGGGGATAAAGGCGTGAAGTTTTGATGTTATAAAAAAGTTCCTCCTTCCTATCCAGAACAACACAGTTCAGTTTAAGCTTCCACCCATACACAGTAGGACATATACTGTCTCTCACAAAACGGTTCGGCAAAATCCATGACTGCTTAAGTTTAGGCCGCATGGAGACCATTTGATAGACAACAATAATAAAAGTAACTCAGACCAAGCATTTTTACGCCTCGGTCACATAAAAAAATAGATAACTCATGTTGAAGTAAAAGTGAAATCACTCGTAATATATTCTATTCGCCAATCGCGGTAAAGTATGCTACCCGCGATTCACGTAACGCACTGCTACGGGCGCTTAAAGTCACCACGATAGTTTAAGTGAGTAGACTCATGCGCCAGGTGAGAGTGACACCTCACAAGTTCCAATTCGGATTATTACCTCGAGTAGGGGAGGGACGACCTGCAATAGTTTCCATCGCAAAAACAAAAAAAAAAAGATAATGCTAATAATATATTGTTAAAAAAATACTATTTACAAAAAGTATTTTGTACTAAATTAAACTTCTATACATTAAGAGTCGGCTTTATAAAGAATGAACCAAATAACCTGGAACAAAGTTAAAATTTCGCTATTTCTATTAAGATTAGGTAACTAGACGAATATACTAAAATACTTTACGCTAAGCATACATATTTGTCGTACCAATATTATCGCTACGTTATCTCTTTCGTAACCCTATTACCATAAAATACAAAATAAATAAGGCTTATCTGACTGAAGAAGGCCTCCCTAAAACTTGTGATACACGTCTCGAATTTTGCTCGGTATTCTCCACAAAAGTCGGAACAATTAGTTGGGTTACTTTATTTTAAATTGGCAATTTGGCCCATTTGTGACATTTTGATATCCTCAAACCTTGACAACGAAATGGCAACAGTCGCTCCCAGCTACTTAGCGTATATCGTGCTTTCACCTAGCCGGAGAGCGACATAAGATACGTTTGCCAAACATCTCTTGTTCCTGTATAATATAATATCAAAATGTCGCTGTTCATTTTTTAACAATCATGACTGGCACATATCTTACGCAACATTTTGAATTTAGCACATTAAAGCAAGTCATTTATTTCTTACTTACACGTATTTAATCCACAAAAGCTTACAAAAAAGGCACCCAACTTCTCAGGACCAGAAATCGTCCCAATCGAGTCGGCTGTACGAGACCAACATCTAAGAACCTGATATATAAATAATTTGGTGTAACATACGGTTCTCGCACTGTTGACTATTGAGGTGAAGGGTACCATCCTCTGTCTATCAAATAACGTCGGGTAGATAACAGGTACAAGGAAAATACGGACTGTAATAGCTATTTGATGGGGTAGGAATGGTTACGAGTGATTGGAATAAGAAGTATTGGGGTAGGTATATGTAGCTAATATTTATCTTCGGTTTTGGTATTGCTATATTGTACGACCTTATTCTTTGCATAGTGTTTGCTCTTGAGTGTGATTGTTCTTGTTATTATAAAAAACTTCTGGTGTCAGACATTGTCTTCTATATGCTAAAATAACATTATGGGAATGAGATTTACACTA
This sequence comes from Euclidia mi, assembly GCA_944739405.2. Taxonomy (NCBI): domain Eukaryota; kingdom Metazoa; phylum Arthropoda; class Insecta; order Lepidoptera; family Erebidae; genus Euclidia; species Euclidia mi. Next base: position 64,434,258 of record OX123195.2, read on the forward strand.
TACTAAAAATAATCATAGATTGTTTCTACTATTGCAAATATTTTGCGAGAGTATTGTTTGACATCTAGAATTTAACATTTTGAATAGTTATGTGAATTATGCGGTACCACGAAGTAGATAGACTAATCCTGGATCACGCTAGCGAAATTTGCACATAAATTGATCAGACCAACACGAGATATAAAAACACGAATCAAATTTACTTTAACACTAATGCCGTGATGCAGGGACCTCTTCTTTTTGGAAGAATATTATTATATCCAAAAAACGAAACAAATTTTATGATAATTTGGCAAATAGACCATGACCTATGTAAAGTTTACGAGTTGCCTCTAAAGTTAATGCGGAAGTACTAGTATAGTATTATATTATCTGTGGCGGAAGATTCAATTGCGGTAACTATGTAAGAATTTCCTCGTCGAAAAGGAATGGAAAAATTATGTGACCTTTTAATGAGGCGAACAGAAGGGACGTGTTTATTCACAGGAAAATCAGGCTGAACATGTAACAAAAGAGATGAACTGTCTCTTTTCATATTTTATATTATGGTGGAGGGATGAAAGTATCCGTATTAAATTTGAGCTTTATAAACCCGACTCATTAGTCTAATCAACGTTCAAGTATGTACTAGGGATCCTTTCATAGAGAGGGTTTATAAACTGCCAACCTTACTGTTCAATTTAAATAGAAATTTAGCTGAAATTAATTTGATGTTTGAACGAAAAAGGGTTTCTCCAATTAAAGGGAGGAACCCCATATCAGGCTAAGTTATCGGCCCTATAGAACCGAGGCCCGACATATGTTGGTGAGAATTCATAGGCCGCCCTCACATTGGGCGTCAGCGTCAACGCAGCGGCACCTCGGCGTCGAGGCCGCGTAGACGCTGCGGTGCCGTCCCGTCTACGTCACGTCAGTCGAGCGTTCTTTGAGAACGCTTTTGTCTTTTTATAGTCAACACGTGCGAGATTTTTCATAGCACGATTTAAAAATGTTGTGTTGCTGCAGTTCCGTCGGTGTCCTTTAGATGTCGCTGATGTTTGCATCTTCGCCATTGTACATGTACATCACTTTTGGGTATGTTGTTTTTACCTACCGTTACAAACGCATTAAAAAATTAAGACATAAAATTAATCTCTTTTGTGCTCAGTAAGCTTAAACATAAAGGTACGCGCATAATTTATCATGAATTGTTATTGCTTTATAATAACAAGAACTCATCAACCATGTTGATCAAAATCTTATTAGCCAAGCGTGGGTGTACCTTTCTACCGACATATGTTTATAATAGCAAAAATAATGTTAGATGGTTAACCATCTCGCATTAGGTAATTAAATATTAAGTTATCCTAGCCAAAAAATAATATTTTTAATAAATATATTTACATAAATAAAAAGAAAAATACAATTAAAATAATCTTGCGGTACGCAATATCAAGAAATCTTAAACTACACTATTTTTATTTTAAAAACGCTTAAAGGCTTTATGCTTTAAAATTAATTTAATTTATCCTTTAACTTGTTAAGACGATCAGATTATTAAGACAGACATTAAAACTTAGTTGGTGAATTAATTAAGAATAGGTTTTTACGCTAAATATTTTAATTAGCGATGTGCCCAGTACGGTTTGACTCGAGTCAGACTCGATTCCTGCTTAGAACTCGCCTACTCGAATACCAATTTATTTTGATTCGAGTACTCGATTCCGGTACTCGAGTCAGGCAGAATCGATTCGTACTCGCTAACTCGATGCTACTTATGCGAGTCCAACTGACTCGAGTCTCGTATTCGAGTTTGGTTAACTCGCTCGTACTCGCAAACTGTTTACTTAAGCAATGAATATCATAATACTAATAAAACAAACGAGTTTCAACCTGCAACTTTTTGTTCTGATTTCTTTATTTTGTGTCAGTTAGCAGTTATTGTGAGTACTGAGTTCTACTAAGTGAATTTATTTAATTGTTTATTAATACCGGAAGTGAAGTGATTAGATTGTCATTAACTTTTTAGAATGGCGCCGGAAAAACCTCAGGTGTATGGAAGTGTTTTGAGAAAGTGGACGGCGGTAAAATAAAGTGCAAAAACTGTGACTCCGTATTTAAAGATTTCAAAAACACAACTCATTTGTTAAAACACCTAAAAAAATCTCATCCTGTTATTAACTCGACTCAGATTGACAATTCTTCAACTACCCCCTACATTTATTATTGTTGTGTCATAAAGTCATAAGGTTTAACCTAACCTACACGCTGTTTAAAGTTTAATTTTTCCCTTTTGTTCTTAAATCGGACTCTAGTTCTGGACTAGAATTTTCAGATTCAAATTCTGGACTCGAATTTCTAGACTCAAGTCCAGCTGGACTCGAGTCAATATTCGGAATCCAAACATAGAATTCGAGTAGGTACTGGTCTCGAATCACGGAATCGAGACATGATTCGAATACCGGATAAACTGACTCGAGTCGACTCGATCCATCAAAACAGCTACTCGGCACATCACTAATTTTAATGCGATTTGTATTTTTTTTTATTTTCTTCACTTAATAGTTTCAGAATGTAAATAATAATGGCCGTTAAGTTGACACAGACCTTTACCTTCACCGTTAACCTGTTAATTAATTTTACCTATAACTTTGAAAGTTTGAAGTCAAGGGTCGAACCCAAACCCTTGGACTAGTAGGGCAACACAGCCTCAAAAGATTCCAAATAAATTTAAAAGGCTTTTTATAAATCTTTTCAGTAAGTAATAAAATTTATTCAATTAAGTAAATTGTCTCGCATTTGCTTATTTAAAGATTAAAAATCAAATTTATACCGAGGACGGGTGCTTGGCAGAAAATATTCAGCTTTTGCAGATAAAACCCTTGACAATGGAAAGCCATATATTGATACAAAAATCTCTTTTAGGGCTTGCGAATTACATAAACGGACTAAGTTATTTTCTACTTGATCGCTTGGAAACAAAACGGGCGTTTACAATGGATGCTGCAATTTGTAAGCGATAGCGAATTCTGTTAATAAAAATACTTATTAATTTACAGTAGAGGATGCAACTACGCCCGCTCATTTTTAATTAATTCAGTGTTTCTACCTATATATAAAATCTTAACTTATACTAATATATAAAACTGAAGAGTTTGTTTGCTTGAACGTGCTAATCTCAGGAACTACTAGTCCGATTTGAAAAATTATTTCAGTGTTAGATAGCCGATCGTAGCAGTGGTCATCTTCTAGTTAAATATAAGATCTTAAATTTTGGTGAGTTTAATGTAGAAGTATAAACAACCAGTACAAAATTACAGTAAAAAAATACCTCGTTATTAGGCACATTTGTTTTATAATAAAACTAGAGGACGCCAGCAGCTACGCTTGCATTTTTTTTTAAATTTACCCGTTTTGGCCGATCCCGTGGGAATTTCGGGAAATCCCTTCTTAGTGCACCCCTACGGTCCCAAAGGAACATACTTGCCAAATTTCAGCTTCCTGCACTCAATAGTTTCGGCTGTAGCGTGTCTGTCAGTCAGACAGTAACGCAAGGATTTTATATATTAAGATTAAGTAACGATGAATAGGTTCTGAAAGCTCTTAGCTGATTTTTGTTATTCTTACACCTATAGTATCTTCTTGGGTTTACGCGAATGTTACACATTGAAATTAAACTACAGTTTACGGATTTTATCGCGTTGTATTGGTTTCACTAAGTTATTACATTTGAAACTAAAGATCTAGAAACTATATTTTTAATTTATTACTAGCCGACGTTTCGAATTCTTTACAGAATTCATGTTCACGGCAGACTGAGGTGATATTTGTCTTTTTCTTGAATGTATAAGTTATCTCAAAGTACCCGAACATTTTTCAACTACTGGTGTTACTATTTACGCAGAATCTGACACTGTGAGCTCATTCTGCGTAAATAGTAACACCAGTAGTTGAAAAATGTTCGGGTACTTTGAGATAACTTATACATTCAAGAAAAAGACAAATATCACCTCAGTCTGCCGTGAACATGAATTCTGTAAAGAATTCGAAACGTCGGCTAGTAATAAATTAAAAATATAGTTTCTAGATCTTTAGTTTCAAATGTAATAACTTAGTGAAACCAATACAACGCGATAAAATCCGTAAACTGTAGTTTAATTTCAATTCTTACACCTAATTTATTAATTAAGCTCAGGAGATTAATCAATAAATTAGGTGTACAAACAAAAACAAGTATAATATTCTACTTGTAACAAGTGACTAATTAACACTAAAACAGGTGCTCAATAATTGAGGCGTAGAATAAATAAGCAAATGAATAATGATATATAAAATAATATAAAAAATATTCAGGGTAAAAGTGTAGGTATGGCAAGTACCGGGATTGACATGCGTGATTACATTCTCTCTTTCACTTACATGAAATCTGTACGTGTAAAGACCATATTTTTGTAAGACGGTATGGAGATTTGCCCAACTATACCAGGCTGACCAGACGGGTTGCTAAGGCTTTGGTGTCGAGTTTTTCGTCTCTTCCCATCTGGCAAGCATAACCAAATCGTGCTGAGTGACAATGCTATTGTGATGCAAATTATATATCGAGCAGTGGAATGCGAAATAATAATATGCTACCACATACACACAACACCATCTAGTTCTTATTAAACTGAGCAGAGCTTGTACTATGGGTACGAGACAAAATAAATTGGAAGATGATTTTCCTTAGTAGTCTCTTACGATACCTACCCACGGAATGAAATGAGGTAGGGACACCGCTATTCTTAATCCATGACCACTAAATATTTAACTTATAAAGAGATGATTTTCCTTAATCATCTCTTAAGACTTAATCCGTGACCACTCGGAAGACTTGAGACGAAGCAAATAAAAAACTACTTGTATCTCTATCAGCTTAAGGCTTGCACCACACTCTTGCCACGGTCCACAGCCGACCATCACGGATATGGGCCTATTGTCTGATATTCTCAGAACTCTCCCGAACGCCGGGCACCGATAAAACCATTTTATGTCCAGTACCCGGCTTGGATGCGTTCCCGCCGATTAGTTTCAACACTCGGGAATGAAAGAAGTATTTGGGTGTGGAAAATTAACACTAGCGTATATATAATAACCGTGAAATCGAAACTTTGACCTTACCTGGGTTTTGATATTCATGATTCGTCTTAACAGGAAACCCTTTACTTGCTAAAACACTATTCTGATTATGCAATTTTCGAACTGTGGCCGCATAATTGTCTTTTGGGATATTGTTGAACAAAGATGACCTGAGTTTCCATCGAGTATTCCTACATTTTTACAAACCCTAAATTGTTAGCATTGGTTATCAAATTATTGGGCCACCGACCCTTTACAGTCCGTGGTGACGGATTAAGAATACGGATTGTCACCTCCCCATATCATCCGATGGGTGTCGTAAGAGCCGACAGAGGGAGCATATTATGCAGAGAACAGCACTGTAAGAGAAGGAAAACTTGATACAAACCCTATACCAACCCGTTTGGCCAGCGTGGTATAGTAGGCCAAATTCTCCTTTCGAAGGAGAGGCCTAGTCCAGCAGTGGATTGTTAAGTTAAAGGCTGATGAAGAAGAAGACCCTTTACTGCCCAACTCGCAGCAAATTGAAATTTTGCGTTAATTTTGGGACATTTGGACGCTTACTTTTTATTATATGTCGCAGCTACCCTTTATCGTCAAAACAGTTCTCCACTTTAAAATGCCCCCAACTTCAAAAGCTGTAACATCTTCATGAAACTGAAATAATTAGAACCAGTTCCCTTGAATTCAAAATGTCTGAAATGCAACCATTTCTACAGTGCATTTCATGAAGCAGTTTAAAGTGCAGATGTAAGTACTGAGCACTTATAGAGATCACAATTCCAGAAAATTGTATGTATTCTTGGCAAGCTATGTGATTTTACTAGCAGTTTGAAGACGGGACTTACAACTTTTAAAACGACCTCCTTCAAGTTTCAATGACTTGAAAATAACTTATATAGTATAACGTCCAACAAATAAGATACTTGAAAGACATTAGGCAAGAGTCCAACTATTTTTCGGCACTAACTTTTTATAGCAGTCTTTAAATCCGATAGATGATAGCTTCAGTTGTACATTAAGTCGTTCTACTTTTAGAAAAGAGTTTGGTGTAAACATTTTAGCCCTTTTCTCCGCGTTACTGCGGAATATGGGCTATGACGGGTACTTTTGCAAAATTGCGAATTTTGTTAGGACGATGAAAAAACGGAAAGGAACGTTGTCGAAAAATAAAGAAATATGAAAGAAAATAAATATTTTGTACGAAGCTTTAAGGGACGTTTTATATAAAATCTGGGGTTTAATTTTTGGTTCAAAAAACAAATACATTTTGATATGCTTACACAGTTTAACCTTGAGCGTACCTATATAATAGCCCGTGTGGGTGTCGGTAATCGCAGCAAAAGATGGCTATATGTGTTATTCAGATGTATAAGTTACATTCCTAAAAAGTTTCCTAAAATTCTAGTATGTGGATTTTGCGCTAAAGAGTACATAACAAACATACTTCGTTGGTTACGTTCATGTTTAAAATATCAGTAGAAGGAAAGACTTAAAGTCACAGAATGCTCATTAAAAATACTCAGAAACTAGAAAGTACCTACGCTATTGTCATAAACATACACCAGGACGAAAAGTAAAACTGTTTTCCTTCCAATATGTATGTCATAAACGTACACCAAGGAAGAAAACAATACTGCTCTCTTTCCAATATGTGGCTGAATTTAAAAACAGTATCAGAAGACCAAACATACCTTTCATATACACATATATAAAATTGGAGTGTCTGTTTGCAATATTAAAATAACCGCTTTTTACTAAATGAATATGGATGTATACACGATACATATACCGAAATGTCATTTATTACATTTTTTGTCTGTCTGTCTATCTGTCTGTCTGTCTGTTTGTTCTCGCTAATCTCCTGAACGGCTGGACTGATTTTGACGGGACTTTCACTGGCGGATGGCTGATGTACCAAGGAGTAACTTAGGCTATAAATTAACGCGAAGTAATTAATGCACCGATCTACATTCAGATTTTATTCATAACTGTTGTATGGCCAGATGTATGGATGCAGAATCAATGAGTCACATTAAGATTGATGAGAGATAATGCGCATAAGATATGCGATTGAACACACCGTTTGCGTGCACAAATAGATCGTAATTCGTGTGATAATTAGTTTGATAATGGTCTTCGGTAGTCATGAGTGGCTGCAGTGACTAATAGTTCCGTAGTTATGTGCATAATTATTTGTGCCAATGGTACATACTTTGATTTGAAGTGGAAGAGGTACAGCAGGAACACAGGTCGGCGCTAGGATGAATGACTGAGGTACTGGTCTACTGATTATTGATCCTGACTCAGACGTCGTGGGTTCGATTTACATCCAGGTATAAACTATACAGGGTTGATACGACGGTATTGACTTGATGACTTTCATGATTTCTGTGTTTCATGTTTTTAAATATAACTACAATAACATTTATCGATTGTTTGATACCAGACAGACCGTGTGAGCTATGTTGTGAAAATCGATTTTAATCTTTCGATATATGTATTAACTAGAGGAAGCCAGCTGCGCCTGCATTTTTTTTAATTTACCCGTTTCGGCCGATCCCGTGGTAATTTCGGGAAATCCCTTCTTAGTGCACCCCTACGGGCCCGAAGGAACATACATGCCAAACTTGAGCTTCCTGCGCCCAATAGTTTCGGCTGTAGCGTGTCTGTCAGTCAGTCAGTAACGCAAGGATTTTATATATTAAGATTATACATACATACATACATACATAGACTCACGCCTATTTCCCGGAGGGGTAGGCAGAGACTACGGAACGCCATTTGCAACGATCCTCTTCTATTAATTATACAAGTTTATTTACCCAAAAAGGGGTATGTTGATCCCTTTCAATAGAAACTTCTATAGCCAAGCGTAAGTTTGTCCCAAGACATACTTATCAGCAAATACTTTACGCAAAAAACACTTAACAACTTCTTAGAACATTTGCTTGTAAATTACGAAGTCATAGACCCTTGGTATCGGAAGTAGCCCAAACATCCAATAGCGGATATCGAAAAGTCGTCAGGACGAAGTCGCGTCATTAATTGAGGACAGATGATAAGGGACTAATGGTGGACGTGATAACGATACCCACCAAATAATAAGTGATTTTTTGTGAAAATGTGTACTGATTTTCCTTTAAGTCATCAATATTTTTTAATACCGTCACGTGTGTAATCCCAAAGGGATGGGCAGAGGTGTAATATACACCCATATTTCGCCTTACGAAGTTTTAGGTCCCACGTAATAGGGGGCGAGCTTATTGCCGTTACCGGGCACATTGCCAGACATCGTGCTGCTATTGAGAGTTCGAAAAACTCTGTAACACTTTTGCCCGACCCGAGAATCGAACCTGGAACCCGATCAGCAGACGCACACGCTAGCCGTTACTGACTGACTGACAGGCAACGCCGAGACTACTGGGCACGACAACCTTTTTGGCATGTATGTTCCTCGAGGAGCACAGGGGTGCACTAAGAAGGGATGTCTCGAAATTCCCACGGGATCGGCAAAAACGGTAAAATTAAAAAAAAAACGTAGTTACTGGCATCCTCTAGTCAGATATAATTTTCTGTTTCGTATACGGCCTATGTCCAGCAGTGGACGTTTGGCGGCTGAGATGACGATTTCTTAAATAGTTAATCATCCCTTGCTTAACGATAGGTATACAAAACATCGTGACGTAACCTACATGTCTGAGAGTTCTACACAATCATTTCGAAAAACTTGTGATATAAATATGCCACACTTCACTTGACCTTATAAAATAAAAAATGCAGCAATTCGGTCATTACTTACATAATTACATCTACGATTATTCAAGTGCCTATTTACCTGAAAAAAAGAAAATTATTATTAAAACACAATACTCTAAAATATTACATGTAAACAAAAATATTAATATCTGCAAAACATTTCATAAATTGAGGACGTCTTGAAAAAGCAAGGTCCGAAAAACCCGAAACCGGTGAGCATGTATGGAAAGAGTAATAAATGTAGAGGAAGCGTATTTTGTTTGTAAGGATAGAAGCAAGTAGCGTTGTGCTGTCTCTGCCTACCCGGACGGTGAGTATATGTACATTTGTATTTCATTAATTGGTAATTTATTTATATAAACAAAAGTTTTCGTTTCTTGCTAGTTCTTTTTAGCAATACGTCCTGAACTGGTGGTCGAATAATAAACATTTCGTTAGCATTTAAGCAAATAACACTCACACGAAATAAAAATATACTTCATTTAAAATAATTATGAAATTGAGTTATAGGTAGCTGATAATATATTTTAAAGATCTTTAAAAAATTATCTTGTCATTTTTATTATGCCAGTAATTTCATCTGTTATTAGAAATATTTCATAGTTCGTTAAGCACCCTTCAGCAACCTCTACCTACACTTTCGTGGAATACAATAAACTTAAATATTTACAGAAGCACTGCTTAAAATAAATTGCATAACCCATACCTTTCGTCATCCTCTCTTAAAATGAATACATACCTCAAACGTACAATAATAAGGGTTGCTCAAAACCATTACATAAACTCACACCTATTAACAAAAACACAATGTGAAAACATGCCTGTATACTAAAAATAACAAATTTAATATCCACCATAAGGGAAAGCCTGGGGTGAAGGACGCAATTATCGTCATTTGCGATCCGACACAAACCATGTCGCTTGTATAATAAATTAGCTATTATAAACATGTAGAACCTTCGGGTTGATAACACCCCTTGTATGCTTTAATGGGGAAAAATCTGTTTAAGAATTGCGTGGTCTAAGACGTGGGATGAGCGATTTCCTTTGTCGAGTTGAGGTCATTGTTCTCAAGGAATTCTGTTATCCAAAATATATTTTGTTCTAGAATTCCTTGAATAAAATTCCCTCATGCGACACTGGTTTTTCCTTCGGCTTCGCGCGCCTGTGTGTCGGATAGCTATTATAAACATGTACCTACAATCTCTGGGTTGATAACACTCCTTGTATGGTTGAATGGGAAAAAATCTGTTTGTAAGAATTGCGTGGTCTAAGTCGTGGGATGAGCGATTTCTTTTCTCAATTCTCGATGTCATTGCTCTCAAAGAATTTTGTTATAAGTACAAATAACATTTTGTACTAAGCGAATTTCCTCATGTGACACTTGTTTTTCTTCCGCTTGCGTGTATGACGTTTCTCGTGACAAAGGTAGCGTATGTTATTCTGATAAAAGCTTTGTTACTGCAATGTTTCGTCAAAATCTGTATATAGTTATTGCGTCAATATTCAAACGTTCTCAAAAATGTTCGCGTTTCTATTAGGTTTGGTTTCTATTAGATACCTATTTATTTTAGGGGTATTATATAAATATTTTTTTTGGTCCGTCGTTTTTACTGGATTATACCCACCTTAAATACGCTTTTTCGTCTTGTTTTTCAAGAACTTCCTACTTTGATAATATTAAATCAGTAAGTCATTTTATTAGTGTAATTCACTTTCGTAAATCGGATTTCTGAGGTACGGAAACAAATCATATAAGTACCTAATGAAGATTATACTAGCTTTTACCCGTGGCTTCACGCGTGAATGTCGATTATCGCGACAAAAGTCAAAATCTGTGCAGGAGTTTTCGCGTAAAGGGTAAAAAAATACCATACATGCATCCTTCCATCCTCACAAATCTACACATAGGAATAAAATACTCGTAGCAGTAAAAAAAGGAAGCATTTTCACTTGCGTTTACACCAAGCTCTTTCCTCGGTCAGTTTCTGAAGCAATTTCTTTCCAATTAACTTTGATGAGGACAAATCTCTTGGGTAAGTCATGGACGCACGACACTCACTGCCGTCTTAACTTACAGCAAATTAACCGCTACAAACTATACGCTAGTGTGATGTCACAACGAGAAATAAATAGATTTAGCAGTTCTTTTGGTATTAGAAGATTATGTATGGTGACTTAATATGTGCCTTTGTGCTTGCTAAATTATTATCTTTGGTAATTTTGCTAGTATGTTTCGGAAACAATGGAACGAAAAAATAATCCTACAATGTACTATTATAAATGAAAAAGGTTTGTGAGGATGTTTTAATGGTTGAATATTTGCTATTGTTCCAGGCAAAAAACAATTTCTAATGAATTGTATTTTGATGAAACTTTGCTGTAGGTAATATTGATATGGATATGGTGGGAAAAGCATATGGTGATATAACAAATAAGTTAACATTTGTGTAAAATACTTGTTGACAAGCCTATGTAGTAGCAAGCATATGTCGTCTTGAAATATCATTCTAAGTATACATACTTTTAAACTACTGCTTGAGTTGGTACATACTTAAAGCCACTAGTAAAATAATTTTATCAATATGATTTCTGATTTCTGAATATTCTGTAAAATTATGTTGTATACAAAAATCTTGCGAATTGTTTGTTTTTAATTAAATGTAGTCATATAATGGAATAAAGACATACCTACATATAATTATAGCCATATCATAAAAGTAAAAAAATAAAGTAAAACATCATCATTAACAACATCAGGCACACCGTACTATTGTATTCATTCGCAGGCGCTGAAATTATAAACAGGGGATACTTAAGTAGATTTTACTTGAGATAATAAAAAGTATTTAAAAAAATCGACTTCAAAAATCACCAAGGAACTAAAAAGCAAAAAATAATTGGTTTTGGAGCAAAACTTTTTGGAGTCAGTGCCAAGCCAAGTATTTCTGATGTGACTATAAAACCTCTACACTTTTTTATATAACTTTCGTTGTTGATAGAATAGGTAGTTTGTAGTTTAGTACCTTTTTGCGTAAGGGCTTGGCACCGACTCCAAAAAGTTTTGCTCCAAAACCAATTATTTTTTGCTTTTTAGTTCCTTAGTAATTTTTTAAGTCGGTGTTTTTTTATTTAAAAAAAAATATTTTTTGCGTTTTAGTGGTATACTAATAAAAAAAATGGTAATAGGTGGTAAGTAGCTCCGTAAGATAGTGTAGGTGGTACATGATGGGGAGGCCTTCCTTACGTGCCTCAGTTCTGAAATGTAGACCTGTGCCTTTCTGGCAATTTCAAGTATTTTTTTTGTTTTCAACTAACTAGCCTAAACACGTTCATTTTAGTTCCATCATCAGATCCCGGCAATCATCCAGTACCAAAGTGTTTGCCAAGACAAAACAAACGAGCCTTAACTCGATGAGATTGCGTTATTGTATTACAAAGATCCCATGAGCACCTTCCTGCTCTATCATCAGACTTTGGAAAACATTCAGCACTAAAGTCCATGTAAAGACGAATCAAACGAGCCCAAGCTCAATGGGATTGCGTCCATGGTACTCGATGAGATTGGGTTGTTGTATCACAAAGATCTCATGGTTACCTTCCAGCTCTATCATCAGACCATGGAAATCATCCAGCATCAAAGTCTATGTAAAGACGACTCAAACGAGCCGAAACTCGACGGCAGTGGGTTGTTATCGTCAAATCGCTTCAAGTGTGCTTATAAAATTTGAAGTTCCTCCGATTTTTTCAGGATTCCATGATCAGATCCTGACCTGATGATCATGGGACTAACTAGGAGGTATACTCTTTCAATCAAAACAAGAATTTTTAAAATCGGTCCAGGCGTCTAAGAGAAATCGGGGAACATACATAAAAAAGAGATTCCGGCGAATTGAGAACCTCCTCCTTTTTTTGAAGTCGGTTAAAAATGAAGATTTATTAATTCAATGCAGTTTTATAAATACTGTAAGAGGAAATGTTTCCTGAGTCGTGATCATACATCGTTTGTTCACGGCTCAGAATGAGATTTTTTTCATTAGTTCACAAATTCATCACGTTTTAATTTGCAGAATTAACAAAACCGTTATATGCCAGTCGAAATGTCAAAAATTGCACTTATGGCATAGTGATTTAAGCGATCGCCTAGTCATTTACCAATTTCATTAGTTCAATTTCATCTACGAGACAACAGGTTTCATGATCCATTAATTGCTGGTTAGTTTCTAGCTGTTCATTTATTTATTCAATATGTCCGTTGATTGTAAGTTTTCCAAGGCCCGGTAGTGTGCATAACAAAGAAAGAAAACAGAAAATAAAAAAATACTAAACGCGATAAGTCCTGTAAAATAATCCTGCATGAGCCAACACTCATTAATAATTTTATGCAACACAAGTCAGGAAAAACACTGGACCAGCCCCCAAGATGTTTCATAAGGAGAGTTTCCACCGTAGACAACAAAAAAAAAGAAAAACACTGGAACTTCTGAGTTTTTTTCAAAAGTTATGATAAGAAAGTTTAATTATTTATAACCCTTTCCCATACAGCCTTGCGAATAAACTTTTTAAATTAGTACTGACATTTCAAGTGGAATTGTTTGGTGATGTTCAAAGAGAACTCTTGGAAACAAAACCTGGCAATCCGCCGGCAATTTCAGAATTAATACGTAACTTAATAAAATACTACTCTGTCAAGAAAGTACCGGGAAAAGATCTATAATACACAAACGATTTGTTATTCATCCAAATTTATTTGATCAGCTTCAAAGTATGCTCCTTCACACACGTTACACTGACGTCAACGAATAATCCAATCATCAAAACATTTTTTATACGCTGTTTCCGTATTGAGTTTAGTTCTCGCCGCGAATTCTCCTTTACGTCTTCTACCGAATAAAAATGGGTGCCACGTAGCGGTAATTTCAGTATAGGAAAACGAAAGAAGTCGGCTGGAGCCATATCTGGTGAATATGGTGGTTGCTCGATGGTATTTGTTGAGTGTTTGGTTAAAAATTCGTTCAAAATTATGGCCTTGTGCGAAGGCGCATTATCGTGGTGCAAATTTATTTTGGGACTAGCCGGCAACATGTTTCATACCCAAATGATTAGTTAAAAGGGTACGGATCGACTAGTGAGATACATAAAGTTCGGCGGCTATCTCTCTGAAAGTTGAATGAGGATTTTCAGTCACTGTTTCCTTCACTTTTACGATGTTAACTTCAGTTGCAGACGTTGATGGCCTACCAGAGCGAGGCAAATCTTCCATCACATCTCAACCACTTTTGAACGCTTTGTAACACTCATATGCAAAAGTTTTTAACTTTAAACTTTCTTTATTTAAACAGACGGTGTATTCTAATAGCTAGTTAAAACATTCCAATATACACGGCTAAATTTTTTAAACTGCCATAACTCTCAAAACATCCCGTGGTTTTTAACCGCTAACTGATGTAAAAGCACGAACTACGTCAGAGGCAATCACCGGCCTCAAAGCAAACAAACATCGAGTATTGTAAGGACCGAAGCACACACGATACTTGTAGCGACACCGACCGGCGATTTTGGGGCTGCATCGTATTTTACATGGCCAACCAAAAAAAGGAGTGTAATATTTTTCGGATTTTAATGAGTTCAATACTATATAATAAACAACTTTTGAATGTAATAAAATTGATATATTCCGTATATATAAAATTCTTGCGTTACTGGCTAATTGACAGACAAGCCACAGCCTAAACTACTGGGCGCAGGAGGCTGTTGGCATGTATGTTCCTTGGGAGCCACAGGGGTGCACTAAATAAGGGTTTTCCGAAATTCTCACGAGATCGGGTAGAAACGGTTAAAACCAAAATATGTGCGGACGCGGCTTTGGGCGTCCTATTGTACATATATATCTATACACATAAATAAAATTGGAGTGTCTGTTTGTAAAATTAAAATGAACCGAAATGACATTTTTTACAATTTTTGTCTGTTTGTTTTCGCTAATCTCTGGAACGGCTGTACCGATTTTGACATCTTTGACTGGCGGATAGCTGATGTACCAAGGAGTAACTTAGACTATAAATTAACCGGGTACGCGCAGTAGTTCCCTCAGGACGCGGGTGAAACCGCGGGAAACAGCTAGTTATAAATAAATAGAAAAACAATGTTTATAGGGTGTCATGAAAGTCCTCCACATAGCCATCGATTGGGAGCGTGCCCAGGACACTAGCAGCATTGTCACGCTGTATACCAATGCATTTTTTGGATCGATGTATGCATGTCATCCATGTGATGACATATTAAGAATACAAATTCACAAAACAAATAGTATCTTAGCGGAGAGATGGTAGCCTCGACATCAATCCTAGTACCAATACATCTGGACAGCGAGGTATATTAGGCCCAATTGCCCTCTAGACTTACCTACAGTGCTGCTGTGAGGCAAATTACGAGAGATTTAAGTCCAATCAGGCGTTCAAAAAGAAATGTATCGCCGGTCGGTAACGCATAGATGACTATGTGCTGTGGCCCTAATGTAATGGTTTTGACAGCTGCCCCTTATGGCACGAACAACAATATGTCAGTAACAATCACTTTTTGGATTGGTTAACCAGACGTGGTATCGAATGAAATGTATGTGATTTGTAAACACCAAAAATGTAATACGAACGAAAAGTAGTTCTTGTCCGCGGCTCCTCCTATGTGACTATAGACTGTCGGGACAAAAGCTAGCCTTTTTGCTATACATAGCTTAACGCCTTTATCCCCGAAGAGGAAGGCAGAGGTGTATTACACACCCACCCACTTGGCCAGTTATGTTTCGGTCCCAATGTAATTGGGGCAGGATAGTATAATTTTAATGCTATTCTAATATAAAATTTTGATTACTATAAACTTCATCAAACTAGTTGAGTAGTTTTTGCGAAAAAGACTACTAAACGTACTGATATGAACCTCATAGCATGTAGAAATATATTACGAAACTATAACTTAAATAAATAGCAGTAGTTTTAACCTTTCCTTTGAAATAGTAAGATTGATATAAAACTAATCCATATAGCAATGAAGGTCACATTTGTGTGTAAATGGTGTCGTAATAAATATAATATTTCGCAGAATGACGTGCTGATATTATTACAAAGCTCTTAGAAGCTTTTTAAATATATTTTCCTTGTCTTATATATTTAAAAATCCAATTACTAAACCCACTGTCTTGTTTTTAGGGTTCCATAGTCAGAAATAAGTAATCCTCAAAGTTCTCCCGTGACCATCCGTCCATTCACTGTTTGAAGAGTAGTCCACTAGTTTAAAGTAGACTGGCTAGATTTACCAAAGGCAAGTCTTTATATGCTTTACGTATAATAAATTTCATAAAAAAGGAAATAAATAGGTATAGGCAGCTATAGCCTAGTGGAGACTACGCAGAGGATCTCGGGATAGAATGCGCACCAATGACTTTTGTTTTTATGTGCGGATTACGTAATTCATCATCAGACCTATATACTGTCCCACTACTGGGCACGGGCCTCTTCTCACTATGAGAAGGGTAAGGCCATAGTCCACCACGCTGGCCGAGATCGGGTTGGCAGACTTCAAATGTTTTTCGAGAACATTATGGAGAACTCTCAGACATGCAGGTTTCCTCACGATGTTTTCTTTCACCGTTTTGTAAGCGATAATTTACAATTTAATACGCACTTAACTTTGAAAAGTAATTTTTGCGTGCTGTGGATTCGAACCCGATACCTTTAAACCCTCTTCGTAGCAGTATGTCGGTCTCTCTACTCGGCTATCGCTGCTTTCGTAATTTATTATTAATTAATTATTACGTAATTATCGCTTGCTAAACTTTGGCAAGTCAGCGGTGCCTGCCGTGGAGTTGAACGAGAAACTCTCTAACCCCTCACAAAGCTATAACTGTCCTTATACAAGGTGTATTCTCTAAAATTCAACCACATTTACAACACAAACATTTATAAACTCAAACTTCATTTATTTCAAACATGGGAAGTTTACATAGATGTTAGTAGGTACACATAAGGTTATAGAGATCGCCATATTCTGCTTTACAGCTTGCAATTTTACAAAAAAAACATTTAATACTATTAAAAATGAATAACCCGCAATATGTAAAACAGACCAGGCGATATGAAAAACAAGCGCACGTGACGTGGTTGAGCCTTGTTTTCTTCTACGTTTTTTTAACGCCAGACATATGTTAGTTCTGATCTGGGTCGGCACACTGGGAAACTAAAACGTGGGAAATATAATGGATGGCAATTTTGGGGGATTCAGTTTCGGGAATGTTTCGTTTAGCTTTCTTTTTAACACGTTGCTCGGGAAATGGTTTTAGTGGTTTTAACGGGTTTTGGCAAATACTGGGAAGAGTAGATAAAGTTTTGTAAAGCTTTCCACGAATGACAGCTGTCAGTGTAACGAACTTTTAGTTTACTATGTTGTTTAAATTTGTGACTGGTTGATTGGCCTAATCGAGGCATCAACTTGTAAAAAAATGCGCCAGATCTCTTAAGGTTACTCAAACCCTCTCTACGGGGTTTAATTTATATTACAGAGGCTGTTGAATAGTAGTTTTTATTTTTATTTTATAGACTCCCGCCGCGTATCTACAGACTATACAAGGCCAAAACGCAGCCATAGGGAACTGGTCGCGTACATATTGTAATGCTATATTTAAATCTGTGATTACAATATATACACGAAATTTGCGTACTGCTCGTGTATAGTTCGTAACGTGAATACATGCGTCCTAGTCCCGGACTATACTACATTAGTTACACCTGCCTGACAAGACAAGAGATATAGTTTAGTGAAATAATGGATGCATATATGAAATAATATTTGAACTTTATTAGTGGAGGACTAAATAGTATGTAATTCAAGAAACTAAATAGGTTATGTTAGGTTCTCTTTTGACCCTTAACCCAAACATAGGAGCCCCGCGTAGCAGGGCTCCATCAACTTAGTTTATTAAAAACTATTTAATTGGACATAATGTCTACTTACCTACATATTATATTTGTGATAATATAATGAATGCCTTACAAAATCCAGAATAATCTTCAGATCTATACACGATTAGTCCGTATGCGTACTGGCTACAGAAATAAATAGTAATAGAACGGTGACATGGGCGTGGTGCGCGTGTCAAACTATTGCACTATAGCGCATGTGTTTACACATGTTGTACAACATTATTCTGCCTGACAATCAGCAATGGTCAGTTTTTATATAAAAAATAACATAATTTCATTTTCCACAGCTACATCACACACACACATCGATAATAATTCCTTAGTGTCCCCTCACTATCTATACGTCACTGTGGGCGGGGCTTGCTGAAATGTGGCACGCGCGAAATGTACGCGATGACGTGACATTCACCATTCTATTACTATTTATTTCTGTGGTACTGGCACTGTATATTATGGTATAAGCAAGTCAGTGAGATCAAGTATACTCGAGTATTTGCGAACTAATCGTGTATAGATTGGAAGAACTCAGCAAAAAAGTTATTTCCAATCTATACGCGATTCGTTTCACACCCCTGCGTTCTGGCCTTGTATATAATGTAAATACGCACACCCGCCTGTATCCCCGAAGGGGTAGGCAGAGGTGTAAATTCCCACATTTCGCCATGAATGTTTAGGTCCCACGTAATAGGGGGCGAGCCTATTGCTGTTACCGGGCACATCACCAGTCTCCGTGCTGCTACTGAGAATTCGGCAAAACCCAGTAACACTATTGCTCGACCCGGGAATCGAACCCGGGACCTCCGATCAGCAGTCGCATACGCTATCCACTGGACCACGGAAGCAGTCTTAGTTGAATAGTAGAGTCGTGCTGATATCAGCATGATGGGCTGGCTTAAGCGGGAAGCATAAGGGCCTGTTCACGAGATCGGTCTAAGCGGCGCGCGTCGCGGCGGGCGGCGCGGCAGAGCGTCGTGCACGCCACGACCCTACAGCAGCGGTAAACGCAGCGGCAAATGTGGACGTATTTGGGCCGACGGAGTTACCCATAAATATGGCGATAACCAATATATCTTTGTGTAACTATACGGTATACTTACCTACAAAATTGTCGACATTGGATCTTCGTTTCTTACAAGTATTTTATATCAAAGGAATAATGCATATTCGCAATTAATGAGGCGTTGAATAGGTACCTACACAACGTAGATTACGTTAAGTAGGTAGGTGAATCACCTTTTAACTTTCATAGTAGCTGTGTCTGTACCTAAATAGGTACATTACACAATGTTTTAATGTTTGTGATTTATATTAAAACCTACCATTACATTCTGTAAAACATTGTTTCATTACATCACGCAACGTTTTATTAACATTTTTGTATTTATACAGCGGATGTGTTGCTATCCATACACGCGACCGTTTTAAAATTTCGACTTTAAATGTCTCCGTATTTATTACCGCCACAAAATATTTAACAAATAGTTTAACCGCCTAGTTCGTCCCTCGCGAAACGCTGTCTGTGCCGCTCGGAGTCGTGGCGTCGGACTCGGTCGCAGTACATTTGTTCCCGCCGCTCGCCGCACCGCCTGCCGCGCCGCTCGCCGCGCAGCCATTCGCGCCAAAAAAAACGCGCGCGTTATCGCTGTGCGCGGCGGCTCGTGGCGTGCTTCGAACGTCTTCATACATTTGATCTTACCGCTCGCCGCCCCGCGCTAAGCCGCCGCTCAGAGCGGCAAGGTCGTGACAGGGCCGTAAGCCTCTTACAGAAAATCGACGTATAGTAACGGTTAATATATTGTTGCATTTCGTTCGGTGAGTAAGAGTCCCTTTCGCTTACTGCCGCATCCCGCTCCTTCGCCTATGCCAAAGAGCGGCAACGCACTTGTGAATCTTTTGGTATTGCTTGTGTCTATAGGCGGCGTTAAGCGTTTACCGTCTACTCGTTTGCTCGAAGACTCATAACCAAATATTATGCTGATGTTGGTACCAATCTCTTGGCGGGATCACGGGCAATTACGCTAACCGCAAAAATCTGGATCTCACGTCTATATTGTACTTTCTCATCGTTTACTGCAGCAAACTAACCGACCACGCCTTTCTGTTACATACCGTATAATACTGGACCTAGTCTTTATTTAATTATGCCGGCGCAATACCTTAACAAACGTGAAAATCATCCGGTTACTTTCACGTGCCATTACTAAGGAAAAATTCAGTTATAGCCCGGTACAAAAACCGGTGTCAAAATTACTATTTAGTTTTTTCACTAAATTTGTGCGACTTTGTCCTGCTAAAAAGTTCTGCAGTGGCGGCCATGCACAAAATGACACAGATCCGATCTAAGATTTCGTTTTAGGGATGATTCAAATCGGTTTGGCAGGAGCTTGAATGTGATAAAGGTAAGTTTTATCAATTAAATTAAACTACAGTTAGTAAATGGTTTTACTGAGATTGAATTGAATTATCTAGAAACTACATAATTAAAAATACCTACTTAAGTTGAATCAAGACAAAAAATAAAAATCCATCAAGATTGTTCTGTAAATAAATAGGCACCCTATTTCTTAACGAATCATCGCCGAATTAAACCTACTGAAGCCAGAAAAATTTAATCAGCAGGGTCCTCTTATGTCGTGGGTTGCCCTCTAAGGAAGAACTTTGCAATATTTGAAGTGTTCTTTGCAAAATTCACTGATTTTGGAGCTAGCAATTTCAACAGCTAGTTGCTTATAAAAGTATGTTCCTTGCGCTACGGCTGGCAGACAAGCTACAGCCAAAACTATTCGGCGCAGGAACCTTAAATCTGGCATGTATGTTCCTTGGGGACGGTTTGTTTGTTTTTCGTGTGAGTGTGTGGCCAACTCTAGTGTCGGAGTTTTTAGACCGCCCGAAGTCCTCAGACAACGACATGGCCTAATGATTCTTATCCTGAGACAAGAACCGGGACCGACAGCTTTATGTGCCCTCCGAAGCACGGTAGCGCTCAGATGTGAATGCCACACTTGGTCACCCATCTAAGTGACGACCTGTGCAAGCGTTGCTTAACTTTGCCGATCTGTTACGAACAGCAACCCAAGTCTCGCTATGAGCGCTGCAACGGGACGGTAGAGGTGCACTAAAAAGGAATTTTCTTTATTTCGATAGGATTGTGTAGAAACAGTTAAATTAAATAAGAATGTGCGGACTTAGCTGCGGCATCCATGTACATGATAAACTGTAATTTCGAATATCAAATAATTATGTAGAGTACCACTTATCTGCAAGAACGATCACATTAAAACTAATTGATTGTACAATCGCAATAATCAGATGCATTGTCCCACCATTAATGAGATTAATTGAAAATAGAGGAAGCTATATGCCACCGCATTTGAGGCGTGTGTGGTTTTAGGACATATTGAAACGTGCATAGATAACTGTATGATGTATCATACAATTTTAATATACAGTTTACTCGCGATATTTAATTAATTTAATGTATAAATACCACTGTCTTTTGCCGACGTATCAAAAATTCTATAATGTTCAATATCAATATCTTGTAGAATTTTTAGATAGTCAAAACTTACCTAAATCATAACTTATGAAATAAGACTAGAAATCGCAGAATTTTAATTCATAACATTTTGTCAAAGTTTTTGACGTGTGTAGCGACGTTTGTAGTTGACTGTATGTTAATCGAGAGAAACCTATGAAGGTGACACAAGATAAACTTTTGTCTTCAAAGCAAGATGTAAGAGCTAGCGCGCACTAGTGACTTTTGTCAGCGTGACTGTTTTGTCACTCTTATCAAGTCCGTGGATATGTACGGAGATGCGCGCATGTTACGACGTGACAACTGGGTGACATTTGTGTACGCCGACCGGCGAACAAGCCCGTGACGAAACTGTCACCGCGCCCTTAGGTTTTCATAGCGCTGCGCGCACTGGTGACAATTTGATAAATAAGCTGACAAATTTTATATTTGACTAGCTTTTTCCCGCCGCTTCGCGCGCATTAAATTCGGGGTAACACGAATCTACTTTTAGTCTCAAGTTGTGTGAAGACACTCCTGATTATTCTTAAGACTTCAGAACTCGGTCAGTACCCATGAAGCCATTTAGTCACTAGGGGACAAAGTCGCGCGACTTATCGCGAACAGTCGCAGGACATTTACGTGCGACTGTCCCGCGACAATGTTTCGCTCGTCCACATACTGGCATTGTGATCGAGATGTCGCCTAAGTGTTAACACAGTTTCGTTGGTAGTGTGGACCAACGAAGTGTGCTATAATCGCGGGTAGTCGCGGAACAAATAGCAACACACGTCCTCACAAGTCAAATGCCGTCGGAAACTGTCGAGGGACACGAAGTCGCGCTAGGTCGACGCTATCGGAGCGTCGACAAGCGACTTGTTTCCCGACACGTAGATGTCACCTGCGATGTCGGGCGATGTCCCCCGCGACGTCGCTCAACACGTAGAATTCGTGTCGGGCGACAAGGTCGCGGGACAAATGTCCCCTAATGAATACGAGGCTTGACATTATCTACAGACAACTACCGAAATAAAATCACCTTGCATACAGTCAAATGTCAAAGCCATGTTCTAATACATGTTCAATATATCTCTATAAACATTTTCGCATTTTTAATATTAGTAGGGAAAATCGTTTCAGCCGTTTAAGCTTAATAAAATATAATTATTAGATTATTAATGCGACAAATCAACGTGCACAATATGACATTATGAATGACGTGACAGTACTGACAGATATGCGATAGCACATGCGCAGCACTCTATTATTAGCGCCTGCGTTCTTACTTCCAAGAGGTAAATTTGGGCCGTACAAACTTCTACCCTGCCTACAATCCCTCCCAGTTTAATTTTTGCAACTTATGGTAGCCTATGTCCGTCTCCATGATCCAATATATCTCTATATTAAATTTCAACAAAATCGGTTCATCCGTTTTAGCGTGAAAACGGAACATACATACATACACACTTTCGAATTATAATGGAATCACTCCAAAGGGGGTGTACCCAGTATTCTCTGCGCTTTCTTTTTCTCCTGAGTCTCATGAGTTCACAGAGAACGACCGTCTCTTCGAAATGCATATCGGCAAATGACGCTAGGATTTCAAAAAAGTTTTGTCACTGTCATCCTTCGTGAGCGCACCTCACTTGGGTGACGTGACGTGACGGTGACAAAAACTTTTTTTGTCTTCGTGACAAAAGTCACCAGTGCGCGCTAGCTCTAAGTCATCATCATATCCTATTACTGATTCAAAAAGTTTTGAACATAAAATAAAATATATATGCGTCCATATTGGTGCCGAGTCACAAGCAATAAAAGCGCCGGAACAAAAGAATAAGCCTCCATCCCTCTGAGCAATCCCCTTGGATAATGAATCAGAGAATCTACTCAGCACCAGACACGGTCCGCGTTAACTCGAATTATGAGAGCTAAGTAGTTATATGATTATAGTTGAGTAGCCTTCGGCCGTGGGTTTGACTATAGCCACAAAACGCTGTGTTATTCAAAATGAATACTTTTGTGATTTGATGAATAACGTATAAGTACTGCGAGGTTTCGTCAAAATCCGTTACGTCGTTTTTGACAACTTGGTCTAGGACTTACTTTCTTTTCACATTCATGGATGTCTGGTCGATAAATAATTCAATTAAAAAAATAACACTATAGCGTCACCAAAAATACTGCTACAATATTAGGTATTTCATACATACACACATACATAGACTCACTCCTGTTTCCCGGAGGGGTAGGCAGAGACTACGGAACGCCATTTGCATCGATCCTGACATATCTCTCTTGCTTCATTCACTCCCATCAGATTTCTCATGCATGCTCTTCTGTTCAGGGTACTTCCAACCTGTCCTGTTTTTAGGATGTCTCCAATCTGGTATTTAGGTATTTCAATAAATTCTATTTACTCGACAGTTTTTGAAGATGAATGTTTGATATTCTTTTAAGCAAAAATATCTATAACGATTTTCCTGAAACTCGGCATTAATATAGCCTTATTCATCAGAATAACGCACAGGCTACCTTTTTCGCGACACCAACACCCACGCAGGCGGAGCCGCGGGCAGGATCTAGTGATTATATAAGAATCGATATCTCCAAATCCATGTACAATTTCAGTCTTAAGTTGCCAACGGCAGCTGGATCAATTACGAGTATTACGACATATTAAGGTATTAGGACGTGTTCACTTAGAATGTGATTTTTAACACATATCTATACATTTTATGAAGTCCCGGCCATTTCTGTATGTATGTATGTATGAATCTTCATGATAGCCGGGACCGACGGCTTAACGTGCTCACCGAGGTACGGGGCTAGCGATAATTTACAATTCAATACGCACATAACTTCCAAAAGTTTTCAGTTGTTGGTGCGCGCCGTGGATTTGAACCGGATACCAACAGACTGCCATGCAGAGAGCTGCTTGGCAGTCTGTTGGTATCTCCACTAGACTATCGCTGTCTTACAATGCTATTCTGACGCAAGTAAAGAAAGGCTTATATCCAGTAGTGGACTGCGAAAGGCGGTACATGATGCCTACGTACAGTGGAACAACTTTCCGCTAGACCACCATAAGGGCGAGAATCGCTCAGCAAGTCGTCGTCGCTTCCAATGCTACTTTACACACACATTGACACTCGTATACAAAACCAGTTGCTAGTGTGCCTCGACTCTATGAGCGAGCCAAGGATTTATTTTTTCTGGTCCACCGCCGTCTTGTTTGATTGTACGTACTAGTACAACTCGCAAAATCATATTCAAAATAAGCACTCGTAGTTCTTGAAGAATCGGGATGTTTCGCACATATTCGTACGTGCCTACACGACATTTTCGCCTGAAAACGCGCGAAGTACTCACACGCTTACCATGTATCCTACAGCGATAACATTATTAAGATAATTGAAACAAAGTACCAAAATGATTCGAGATGAAACGGCGGCATATTAAGTGTCTCATTATATGTTATTCTGAACGATCTTAATTATAAGAGTATGTGATTACGTCATATTCTGTCGAGTTTAACGAGTTCGTTGACTGTCATACGAACGTCTCAAGTTCGAACCGAGGAAATTAGGGCGGCTGAAGGAAATTATTTGCTCATGTGACTGAAATTACTTGCGTATTTCCTCGTTTTGGTCCTTTACTTCTTAATGACATAGGCATCTATTTTTAGTAAGAAAATTACATTTGGTTTGGTTTATTTTATTTGCCATACGATAGGCTATAAAGTCCTTAATCAAATTGAGAGCACGTAAGGCGCTGCGGTTTCGGCAGTCACAGCCGCTTTATCATTGTTCTAGCGTTATCCCGGTAGCATTCAAGAGTCGCACGCCTTCGAGCCCGACGTCCGCTTACTATCGGATATGGCAGAATATCAACTCGCCGCTTAATAACACGCCGTGAGTTGAGAGTTTGACCTACACACGAGACAACCCTTCGTGTGAGCCACAATATGTTTATAAGCTTTTCCACGACACACCAACTATATACTAGACCTACAGTAAGTAGTCTTTAAAAAAAAGTTCATTGTCAAACTACATTTCAATAAATCCGTTTCAATTTTCCAACAATAGAGCATGAATCTTCAGAAAAATTTAAAACGTTAAGAGACACTCAAAACGTTGAACAGTCTATAACACCTACGGTATTTAAGTAAACGTAGTAATTTTAAAACAAATTTCATTCTCATAAACCGAGAGAAAATTTTTACATTATTAACTTTTATAACACTCACAGTCTTAAAATATGACTATGATAATACAGAAGTTCAATTTCATTTTTTCATTTAAGTACTTAAATAAAAAAATCCCATCTGTTCTATAAATATGAAAACAAATGTTTTCTGTTCATACAAGAGCGGGGAACGTAAAATTATAAAGGTGGTAATTTACTAAGAGCGTTCGTCTGTAACGTAACATTACAGCACCCCGTTGATATTACGCGAGCTAACCTATAATAATTGCTTTTTTGGAAATGTTGACAGTCCTTATAGTCCATAGTCTCTTCTCTTTTGGTCAATCAAAGGCACAGAATTTATTTGGTCTTAATCACTTAGATTACAGGAAAATTTTTGGTGTTATTTGATGATCTAAGTACAATAAAACGTAATCAATTGCAGTATTGAGTGCAGTGAGCCAATAAAGTAAAAGTCTGAAAAGTTCGCAAATCGAGGCAATATGACATTTCGCTTAAATGCAGGCTAGACATTATTTCTTTTCACGAGGTTTCAAAATAAATAGCTTAGATATTAATTACATAGTAGAAATGCGGAAAGCACTACTCACAAAAAATAGACTCCCAGAGAGTGAGAAGAATTGACGCAGTATTGCAACACAAAATTGACTTCTGCATTGCTACATTACAGACAACCGCTCCTGATGCATAACCACCTTTATAAATATTAGATTATGTGTACAACCATTTTATGTACATGTGTACTGTTACTGAAACCGATTTAAGTATAGGTATATTAAGTATACTGATGCCTTTATATTCCTCAAGGGATAAGCAGAGATGGAGGTATCATTAATAGACGACTGCCGATTACGAAAGTTTCCGTACCCGCCTAAGAAAGTTTCTGTCGTACGTGGACTACGACAAGCGATGAATACGACGCGATGCGATGCGCCTTTTAAACAAACTATTAAACTATTTTTCGTTTTTTTTTAGGAGTCTACTCTCAAACTAGGAATAAAATACTGTATAATGGGATGCTTAAACAATTCTGTCAATGGACAGAAAGTACACCAGGACTTGAAAACAACAAATTGTTGATAACATGAAGTGTCGTCTTACGTGGAGATTTAACCTGTATGGGCGGTTTCAGATTAGCGTATTGTTCAGCGCGTATACGGTCGTTTCGGCATACGCGCTTGCACGCTCGCTTCATTACGCGCTTCAAGAAACCGGACTCGCATAAACGGGCATATTTCGGCGTGTTCGCTCGAAACGGTAATAACATCTTGTCAGTGTCAACATGGATTCTTACTGCTCGCGTTTATACGAGCTTAGAAGCGCGTCAATGCTCGTACGAGTTGCGCGTGTGCCTAAAGGCGCGCCTATACGCGCCTACATGCGCTTCCAAAAACGAGCTTAAACGCGCGTATTAAACGCTAATCTGAAACCATAGCCATCCATATGGCCACATAGCCTACCTATTAAGCCACTACGCCATTCATGCAATTAAAATATGTCGCGTCGCTTTGCCTCATTTGTAGCTCACGTAGGCCATTTGAGTTAAATCACGTCTATAGTTCAACTGATAGTTCATCGCCGTGTATACTACCCGTTCAGATAAATAATTGCTTCGGAATGGCGGAATCATTATAATTATTTTATTAAATTAGTATCAAATTAAATTTATGAAATAGTAAAATAACTTTGTGGGTAGCAGTTAAATAAGGAACTAAATCGTTAGTGCGTTTTTACGTATTATGCTGATTGAAACAGCATAATGGCCCCATTTCTAATCCCATTCTTTATCTGAACCAGTAGTTTATATTGCAAAATTTTTCATTTATTTTTCACTGAAATTTAAACTTTCAGTATCATTTTCATTCATTTTGAATTAGCTTCTGGGACATGTCCCACATACTATTCCATTATGCGATAGATCATGGATGATGGGTCATGAACGTGCACTTGCAACAGTAACAAAATAACGGATATTGCAAACAAAAGTACGTAGTACATACCCCGAAAGAATAATAAAAGAAAATTGTTCTATATATTCATTTTTCGACCGTTGTAGCAGCGATAGCTTTTGGAGATACCAACAGACTGCTAAGAAAGTATCACGATCCACGGCGCGCACTAGAGATTTGCCGAAATTATGTGTTTATTCTTGCTGCCCCGTGCTTCAGAGAGCACGTTAAGCCGGTTGCCATGAAGATCTTTGACAGTCGTTGTAGGTAGTCAGTACCCTTCAATAAACTAACACTGGTCTAAACCATGCAATATCGTCGCGTCCCTAAGTGTTGGGATGGTCCGTCGGCAGTCGCTCTGTGGGAAAGCTAAGCTAGCTAGCTGTCAAATCTGGTAAGAGTAGCTGACTCTGTGGTCTAAGAGGAAAAGTCTTGGTTACAACCAGGATAATGCCAAGACGATGATAATGAAGGATTGTTCTACATAATAATAACATATCAAACACAGAAAGAATGGATCTGTGACATCAAGTGTCCAGTCATTGCACTATGACATAACAATGATATGCAACCTGATATAAGGGTCTTGTGATAACCGCGAAATCCTGACCGATCGTTGTGCGTTGGGGTGCCACTAAATAACTCGTACATATAATGTTATAATCAATATACATACGAACATATATAATATATATGCTCAAGCCTTTTCCCGTCGGGGTAGGCAGAGACAAGAGAACGCCACTTGTTTCTATTCTTACAAACCTCATGCGCTTCCACTACGTTCATTACTCTTTTCATACACGCTCGCCGGTCACGGGTGCTTCGGACCTTACCGTTTTTCAAGACGTCCCCAATTTGTTCGACGAATGTCTTACGTGGTCTGTCACAACCGATTTGCCCACACACATTTGCTTTATATATTTGATTCGTCTGTCTTCCTTCACTCATTCGCTCCACATGACCAAACCATTCCAATATTCCTTTCTCAGTTCTTGTCACGACATCTTCTTTCA
The DNA here is from genome assembly GCA_944739405.2 of Euclidia mi. Classification (NCBI taxonomy): domain Eukaryota; kingdom Metazoa; phylum Arthropoda; class Insecta; order Lepidoptera; family Erebidae; genus Euclidia; species Euclidia mi. The sequence continues at coordinate 64,462,768 of OX123195.2, forward strand.
GGCCACAACGCTCTCGTATTACTGCATTCGGAATCATTCATTAAGATAATCAACCGTGCAGTCATTCAAGAAGGAAACTCAACTCAGCTCAATTGCATTAGGTACGTAAATATACTTCGGAATCAAGCGTAGGCAAGATTTGGCTGAACATGTTATGTACACCCTTTATAGTGCCTGATCTTAAAGGTCTTTTTAAAGAAAGAATAGGAAAAATGTGCATCACCAAGCATAAAATTTAACGCGCCATGGCCCTCACGTTTCCGATACTCGATTTTCCATATGATTTTACATCAAGCAGCTTATTTGTACTTCCAAAGGCAGCAGCTTCCATTCAAAATAATCTCTCATAATGAACTGTTTTCATAATGATGGTGCGAATTCGCTTGATATTGATTGACTAACTTTCAATACCAACGGTGGAAGCATATTTTCGCTCAAATTGAATACGCTAGCGATTTTTAATATCTGAATATTTAGTCTAGCTTATTGGCGATGAAAGATGGCAGGCAACGTAGCCTCGCTTTCACTCATTCAGAGCACCGTCATGGATACAGATTAGAGGTTTTATATTTTTGAATATTATTACGAAATGTAAGAGGCTGTAGAAAATATAAGACCTGTTTTTTGGACTTGCCGCATCGTTGAATCGTGATGGACGAGACATCGTTGATCAAGAAAATAATAATATGTATGAAAAGGTTTATATGAGCTCAGTGTCGGGTCATTAAATAGGCTTTTATCCAGCGATGGAATACAGCAGGATGATAATAATGATGAAGGTTGAAATGAAGAAATAGCCCGAAGGCAAACGAAGGACTTTACAAAATGTTTAAAATTCAGTTTAGTTTTTTAGATCGGTCACGGTAGGTACTTGTCTCCTCTATGCCGTGTCATGATGGGTTCGGGCGGTGTAAGTACATCCTCCAGCCACACACTCTCACACAAAAAAAGAGAAGCACGAAGAGACTAAGGTTCGACCGGGGATATACTCGTACTAGCCCACAGAAATATACGCATAACATTACCTAGACAGTGCAATTTCGTTTCGTTCGGCGCTGCAAGAATCAATTGTCCACTACACCAACTCCCGCACTAGGAATAAATCCAGCGTCGCAAGGGACTTAACAAACACTCAAATATTCAATATCCGGCAACAATTGTGAACAATCTGCGGATCATATTTTATTGCAGTACACTTGGGCAACCTGACTGTTAGAATATTCATAATGATTTACAAGTCACTTCTGTTGTAGTATTTTATAGCTACGGAGGTAGGTAGACTGCCTCCGTAGTCCAGTGGATAGCGTATACGACTGCTATCACTATTTACGACTATCCCGGGTTCGATTCCCGGGTCGGGCAAAAGTGTTACTGGGTTTTTCCGAATTCTCAGTAGCAGCAAGGTGTCTGGTCATGTGCCCGGTAACGGCAATAGGCTCGCCCCCTATTACGTGGGACCTAAAAATGTATGGCGAAATGTGGGTGTAATGCTACTAATGTTACACCTCTGCCTACCCCTTCGGGGATACAGGCGTGAGTCTATAAAAAAAATATGAAAAAATAAAGGTAGGTAGGAGTAGCTTTTGGTACAAATATTCGTGCGTTTAAGCCTTTCTGTCAGTTGAATCGGTTACTGGGAAAGGCATAGCTTGCAAGTTATTCCTCCAATATGGGTTTGTATGAATTCGTTGCAGTTTTCAAGACAGTTTATCTTTCCCCAGAACTCCATGAATGACTACACTCCGCCTTTTCTATGATAACTGCGGTTGAACTTGGCTTCACTGCTGATAAACACAGTCATCATGTGGAATCTAAATGAGTATTTGGGTAATATGCATAACGGACGGATCGGCATATGACCTAGACCTCTCATCGGTATTCTGTTCAGCATTCTATTAAAATATTCATAGGCAATAAAATAGTACTCATTGAACAGTAATACTAAGAGAGTGTATGCTTGTATCTCAAGAGGTATCCTAATATAGAATTCTCGGAATTTTTCAAACATTTATTTCGTTGACTTACCGAAAACGGTTTGAATTACTAACAAGATTTTGGACGAGTAATACGTTGTATGTATAGGTAAGCCCACCTTTATTAATACCGTCTTGAGTGAGTAAGATATACAAATGAACCACTTAAAGACTCCGCACAATTTGCAAGATGTTGTATCGTTATTGAACAGCCCCCTTGCGCCTTAGGCGTGAAGTGACGTAATGTATAATGTTCACGCAGCAAATTTAATGTTTGAAGTAGCACTTCATATGAAATATACAGTTATGGAATATAAAATTTTATATTATGCCTCTTTTTGAACTTGTTGGGAAAAACAATATCATCATCATCTCTACTAATAGTACGTCCACTGCTGGACACAGGCCTCAATGAATAGGTTTATACTGTGGTAAAAGATTAAGAATACACGTCACATATTACATCTCATGCCATGGATGTCGTAGATGACGACTAAGAATACACGAAACAAATAGTATATTTGCGCAGAGACGTAAAAGACGACTTCAAACCCCTAACCCCTGCGGCTAGCAAGGTATAGTGGACCAAGTCGTCTTATTGACTTACAGGACTGTGAAGTTAATTAGGATTAGCTTAAGTTCAGCAGTGAACTTCGGAAGGCAGTAGAACAAAATGTTCGTGTTAGAGCATTATTAAATAAACTCGAATAGATTGCAGAACAAGATGTTCTATTTGTGATGGCCAATTAAATAGAACATTAAAAAATAAATGCGAAAGGATGTTGCAAGGAGCTACAACTATTCTCTATTACTCCTTTGAAAGCAACCCTGACTTAAAGCATAATATAGCAGTGCCTCTTATAAGACTTTCTACTGAAAAATAATTTTAATGGATTTCCCAAAAGAAATTACTACTTTACCGGGATGAAAAGAAAGCTGTCTTCTCATAAAATAGAATTTGTAAGTATTCATTAAAGTGGATTCCTAATTGCGTTTTAATATAATAAGTTTCCAACAAAAGTGATTTACTGTATTTTTCCATCGTATCGATTGGTATGAATGAATATTCATGACTAATTAATCTATTTTGCTTAGTTTGGACACAGGTTGGCCGATGCAGGAAAACTAAGTTAGCTAGGAATTCTTAGACAAATCCAATCAGGCTTGCAAGTGTGGTGCTGTTCCACAAACAATGGGACATTTAATACCTCGTCCTGCGTGTCCTAATACCTGCTCGTTACAGGATCTTATTCTCGTAGCTATGTTTTGGGCTGATACAATTTAGATAGCCATCGATACGCTAAGAGGCAGGAGTCCAGCTTAGCGGAGCTCCTATCATTGCACCCAATAGAATACATAATGCAAGATAATATAATGTAAAAAGTTACCAGACAGAGATAAGATTTGCATAACTTTTTTTACAAAGTTGCGGCATATTAAATTACCGACAGTTAAAGACGCCGATTGGATGATACTGTACTAAACGATATTCTTGCGAAATATTTAAACGAAAAGCAAACTACAAACAAAACACAAGACAATACTTCTAAAAATCCACCAAAACGCTTTAATATACATACCGAACGACTGAATTTGGAATTGATAACACCCCGTGATCCCTAGAATTTTCATCTGGCACTGTCAATTAGACGTTATTTTGTTCCGTCGGATCCCCAAATCCCTGGGATACGGGGACTTTATATTTACATATTCACACCTTGGATACGAAGTGATAAGTTAGGAGATTTGCGACGGTGGCGCGTTATTGTGGGGTACGGTGGCGTCGGGCTGTAATTACGTGAAATCGGGCGTTGAGTTTTATTTTAGACGGAGTACCTATGTGTGTGTATTTAGTTGCACATGTGCTTCAATGATTACACATATACACTGTAGCACAGAGACAGTGGTATAGTAAGCTATGTTTTGAGACAGACACAAGCCAAACGAGTCTAAATTCTCAATACGCTGTGTATTTGAATGAAAATATTACCATTTTCACGATTGCCCAGTGGACATCGAAGAAACTACAGAATAAATTTTATAAGATTGAAAAATTATATTAAATAAATTGGAACTTTTTACAGTGTGTGTAGAAGAGATCTAACAAAAGAATGTAAGATTTTAAAACTTTTTTGATGTTAAAGAAGAATACATAATTTATATCAAATTACTAACCACCTACAAAAAGAAAACTACCCAATTCTGACCAGACTCCTAGAAGTCTAGACAATATAATATTTCAATCACTTATCCTCACAAAGCGCGTATATCGACTGAAGCACAAATGAAATATACTTAATATTATTCATGCATTGATGTCCGAAAAAACTTGAACAAGTTATTTTCGTATATTCTTTGGGGAATGACTCGGCGTTTCTTTTCGGTTCTTTATATCTTTTGAACTGCTAAGGGGCGTAACACATAAGCGGTCTTGCCATGGCCGAGCAGTGAAATGTGTAGACCGGTTGGCATATCCTGACTAGATTTAAATAAGGATACGAAAAAATATTTGTAGATTGGGAAAAAAATGTGTAGATTTACAAAAAAAATGAATATTGGATTTAGCAAAATGATTGTTAGGTCATGTCGGACATGTTCGAATAGACTATAAATACTGACACCGGAATTGGCCGCCTACTATCACGAAAAAGAAAGACTGCATATTATAAATCATATTGGCTGCAGTGGTCACTCCGATACTGTCATTGTATGAGTGGGTCCGATCTCACGCTAGACAATATTTTGTATGCACCACAACTTCGAGGCTGTTGATACTAAAATTCCTCCTAGTGCACGAGATGTATTTTAACATACATACATACATAGACTCACGCCTGTTTCCCGGAAGGGTAGGCATATTATTGTATTTTAACAACGTTAAAATAAAATATTGCTCGGGAAAGAATGCTATGAAATTCTTCAACAGGCGTTCTATTTTTATTCAATTCTGTGTTATGTCATTGAGTACCTATGTAAAGTAATATTTTTTTAGTATCGATTACCAACTGTGGCGCTGAAATATATTTTTTATAGAAATAACCACCATGTAAAGTTATAATTTTATTGGAGGTGATACGGAGGTGCCCAAAAATATTTGACTACTGAATATTAATCAGATATCGGAATACAGTAAGTATTAACCAAATCTAGTCAAATGTGTATTAAAATTCTCTTAAGTCAGCTGTGCCGGTCTACCAATACTGCGGAACAGAATGTGCGGACTCCGCGTTTCATGTATAGCGCCCCTAAGGATATATACCATAATTTATGACCTCAAGGCCTAATGGATTTTGGAACAGGATCAAATAGAAAACCCGTCGTATAGCGCCATGAATTTGGTTATAATATAGTTCTGACACAGTACAAATTGTTCAGCCGAGTCGTAATGGGCGGTATGTGAACGAAATAAAGCCTTTCTGGGATCATTGACAAAGATTTGAGTGGCTTGGATGTTGTTTTGTATAGATTATAGGATTTGCTTACGAAATCTGACACGCTTGTAGTAAATATTTATAGCAAAGTGATCATCTTTATCATCATCTGTTATTTGACTCCGCTTTCTAATATAACTGGCAGGATATGAGCTTCAGGCAAAACACAAATATAGTCTTATTGTTCTACATTTTAGAGTCTTACGTGACTATTCCTTTTCCCTGGAAGACCCTGGTCTAAACTTTAGACCTCTAAGTTGCAACTGTCTCTAGGATTTTTTTGCTCTCCGAGGTACGATTGGTTTTGACTTTTGAAACTGGCTAGCCATGTTAAAACTAGACGTTGATCGACGCGCTTAACCTGTTAAATCGATAGGATTAGATACATGACACATTTCTTTATCTTACATAATATACCTATATAAAAGTTATTCAATTTCGTTTGTTAGCATAAAAGTTGGTTAATTGCAATGATTATGATCGGAACTAGTTTCACAACTTTATATAATAGGTATAATAAGTGATAAAATACACCATAATCGTGTTGGTACCCTGTTCCAACGTGGCTTAACAATTTTCCCTAAGAATATCTTAAATCTACCGCTATTGCCTTTGGAACAGTTCCAAGTGGTATCAGGTACAATTTAGTCTACCACGGGTATGATATCAAGCGGACTGCTTTTGAAAATCAGAGTTTGACACATGTTTGACACTATACATTTCGAGTGTAAGAAATTCAGCATATTTCGTGAAGAAATTAAATACGCCTTGGAGCTCTGCGTCCGGTTCATAATCTAACCAAATAATATAGAATTATTAGCTTGTCCGTGTGGTGACGGATTAAGAATACGGATTGTCACCACCCCATATCATCCCACGGGTGACGTAAGAGCCGACAGAGGGAGCATATTATGCAGAGAACAGCACTGTAAGAGAAGGAAAACTTGATACAAACCCTATACTGGCCCGTTTGGCCAGCGTGGGATGGTAGGCCAATTCCTCCTTTCAGGGGAGAGGCCTGGTCCAGCAGTGGACTGTTAAAGGCTGGAATGATGATGATGAGCTTTCCCGTGGCTTTTCCTCTGAGCGACTGTAATCTCACCTCCGTTTTACAGAGGGATTATACGTGGCTAGCAGCGACTAGACACGAAAAGCCGAAAATTGGGCTCAGTGGCGTGCCATTGGAGAGGACTATAACCAGCAATGGACTATGACAGGCTGATGATGATGATGATATAAAGGGATAGCGAGATTCCCTGGCTTGGACCCTGAACTACTGACCCTATTATCATAAAACACATAGTTATGAGTACAGACTGCCTCCGTGGTCCAGTTGATAGCGTATGCGACTTCTGATCGGTGGTCCCGGGTTCGATTCCTGGGTCGGGCAAAAATGTTACTGGGTTTTTCCGAATTCTCAGTAGCAGCGCGGTGTCTGGTGATGTGCTCGCCCCCTATTACGTGGGACCTAAAAATTTATGGCAAAATTTGGGTGTAATATTACACCTTTGCCTACCCCTTCGGGGATACAGGTGTGAGTTTATAAATAAATAAAAAAAAAAAATTTGTACAGAAAAAACGTAAGCTTCTTTTCAAGAAAGGCGCAGCCGATACCTATTTTTAGATAAACATACACACCAGTAGGTAGTTCGTTTACCTAAGTTCATAAAATTATTTTTAAATAAAAAAGAACCGACTTCAAAAACACTAAAGAACTAAAAAGCAAAAAATAATTGGTTATGGATCAAAACTTTTTGGAGTCGGAGCCAAGCCAAGTATTTCTGATCTGTGTATAAAACCTCTACAATTTTTTTATATAACTTTCGTTGTTGATAGAATAGGTAGTTTGTAATTTAGTAACTTTTTGTGTAAGGGCTGGGCACCGACTCCAAAAAGTTTTGCTCCATAACCAATTATTTTTTGCTTTTTAGTTCTTTAGTGTTTTTGAAGTCGGTTCTTTTTTATTTAAAAATAATTTTATTTTTTGCTTTTTAGTGGTATACTAATAAAAAAATTGTAATAAGTGGTAAGTAGGTACATAGTATAGTGTAGGTGGTACATGATGGGGAGGTCTTCCTTACTTGCCTCAATTCTGAAATGTAGACCTGTAACTTTCTGGCAATTTCAAGTAAGTATTTTTTTGTTTTCAACTAGCCTAAAGACGTTCGTTTCAGTTCCATCATTAGATCCCGAAAACCATCCAGTACCAAAGTGTTTGCCAAGACAAAACAAACGAGCCTAAACTCGATGAGATTGCGTTATTGTATTACAAAGATCCCATGGCCACCTTCCTGCTCTCTCATCAGACTTTGGAAAACATTCAGCACTAAAGTCCATGTAAAGACAAATAAAACGAGTCCAAACTCAATGGGATTGCGTAGTTGTATTACAAATATCTCATGGCTACCATCCTGCTCCATCATCAGAGTTTGGTAAACATTCAGCACTAAAGTCCATGTAAAGACGAATCAAACGAGCCCAAGCTCAATGGGATTGCATCTTTGTTTTACAAAGATCTCATAGCCACCTTCCTGCTCCATCATCAGACCCTGGAAAACATCCAGTACCAAAGTCCATGTAAAGACAAATCAAACGACCCTAAACTCGATGAGATTGGGTTGTTGTATCACAAAGATCTCATGGTTACCTTCCAGCTCCATCATCAGACCATGGAAATCATCCAGCATCAAAGTCTATGTAAAGACGACTCAAACGAGCCCAAACTCGACGGCATTGGGTTGTTATCGTCAAATCGCTTCAAGTATGCTTATAAAATTTGAAGAGTTCCTTCGATTTTTTCAGGATTCCACGATCAGATCCTGACCTGATGATCATGGGACCAACTGGAAGGTATACTCTTTCAATCCAATCAAGAATTTTTTAAATCGGTCCAGGCGTCTTAGAGAAATCGGGGAACATACATTAAAAAAAAAGATTCCGATGAATTGAGAACCTCCTCCTTTTTTTGAAGTCGGTTATAAAGTTAACATAGGACACCCACACAAACAAACACAATGTGTGTATACACTTGTGTGCAGACAGTGTTTGTCTGCAATTGCGTTTAATACAAAGATACGTAAGATATAAGACCTGAGCTGAGCGGAAACACCTGGCCCGATCCTTTACGTACACTTGCACCGACTTCTACAGACATTAAACATTCAACATTGAAACTATTTATTCAGTAAAGTCACTTACTGTGATTCGAAGGCAGACTCTACGTCTAACTTAGTTCAGTCGCAATATACATCGGAGTGCACTAGTGCAGTTACACAAATAAAAAAATCGGCCAATAGAATGACTACGGCGTTGAGTTTGAAGCGGTCACCTTGATGTTTAGAATTGGACCTGTTAAACTTGTAAGCTGCAGGTGAAGCCGATGGCGACCGCTAGTTAGAAAATAAAAGTGAAATACCTTGTATTTGCGACGTTTCGGGTTACACCTAGTATCATTGCATACTAGGCTGGCCAATTGTATAGTCCCCTGAGTCTCTTGTAAGCCTTTTAAACGGTTGAAGCCTGTTTCAAGTAGTCAACATATAAGAGATACTAATTAGCTTTTTATATAACTTACTTAGTATTATGCTCCATTCGAGTACTGTATGTATCGACTGTAAACAGGACCACGCGAAAATAAATATTGGGTCGGGACCAGAGGCGGCTCGTGAAAGATTATATTGGGTGTTCACTAAAAAAAATGAAACTGCTTACCATTTATTTAATAGTAAGACGTGCTAAATCATCGATACCTACCTCAACCGTCCACGCAGTCTCAGCTCCGGCGCTACTAAACGAAATACACGGAAAACAAAAGAACTTCTTACTTCCTTCGCATTTTCGCAACCACATAACCAAAGCGTTTTATCATATTGGTCGTTTTTTTAAGATTTTTCACAATTTTTTATAAAGTTTATGCTGTTATATTCCATATTAGTTACACAATTTAACTGTCTTTATTAAACAAATACACACAATCATACATACAATGAACTATATTTTATACACCAATCCTTTTCTAATTACCAACGCACTCGCAGATAAATGTTTTGCTTTTGTTTCCATTCAAATTTCAAATGATACCGGCAAAACACTATTTAAAAAAAAGGCGCACACGTTTTAATTTTTCTTCGTGACAAATGGTCATATCATTTAGTCGGGTAATATATTCGCGCATGCGTACCTCGTCAAGCTAGCCAGGAGCGGCGCTCCGTATTCGGCTTATTTTTTGTCTCACGCGCCCAGCGCATAGAACGCTCTCTCTTTCGCACTCATTACATTTCAGTATTAAGCGTTGTACTAAGCTTTCGTCAACGAAGAGCGCTGTTATGAGCGCTCCACTCAACAAAAATACCTATGTAGGTTTCAAGAGTGTTGACAAAATTATGATAAACAGCTTAGTAGTCAAATACTTATTTGTGGATATGCATTATAGAAAAGAGAATAGGTGTGTATTAAAATATTGGGTATGTTTATAGAAAAAGTTTATATGAGTTGTATACATATATTTATAATTTTGGGAGTTCACTGCTCCAGCGCTCCTTTGAACGAGCCGCCACTGGTCGGGACTAAAACATTATGCATTAAGCGTTTTAGAGAGATCTGAAAATTAATTACGAGCAGAAATATGTTACTTAAATTAGTCCAAATTGTATTATGAATTATGACAAAAACCGCACAGTAATCATTACACTTAACACATTTAAACAAATAACCCAGATACAGTCTGTCTGTACACGATAATCTCAAAAACTACTGCACGGATTATCATGCAGCTTTAACCTGTGGACTGAGTGGTAATAAAGGTTCAGGTGTATAATTTATTGTGATCCGACGATGGAAGCCAGTTATACTATATGTATATCATCAAAAGTATTTCAGTAATGCTTCAAAATAAAATGATACTTGCATTTAATTTGTACCTGGGTCGATAAGGTCAAAATCTGATGAAATAAAACAAAACAAAACCGGGAATTTCAAAAGATTTCACCAGAAAAAGACAAGAGTCAAAATTAAGATTAAAAATCTTCCGTGTTTTAGTATATTCACATAATAGCTCGCGTGAGCCAGTAACCCGCTGTTTCATGACAGCTATCACCATAAAAAGTAATTCAGTTTCGAATCTCATATTATGATATAATCTAGCACGTTTATCATATTAAGTTAGTAGCTGGCTATAAACATCGTATAACTACACAAAATAATTCTTCTTCTTCTCGTGTCGATGGCAACACTTGTCATACGGTTTGAGCAAAGTACTCGGCAACACGTATCGCAATAGGCCTTGCTAAAAATAATTATAAAGTATTTTTGCTTTGTACTTAAATAAACTAAAATAAACATACATCCAAATATTCCAAATACGAGAACTATTAAAAACGCGAATGTTCGTGACGATGGATGCATATTTTGGGCGATGGGCAATCTTAAGATTGACTGCACTTCGGGCTTTTACAGTAACATAAACATATATGTAACTACGTTACTTTTTCCACAAGAACTACTAAACGGATTTTGGTGACACTTTGCAATAAAATAGCATAACTTTGCAATAAGATCTGAATTATACATATAAAAGCTACCTTTTGGCACGATTGTCGACACTCACGCTGGCAGAGCCACGGGCATAACCTTGTTATTAGTCATGCATAATTGGAATGCCCATCTTAAATTGCATATAAAAGATTTTTTACAATTTTCGGCTCATTTTACATTTTTTGACTTCATTATTATAGTTTACTGTTTATATAATATTATTTTTCCATTTATATATACGCCAAATATGTATTAGTATGTGTCTTTGACTGACAGAGTAAATAATTGTGTGATAAGAGAGTGTTGTGGGGTAAAAGAAGATGTAGTGACAACATCGAGAAAGGTATGCTAAGGTGGTTTGGGATGGATGATCAAAGACTGACCAAGAAGATATATAAGGCAAGTGTGAATGGAACAGGACGAAGGGGAAGATCTAGGCGGACGTTCTCTGATCAGACATCCTAAAAACAGGACAGGTTAGAAGTATCTTGAACCGAAGAGCATGCATGAGGAATCTGATGGGAGTGAATGGAGCAAAAGGGATATGTCAAGATCGTTGCAAATGGCGTTCCGTAGTCTCTGCCTACCCCTCCGGGAAACAGGCGTGAGTCTATGTATGTATGTATATACGCTTTATTCGATTTCTTAAACATATAAATCAAAACCTGCGACTTACGATTTATAATCTAAAAAATTCTCGCCTGACTCGCGAATTAATGATGCTAATAGAAAATGAATGAAGACTTAGAAGGGTAGGGTGTGCGGTTTTATTAAAACAAAATGTTGACAAACAATATTCGACTTTAAGACAAAAGAAATAAGGTGTGAATAAGAATATTCGGCATATTGATTTGTGTGCGATTGGATTTTCTTGGTGTCACAGGGTCTGATCATTTCTTTTATTTTCCGGTGGATTATCATTTTATATCGAAACTGTATATTGAATGGGACACTTTTTCTTGGGTGACAGTTAATTGAACGCGGTAACAGGCTGGCGAGAATATCTGCCAGCGGTATCCGAAAAATTGTGAATAATATATTTTATCTATCTCTTTATCATATTATCTTAATATTTTATGAAAATGAAAGTTTGTGAAGCAAATGGGTGTATGATACCGTTTCACCCTAAACTACTGAGCAGATAATGAACCTATGCTTATACATCATAATAGAACAAAGGCTAAGATTTGACACGATAACCTAATCCGCGGGCTAGACCATAGAGAAATCACTTTGCCTCACTGATTTATTATCTCAGAGACTATACTAATAAAGTCAAAAAAAATTGTTTTACTTTTTGGACAGTGAGCTCCTTTTATAATATTAACATCCCTTAGGGATATCTTTTCATATTCCATCAGAAGTCCTCTTCGGAAGAGAAATAGGATATTTTTGATAAAAATCCTCTGATTTTGAAGCAAGATCTCTGTGGATGTGACCAATAGCTAATCCTATTATTAACGTTGAATATCTAATACCGAGCAGCACAGCCAGTCATGACTGGACTTTGAATTATAACTATCTAATTCCCTCGGACATCCAGTTCATACAATCACGCAAGACGTCGTCCGTCTCGGAGTATGCATGTGCTCATTAAGGCACATGACAGTATAATCCTTCAACGGATATAACGACATTCTCAAATACAAAATTGAAAAGTCCACTTACATAGAACTTATGCTAGACTAGAGGATGTCCGCGGCTCCTCCCGCACCTTAATTTTTTTTTTTACTTTTCCCCGATCACGTGGGAATTTTGGGCAATCGCTTCTTAGTGCACCTCTCCGGTCCCCAAGGAACATGCATGCAAGATTTCAGCTTCTTGTGCCAAATAATTTATACAGTGCGTTTTCTGTTATTTAGCCAGCAACGCAAGAATTTTATATATGCAGATTTCACCCGCAGGTCTGTCTGCATTCGAGTCAAAGTGTTACTGGGTTTTGCCAAATACTCAGTAGCAGCACGGAGTCTGGTGATTTGCCCAGTAACGGCAATAGGCTCGCCCCCTATTACGTGGGACCTAAACATTCACGGCGAAATGTGGGTGTAATATTACACCTCTGCCTACCCCTTCGGGGATATAGGCGTGAGTCTATAAATATAAATTGAAAGAAGGACAAATATACACCCTTTACATTTATAATATTAGCATGGATATACTCCAACACTGAGAAATTTAATTTATAGCCGTTCGTTCTAGTATTCGAAATTAGATGACATTCAACAAAATATTGAGGTGCAGTGTTGAAATTATAGTAGTCGCATTCATCCATCATCATCCACAGCCCGACTGTGTCCACTGTTGAACATAGGCCTCTCTTTGTTCTTGCCATTTCCCTCGATCTTGTGGTAATCTCGTCCAGGTTCGGCCCGCGATTGCAACAATATCGTCGGCCCATCTTGCTAAGGGACGGCCGACACTTCTTTTCCCCATCCGTGGTTGCCATTCTGTTACGGCCTTACTCCACCTGTTATCACTCCGTCTAGCCAGATGTCCTGCCCAATTCCATTTTGACGTTATTATTTGAGTTCCCACGTCGCGCACCTTTGTGCGTTTTCGAATTTCAATGTTGGGAACTCGGTCAATCTGACGGATACCAAGCATGGAGCGCTCCATGGCTCTTTGTGCGACTCTCACTCGGTATATCGCCTCTTGTGTGAGCGTCCATGTCTCGGCACCGTAGGTCATTGTGGGCAAAACACACTGGTTATAGAGGCGGGTCTTCAAACATTGAGGAACTTTTACCGACTTTAAGATGTCATCTAGTTTTGAAAATGCGGCCCATCCGAGCTGAATCCTCCTTGATATCTCAGTTTTCTGATGATATTTATCAAAGGAAAGATTATGGCCAAGGTAAGTATATCGGCTAACTAGTTCTAATTTTTCACCGTCAATAGAAACTGGTGAGTTTTTGCAGCATAGACCATTTGCCATAACTTTCGTCTTGGTCATATTCATTTTAAGACCTACTTTTAATGAGACGTCGTTAAGATCTTGGAGCATAGTCTGGAGGTTTTTAAGATTATCCGCAAATACTATTAGGTCATCTGCAAACCTTAAGTGGGACAGAAACGCACCATTGATGTTAATCCCGCAGTGGTCCCATTCTAAGCTTTTCATAGTGTCTTCCAGGACAGCAGTGAAAAGCTTCGGTGAGATGGTGTCTCCCTGCCTCACACCTCGCTTTAGCGGAACTGGTTTGGTAAAATCATGTACACGGACCTGCAGTGTGGCTGAGGTGTAAAGCTCCCGGAGCAGATTCACGTAACGAGAATCTATGTGACAACGATGAAGGGCATGGAATACGGCCCAGTGCTCAACGCTATCAAACGCCTTTTCGTAGTCTACGAATGCCATGCATAAGGGTTGATTAAATTCGTGCCACTTCTCCATTAGCTGCTTCACTGTGTGTATGTGGTCGATGGTTGAGTATCCGCTCCGGAAGCCCGCCTGTTCTACGGGTTGGGCTTCATCAAGCTCACGCGTAAGCCGATTTGTGAGGATCTTAGAGAAAAGCTTGTAAATTTGCGATAGTAAGCTAATAGGACGGTAGTTATTTAATTTGGAAGTGTCGCCTTTTTTGTGTATGATGGTGACTATGGCATTTTTCCAAAGTTCTGGAGTACGGGTATCATACATAACCTTATTAAAAAGGTTTACCAGTAACTTTTGAACTGGTTCCCCTCCTTTTCTGAGTAGTTCGACAGTGATTCCGTCTTCACCAGGTGTTTTATCTGTCTTCATATTAGATAGGGCTGTAACTACTTCAGACAACAAAATGGGTGGCAAGGTTTCTGTATTTTGATATTCCGTAGGTGGTGCTCTGGTATCATCATCTTGGGAGAGGGGTTCTGGACATCTTGATGTATATAGATCCTTATAGAATCTCTCGAGAATAGATAAAATTTTTGCTCGATCTGTCACTATATTGTCTTCATCGTCCCTTAGTTTGGTGTAGTCGCATTACGTCCATTTAAATATACTTAGGTTCAAAACGTGGTGTTCATTCAGAAATAGGTAAGAAAGACAATTGTCTGGATTCGAGATATATTTCTTTTGAATATTTTATTACGATAGGTTTATTGATTCAATTGGTATGCCAGTGCGAATAAAACGTTATAGGTGTTAGGGTCTTAATTATGAGCACAGGTGCGATGTTATTATCGTGACCATAAGACCAGATATAGACCAACTATCAGTCAACAAGTAGTTATAAAATTTCGCGATTGTACACGCGTAACTATCCATATATTGAATTGTTAATTATCGCTTGTCACGTGCCTCGGAGAGCACGTTAAGCCGTCGGTCCCGGATGTCATGAAGATCTTTGACAGTCGTTACAGGGCGTCAGTACCTTCTAAATAAACTGACACTAGTCTAAACCATGGAATATCGCTATCCCTTCGGGTTGCGGAGGTCAGACAGGCAGTCGCTCCGTGGAAAAGCTAATATTTAGCCAAATCCGGTTAGACTAGAAAGCGGACCCCAGATTGAAACTGGGATAACGCTAAGAGGATGATGACACGCGTAACTATCCACACTTATAATATAAATGCGAAAGTGTGTTTCTTTGAATGTTTGCTCTGCTACGTCAATTTTTGTGTGTGGAGAAATTTAGGAGACTGGAGTGTAAAGGAGACTCTCTTTATACTGCGATAACCGACTAACATGCGGGTGGAGCTGCGAGCGAAGTCAAGTTTGAAAATAAAGACGAAATACCTTGTATTTGCTCCGAAGTTTCCCGTGGTTGGCCGTGGTCATGAGAAAAATACGACACATTCTACATTAATTTTCGAATATGATTGAGTCCCGTTTTGTAAATATTAGAAACGTACTTTTCAGAATACCTAAAGACGAATACTTTTTATAACTGCTTACGCATGTCGTTCCGGATAGGAATTATTTTAATCTAACTTCAATAAATTCTCGAAACTTCTGACAATTTATTCTCCCGCACGATGAAGAAATAAAACTTTTCGATGACGTCTCACGCTCGATGAAATTGTCGGTATCAATATTATCCCACTTATGTTTTTATAAAGGGGTAAGATATTGTTTCCATTGAAACAAAAGCTTTTGTGATCGGAAAAGTTATTTATTTGACATTGATTTCGTGTTATGAAAGTTACTGATACGGAAATGAATTTCCCGAAGGAAATACAAATGTGAATGTTGCCATATTTGTAAGATGTATGGCACGAGTGAGTACTGTTGTGTTAGGATTCGTAGAATATATTCATTAGTAATGGATGTACAATTGAAATAACAACGGCTTTCTTTGAAAAATAACCTGTCTTACTGCTGGGTATGGGATTCTTACTCTATCATTATGAGACGACAGTAAATCGCTCTGGCCTAGTGCGGGTTGGTAGACTTCACATGTCTTTCGAGGATATTATTATGGAGTACTTATCCTTCTTAAGTCTATATTTATTTTTATATGTGTGTATGTAAGTACCTATACCATTTATTATAAAATAGTTATATAATTACATAGGTGTAATTCTGTATTTCTTTTGTATTCTGTATATATTATTATTTATGTTCTTGATATCACATGCGTAAGTCACTAGAGGCCCTGGTTGAAAATCGGCTCCAGGCGTTCGTCCGGTACATGCCGAACTGGGTCCTATTTTGACGACACATCTTACGTTTTTTACTGCTGTTTATTTTAAGTTTATTTTCCTTCTTTTTTGTTACTTTTTTGTTCTTATTTTAAATGCTCATTTTTGTTTTGTTTTATTATCTATTTTGTTTTATTTGTTACTATTTGAATATGCATGCAGCGATAGCCTAGTGGAGATACCAACAGACTGCCATGCAGAGGGTATCAGGTTCGAATCCACGGCGCGCACCAATGACTTTTCGGAGTTATGTGCGTATTGAATAGTTAATTATCGCTTGTCCCGTGCCTCGGAGAGCACGTTAAGCCGTCGGTCCCGGTTGTCATGAAGATCTTTGGCAGTCGTTACAGGGCGTCAGTACCTTCTAAATAAACTGACACTAGTCTAAACCATGGAATATTGCTATCCCTTCGGGTTGCAGATGTCAGACAGGCAGTCGCTCCGTGGAAAAGCAAATATTCAGCCAAATCCGGTTAGACTAGGAAGCGGACCCCAGATTGAAACTGGGATAACGCTAAGAGAATGATGATGTTACTATTTGAATATTTGTTTGTGTCTCTCTTTATAATATTTGTGTTATAATTCGTGTATGTCAAAATAAATCATTTTCATTTCATTTTTTTCATACTCTCAAACTGTATTGCTGGCTTCTTTGCTAGATAGTCTAAGTATATCTTAGAATTTAATTTAACGATTGAACTCAACGCTGTGCGCACACTGGGACCGACAAATGGTCAAACGTCAATCATGCAGTCAATACTAGAGCTGTTATGTACGCTAAAGTTTGTGAGAATGTATGCATATTAATCTACAAGATAACACTTTCACGCCTAAACTACTCAATGGATTTCGGTGAAACTTAGCACTAATAATATACACATAGCTGTACATCAGAACCATACATAGCCTATCTTTTGCCGCCACAACATCCACACAGGCGGAGCCGCAGAATCAACTATCCACACAAAATGTTATAACAATACATTAAATTGCTTTTGTAAGCGGATACGCAAGTATTTTTTCAAAGATTTATTTTAATCTTAATGTCGGGATGCGTACACCATCTGTGCAGTCGCCATGTGTTTACAAAGGTCGTCTGGCCAAAACCCGGCCTATGCAAATTATACTGATTGCAGTTATATTTACTGATTTCGTATTTTCTGCCGTTGGATATTTAATTAATTTAACATATAAATGAGATTAATTGTTAGAAAAAGGCTTGGTATAATGAGGAAGATCTTATTTTAGAAAAAAAAAAATGGAATTTTTTGTTGAAAAATAATGTACCTATGGAGCGTTCTTATCAGCATCAAGAAACCCTTTTTTTGTATTATTCCTCTAAACTAAAGTGTATGTCATGGGGACTACGTTTGTAGTGTGACATATCCATGACCCCACCTGGGTTGGCCCGCCTCAACTGGCGGGCCCCCTTCATAGCATCTACAAAACCCTGAAATATACCGACTTGGTTATATAAAAGGTAGGTATCCATAAGTTATATTACAAACTAGAGGATACCCGCAGCGCATTACTTTCTTAGAAGTAACGGAAGAATTGTATATAATATTGTAGCTATTTATTTTAAATGTCTATTTGCATCACCAGAATTTCGTCATTTTAACTGACTCTAAGAGCGCGCTGCAACATTTGGCTCGGTGCACCTCGTCTATACGAGGAGTACCGATAGCCTACACGATTTTGGAATCTATATCAAGGCTGAGTTGTAGATCAATATCGGTGATACTGCAATGGATTCCATCTCATGTACAGATCAAAGATAACGAAACTGTCGACTTGTTGGCCAATCAAGCAGTCTCGGAAGGTATTTGTGTGAATGTTTCTCCGCTATATACTGATTACCTTAAAATACTAAAAAGGCAGTGCCTAGAGGTCTGGAGCGAATATTTTAACAAAAGATCAACAGAGAAAGGTATATGGTATAAAACGATCTTGTTCGTTATAAAACGAAGTAGGTGTAATATAATGAAAACTAATTTGAACTAATATAAATTATAACTAAGTATATTATAGATCTAAATGATACATTAAAATAAATACGTTAGGTACATAATATAATATAAACATACATGATATAGATATATTATAAAACTACATAAATACACAAAGGCATATATAATATCTGTCTTACTAATAAAAAAATATTACTCACACGTTTAACGTATGAATACTTACACAGCGTATAACGTCTGTATAGGAGTTATAAAGGGTTTACACAACATCGCTACTCATTAACGCAAAGACAAGCTTGTGTAACTACTCACGCTGTGTACACACAGCTACACATTAACCTAAACAAAACCAATATTAGGCGAACTCCCTTAGTGTGACCAACCTGTTGTTGAGTAGTTCAGCTAATATTGGTTATGGATAGGTTGATGTGTAGCTGTGTGTACGTCAAATATGCTGACAACCTTTTACGAAGTACGCTCAAAAACTTCAAATCGTAACTTCGTTTTAATAATTCAATTGTATTTTATAGTTTATATAATAGAATTTTACTAGCTTAATTATATATTAAATGGAGTTTCTTCTTAAAAATATCCCTCATATACAACCACAACTTCCTATAAACCATCTAATAGATCAAAATGTACTATGTAGAAGTAACCTTGTTATGGCAATGAGACTTCGTTCCGGTCACATTCCGTCAAATAAGTTTGGGTTTTTAATGAGAAAGGTTGCTTCACCTGCTTGCGAAGAATGCGGAGTGGTAGAGGATGTTCAACACGTTTTGATGGAGTGTGTACGGAACGAAGTCCTAAGAAACAATTTGCTTGGTTCCTACCAATTCGAAGACGGAGCATGAAACTCGATTTTATCGGATCCTTTATCAGAACCTGCTTAAATATTATATAAAATAGGTTCAGTAGCTTTAAGGAGATAATTGAGTGATTTGTTATAGTTTTAAGGTTGATTTTACAGGGCGACGTTATCGCTCAGCGATAAAGCCCTTTAATAAAGAATAAAAAAAATATGTCTATTTGCAAACTATCTGTAAATACATACATGCATACATAGTCTCACGCCTATAACCCCGAAGAGGTAGGCAGAGGTGTATTTTTACACCCACTTTTCGCCAGATATACTTTAGTCCCACGTAATAAGGGGCGAGCCTATTGCCGTACCGGGCACATTTCCAGACTCCGTGCTGCTACTGAGAATTTCGTGAGAGAAAAACGCAATAACACTGCCCGACCCAGGAATCGAACCCGAGACCTCCCGATCCCACGCGCACATTTATGCCGCGAGACTAAAGAGGCAGTCGTATAGGGTTTGATGTCGAGTTTTCCGTCTCTAAGCAAAGATGGTATTTGCATCGTGTTATCCCTTAGTCGCCTCTTACGAAACCCACGGGAAGATAGGGGGTGGTGACACTTGTATTCTATGCCGTCAACAACACGGCGGTAAATATACAAAAATATATGATTAATTTCAAAATATGACGTGCATAAGACACATTATGACCCAAGCGAAAAAAATACTTTGACTTTACCAAAACAGTTCCAAATCTCACTATTTACATGAATTTTTAATTCGTTTATTTTTATGCTGCAATATTACCAAACACGTCAACTACAAACTCAAATAACGTATATTACTTTATTCACATAAGCGTGACGCTTTATGAACGTAAACAATGCTATCAAAACGATATAACTTTTGTTATAATGCACCAATTACCGTAATAGCTCTGCACAGACTGCCATTGTCTTATAATCGAGGTAATCATGATATTGCCAAGGAAATTAGGTTCATATCTATTTATAATTTGACCAGATTACTGTTCTATTATTATTTTTAATTATATTACAGATTGATAAATTTATTTTGTGTCCGTGAATTTAATGTTTGTTAAGTTAACAGGATTAATTTCTAGTAAGGGTTGTTGGTTATTTATTTTTGTGTTTCCGAAAATTTGTATGCATAAACTAAAATGCATTTTTTGTCCATTTGCCGAATGGTAACTTGCTCGAACATAATGTTAGTAATATCAACAGACTACATATGTATAATATGCTCTTTTTTGTCTTACCTATATAGTGCTCGTATCCAGCAGTGGGACAGTATATACTGTTAATGACGATGACTTGCATATTCAATGCAATGAAAAGGCGTTTACGTCGGGAGCTAAAAAGTGCAACCACATTTATTTTATTATATTCAAGAAGCATAAATAATACTGTCTTCCCAGCTACTATGAAATCTCCAGACGTGACCTCATTTATTTATATGTATCAGATTAAAGACAAACCAAGCACTAGCAACACATTTTTAACTTATAAACGTAGCTAGCGTGCCTGTAACTTAGAAAGAGCACAGTTTTCTAAAGGATCACACCGTGTGCGTTTAATTTAATGCATTTTGATGTAGGCTAATGTCTCATGTTATAAATATGGTATTATGTTCTAATATTATACGATGTTTTACATGTAGGGAGAAAAATATGTTATGTATTAGGGTTGTCCGCGATAATCTTTATTTTAATACAAGCTTCGGCAAGAGGCTAACCCGCCCGCATGCTACGTCGGATCATGATAAATTATATGTACAACCTGTCTCATGAATCGCGCCACACACTGATGTAAATCGCCTGAAAATTCGTTTAGGAGTTTTCGAGTTTATGGTGAACAGACAGACACGGTAAGTAACTTTGTTTTATGATATTATGTATGGTTATCTTATCATGTGTGTTATCATGACAAAAGGTATCTTATGTTGTAACATTGTGAATATAAACTATATTACAGCAAAATTTCGTCAAAATCGGTTCAGTCGTTTTAGTTACGAACATTAATTTATCCTCACAAAATTTCGCGTTTATAATAGCAATAGACTTACGCAAATTCGCTAAATTCCTTCCATATAACATCAGGCAAACCCAGCACGGGTTGTGTTTGTTCACAGTTTACGAGATTTTTGTCACGGCATCGAGCCATTAGCGGGCGGTTGAATTAGAGGCCGGTTATTATTGCGCTACGACTACGAGTCTTTGGCGGTATAAATAATTATGTTGGGACTGCTAAACGAATGCGATTAGTCGCGATGTTGGTAATTTACGTTTCAAGAAGTTATTATTGAAAATGTAAATAATAAAGCATGTATTTAGACATAACTTGCTATTTACTCGTATTATACATCTTACTAAACCATTATAAACGTAAAAGTTTGAAGTTAGATGAATGGATGGTTGTTACTCTTCACCGCAAAAATAAAGAAATAAGCAAAAGTAAATTCTCCAGGTAGTAGAGCCTTGCTGATTTCAGCATTAATAGGCCGGCTCGACCGGGGAAGTACTACCCTCTCACAGAAAATCGACGTAAAGTAACAGTACCTAAACAGTTGCGTTTCGTTCGGTAAGTGTGAGTGCCGGAGGCCCTATCCCGTATTCCTTCTCCCTCATCCCATTCCTCATCGCACTTGTGACTCCTGTGGTGTTGCTTGTGTCCATGGGCGGCGGTAATTGCTTACTATCAGGCAATCCGTCTGCTCGTTTGCCGCCTACTACCATAAAAAAGAGGATTTTGAGGAAACTTTGCAAATTAACAAAGCGTAATAAGAACAAGGAGGATAAAAGAAATAGCAGTCTGGTAATGTGCCCGGTAACGGCAATAGGCTCGCCCCCTATTACGTGGGACCTAAAAATTAATGGCGAAATGTGGGTGTAATATTACATCTCTGCCTACCCCTTTGGGGATACAGTGAACCAGAAAATATAATAAGAATAACAAAAGACCTTTGTGGCAAATTCGACACGTGTGCGAAGCCGTGGGCTGATTTGAGTATGTATACAAAACAAATATCTTCTAGGTTATTTTTCACAACAATATTGTATTATTTTGTTTTTCCGATTTATTCCTGTACATCCAAAGGTTTCCTGAAATAAACTGTTTTCAGTGGTAAGGCCTTATTATACATTTCTAAATTTGACTTTGTTATCTTGAATTTCTATCTGGTGTAGTACTATAAATAAATACCTATTGTGTATCTATCAAAGAATATTTTGATTGAAAATACGATAATGCGTATGTATTTAATTGTACAATTATATTTCTTGTGTGTGGGCAGATTCCGCTTCGCGCTATTCTTACGCATTGCGAACGTAACTTGTTTACTTGCTACATTATATATATATATATATATATATATATATATATATATATATATATATATATATATATCTTTCTTTTAACGACCCACAGTGAACATATTTACATTATCTTTTATTGTTATATTATAAGTAAAACCCCTCTGTGAGTGATTTTTGGTGCTGTTAGATTTTTCTTTTTACCACCTCCTCAGTGGAACCGCAGCCTTAGGGTGAGTATAATTATATCATTAATATCCATTATGAGACAGGTTACACGCGTTAAAATGATCCCAAATTAGAGTCGGCACTATGGCAACCAGATGACTCGTATAAAATTCTGATTTTTAAGTAATTTCAGATTTAACCAATTATGGTTTCGCAGTTTTCAGGCCGTCTGAAGGCCTATGACGTCACCTAACTAAATGCCATACGATCGACGAGATACAGCACCCTGAGGGAAGCAGTGGGCCACATCAAGAGTCTGCTGGCCTTCCTCGAAGAGCTGGGGTGGCTCGAATGACGACACCATTCCCACCCGCACGCAAAATACACGCCAAGACGTGGCGTTGCGGAAACAGCCCGTGCCATCAAGTATGCCATACGGTCACCCATCCACACAGTGTCGTGTGAAAGGGTTACTATACTTTGCCAAACTACTATGCTCAAGCCAAATCAAGCTATGAGCGCCACGTTATTCTAATGTATAAGCTATAGGTAGACCTATTACTACTACAGTTTCAAATCATTAGTAGTAGTTTTTGCATGGAAGAGTAGCAAATATCCATGCTAACAAAAATTTTGCGTTCATAATACGAGTAGTAAGTAGAATAGAGATAAATTACATTCAGACAGAGCAATCGAACGTGCTCTTCTCACGACCTCCGGCTGAGGGTCACTGACCTCTGAGCAATAGGCCAACTTTTTATTAGGTGTACTTCACGGTACAATAATTAGCTACCAGTGAGAGTGATCTGTTGTCTCTATCGAAAGTGAAACGTTACGGTGTGTGGCTGCCGTTTTATGCACCACTTTATCATAGCGGTTTTGGTTGTCACCGCGTCGCCGTCGATAAAAAACCTATGCCCTTTGCCCGAATACTCGTGTCGACAAGACAGAGAATCTACAAGAGTCGAATTATTTGACGACCTGGTGGCGTAGTGGCTATGCAAACGACTGCCACGCACAGTCGCGGGTTCAATTCCCGCTCAAGTCAAACATTTATGAACATGAACGTTTGCTTTAGTATGGGTGTATCTATATATGTACAAATATGAATATATTTAGAAAAAGAAGTATATTTTAATAAATTACTTGTTTTATTTCGCGTGGCAAAGACGCCCTTACATTGACCCGTAGAACAGTGCTTCTAATGCTCCGTTCGGTAGTTTTTAAATTTATTATCGCATAGCTGTTTCTAATGTGTATATAACGGGTTGTGACATTATCCAAGTGATCTAATCACTTGGATCACGTGGCCAATGTCTCAGATTCAAATGAATACAGCATACATATTATAAAACTTATTAGCATACTCTTTAAAATATGAATTTCATTAAAATGAATATCAAATTAAGTAAAAAAATGGTGTAATGGAGTGAACTGAACGAAAAAAATATAAATTGGTTTATAATAGTATTTCAGTATTTTACAGTAACAATGTACACTTGTACATTTATACTGTAAAATATTGAACGAGTAAATAATTTCTACTTATTTAATTTCTTTTTGATCAGTCTCATTTTAAATATAAATTTCATTTATTAAACTTACACAATATGTAATATGTACAAAGGAGACTTAATATACATAAGTACATACATACATACATACATAGACTCACGCCGGTTTCCCCGCAATGGGGTAGGCTGAGGCATATTATACGCCCACTTTTCGCCAGTGTTTTGATCCCACGTAATAGGTGGCGAGCCTATTGCCGCTTATCGGGATATTTTGTATGCCAGAGCCCCGTCCGTTGATCGGCAGGTGCACCATTTGCAGGTGAGGTTGGCTTGGGGCCCTAAGTTCTTGGTGGGAACCCTATGCACCAGGGGACTTTATTTCATTGGTATTGTTTAATAATAGATAGTAGAACCTGATACATACCTAACTATAAGTACACAGTTTATCCTATCTTACTACTAAGTAACATAAACGCGAAAGTGTGAGATGAGTTCGTGGATGGATGTTAGTTACTCTTTCACGCAAAATCACTAAAGAGATTTTGATGAAACTTTGCAGAATTTTAGCTTAAGTATCTGAATAGCACATATTCCTTTTCATGTGATACAGTCACCAGGCAGAGCGGCGAAATCTAGCTGGATTATAATTTAAAACATCTTTGTCAAACCGTTTAAACAAAAATGCTAAATAAAACTTGTGGCAGTTAATGGTATTTACTGAGTTCGTTTATAATCTTAAGCTTAAAAATTAAATCCATAACTCATAATCCCTGCTAACATTTCCCGGTTACTTCGTTTTCCGGCAAACAGCTTTGATTGATGACTTCGATGGGAAAATCGGTTTGGAATTTTGTTTAAACCGCGGGAAATGAACATAGCTGAGGTACTTGTATAAGTTATCATAAAGTGGTAGGATTGTGCGTCTTTCAGTGTCTTTAATAAATGCATAATTAATTATGATTTAAAATTACTTCGCCCACGGGTCGGCGTGAGAATTATTCACCTTAAACTTCCACAGAAATCACCCTATCTAGGGTAAGGTTGCAATCATTGGACCAGCGCTTTGATTGGACCACTTCAATAACTCACGAACGATTTGGTTTAAAAATCGTTAGTTACATCGAAACGCTAGCTTTATGACCATAGGCACAGCTCGTGTACCGCCTGTTTCGCCAGAGGCTTGGTTGAAGAGATACGCGAGTCGTTTAATTGCACGCGCTTTTGATATAAAATTGTCGCAATATATGTCTCCATGTAAGTACAGTTCTATTAAGTACTATAACGTTTAATATATTTGATAACGTTGTGCATTTATTGGTGAGGCTAATTATCAAAATCAGTTTTTGATCATTTTTATTTTTTTATAATTTTTTTAATGAGGTTGTAGTGTGTTGCCATCAATGAACCAGTGCCTGGCTCTTTGATTGAACCGGTCCAATCATGGCAACTTCTCGAATTGTCGATTAGATTATTAATTTTTTTCATTTAGAATGGCGAAATGAGCATTATTCATGGAATGAGACAAGTATGGATTTAGCGTTACAAGCGTTACGTAAAGGTAAGGTGGGCTTAAATGAGGCAAGCAGGATTAGAAGACCAAAGATGGATGGATTGTGTGAAGGCTGACATGAACAAAAAGGGAGTGAATAATCAGATGACGGCTGATAGCAGAGAATGGACGAAAAAGACATTCTGCGCCGACCCCTACCCTACCCCCAGTAATATGGGAACAGGGCAGGCAAAAGGAGAAGTATTCATTTAAGATTTAACTGTACTTGTCTTTCAAATGTTGAATAAAAATATGATTAAAAAAACGTTGTCTTTTATGTTTCCTAAAAATCACACATTTTCTTAGGCACTTTGAATGGACCAGTAGGCCAATATTGCCTAAGTCCAATGATAGCAACTGAGTGGTCCAATCAAAGATACAGTGGTCCAAACAAGGCGACCATATTTTATTTATTTATTGCTCTTTTGGCACTAAACGCTTAATATAAAAAAGAAACTATGAATACTGCGGATACTTTAATAAAAGTATAATTCATTTAACCAATTTCGATATTACCTACAGCAATAGTTTTGATTTTATGACCGTCCAAAGTTAAGTGGTCCAATAGTAGCAACCTTACCCTAATGGTGAAAACCGCACAAGGATCCGTTCGGTAGTTTTTGAATTTATCGCGTTCAAACAGACAGACAGATGAAAAGGGGACTTCATGGTATAATATGTATAAGTAGATAATCATTACTAAAATTTACAGTAAAACAATATTGGAACATTTAGATAAAAGTTTAGGGCAAACACATATTTTAATGTCAAGTATGTAATGTATGTGGGTGTAATATTACACCTCTGCCCACCCCTTCGGGGATACAGGCTTGAGTCTATAATAATACATTATATAAAGTATGTAATAGGCAAATCTATGCATAGATGAAATGTTGGGACCGGCCGTCAACAGCTAGCGCAAAATATACCTAAACACAGTTTTCTTTCGGAAAAATAAGACCTACTTACTCCTACAATTCAAGCGAAATAAGTATAACATACATAATAACTTCACGCCTTTTATCCCCGTAAGGGTAGGCAGAGGTGTTATACACACCTACATTTCGCCAGTTATGGTTCGGTCCCAATGTAATAGGGGGCGAGCCTATTGCCATCTACCGGGCACATTATTAAGCGAGCGATAATTAATAACTTTAATTTTATACACACATAACTTCGAAAAGTCAGAGGTGTGCGTCCGGGGTACCTGGGGATCGATCCCGAGACCATCGTCTCGGCAGTCCGTTACGTACACCACTGGACTATCGCCGCTCTCAAGCGAAATAATTATATCGAGAACACATCTCAACGGCTGAGTATTGATCCAAATATAATGTGGCTTTTATTGCGTCTTCATAAAACCCATATTAATACCCACACTGACATATTTAGGTTACTACACTCTACGGCTGTCTCTGGAAATTCATTTTGATTAGCTTCCACTCAGTTCATGTTTTTAATTTAATATTTTGTTGTTGAAATGAAATGTTTTACGATGTTACTTTGAGTTTGGAGTGAATGGTTTTTGTAATAATAGGCCTAAGTGAAATGTTTTGATTACTACATACTCGTAGCATAAAACAAAGTCTTTTTTTTTTTTGGTTTCGGGTTGGAAAATCCTCATGGAGTGCCTCTGCCCTGGGGGAAGGACCCTTCGTCCTTCCTGACTGTCAGACTCTTACTGACTAAAAACCAACCCGAGTTCCTCACGTACCCGTGTGTCGGAGGGTCGGGTATCGCTGAAGCATTCCTCGCTACCCCCCGACGGGTATTGGCCCGCCAGATGGTCAGGCGGGCCCCGAACAAAACCCCCTTGGCGGCGGATGGAGGTGTTGGGCTCCGCCGCCAAAACACTCAGCGGCCGCAGAGGATAGGGAGGACGGCAACGCAACACCGCATCTCCTCTTCCTCTGCGGCCCCACCGCGACGCAACGATGGTGCGCCTCCATTTGGTCGCGGGAGATAGGGCGCGCGGCAACGCAACACCAACACGCCTCTCCTCCCGCGACCGTACCCGACTGCGAGGGACAGAAGAACTGTCCCTCGAACCCGCCCCTTTGGACGCATCCTGCGCAGGCCTCCGTCAAGCCCACGCGAAGCGTCCCCTCCTGGATCCCTCTTAGCTTCACCGCGGGTGACCCATCCACGGTTACTGAGCCCCCCACCACGACAAGGTGGAGATCCCACGGGGGGGATAAAACAAAGTCTGTCTTCTGTCTGTCTGTCCCTATGTATGCTTAAATCTTAAAAACTACGCAACGGATTTTAATGCGTTTTTTTTTAATAGATGGAATGATTCAAGAGGAAGGTTTATATGTATAATTGACGCGGGCGAAGCCGCTGGCGACGTCTAGTAGAATATAAAAGCCTGAGGAAGTGATTCGGTCTGTGTTTGTGGAAGTTAACTTTCTGTCAAATGCAACTAGATTTAAGTCTCTGGTTAGAGCGGTATGATTCATATTCTGGCCTGACCAGGTGAGACCATGCAACCGGGACGACGCGCGACCCTCGGATGATAATGATCCTTTTTTGTCTTATTTGTCGATTACGTGAATCTCTGCAAGCTGTTTCTTCTTTCATATAGTAAGTACTACGACAAACAGTATAAGAACTCGCTGGTCTGGCCAACGTTGTTCTGCCATACATTGAAATAAAATACTTCTTTATTTTGTGTAAATTTTTAGGTACATACTTACGAAACCGTCATATTTAAAAAAAATATTGTTTTACGCTATTGTTTCAGTGTCGAACAAGAACAGTTCAGTCCAAAGCGTTTTGGTCGTCTTTATAATCAGATATTTTGTAATATGCTTTTGAATATAATTTGGCTTTTACAATAATTTTGAACTTATCTAATATAAAAAATTCTCGTGTCACAGTTTTCGTTCCCATACTCCTCCGAAACGGCTTGACCGATTTTGATGAAATTTTTTGTGCTTATCCGGTATCTATGAGAATCGGCCAACATCTATTTTTCAAAAAAAAAAAAAAAGAAAAATTTTGCAAAACAACGTTTGCCGGGTCAGCTAGTTAATAGATATATTTCTTATGTTATAAGGGAGCATGTTATAAAAGCGTATACACAGCCCATAAAACAGCTACTTATGTTGTGGAGACGTGTGCTATGTACCACGAGATTATTTCTGTTTCTTCTATTTACAGTATGTATATCATATTTTTTACAAAATTTCTCAGTATTCTTATGGACATATAACCAATATTCCTAAATATGTTGTAATATAACAGTTAGAAAGTTTATTTCTTTGAACTTTTCTCTTAGAGAAACTCGTGGACCGAGGTTGTACATTCCCTTTATAGCTCATTTCTGCAGAACCGCAGTTGTCTATTGTATTTAGGTCTGCAGCATTCCCCCAGAGAAGAGTCCCATACAACATTATACTATGATTACTATGAAAGTAACTGAAATAAACCATTTTAGCTGTATCTATATCTATGGGGCGTACTGCATAAGCTTCAGAACTGAGTTTGCCCGATAGCCTTTCTATAGTTGGACTCCATTGTAGTTTGGTGTCGAGCACAATACCTGAAAACATGATTGTCTCGACGGGCTCAATCCTAGATTCATTAAGTAGCACATTGGTTTCCATTTGTTTAACATTGGGCATTGAGAATTTTAAAAGTTTCGTTTTCTTATTATTAAGTAATAGATTATTACATTAAACCAATTATTCCCATTACCAGTATTTCTGTATAGGAACACCCTACTAAGTGGTTTATTTTCTATGGCCTATTCTCATACCCACAAATGTCATAAAATTCGATCCGATCCGATAAAATCCATGACACGAGATTTTGATATAAATTACACAAACTGACACCAAACCTACCGTACTACACCTCCACAATAAAAACCATTCACAACTGCATTAGTTTAACACATTTCTACTCCAAAGAATAAAATTCCAAGCCACCGATACGGATGGCTGCAAGTAAAATGCAATGCATATTTTATGCAAAATGCTTCATTATGCACCTTTGAAACTCATACTATTGTATTTTTGGACTATAGCAATGTAAAACGGCTGAAGTTTTATGAGAAACGCTAATAGGAATGCAGTTAAAGTTGGGTTACAATTTTTTTTTAGTTTTTATATTCGCGCGCGGTGTGAAATTTTGTAAAGAAAACGATCTTCTGTAATACTGTCTAGCATTTTATGTCCGTTACTTGAATGGTTGGCTCCTGCAGGACAGGATTTATTCTAGTGAGAATTAGAAAACGTAAAACTCATTATAGTATTTATGTTGGTAAGTATTTCATAGTATAGTAATGATGTATATTAATATAGTTATTTTATTCCTTTATCTTTCATCTTCGATGCTGCTCAGATAAGGCTTCGTAGTGCGAAATAATATTACGATTATTTCAACACATTATGGTAAGAATACAACACCTGTCTACATACACAGGTCAAAGTTGGGACCAGAGCAAGACAATTATGATTTGTATAATATACCTATACAAATCATAATTGTCTTGCTCTGGTCCCAATTTGATTGGGGTCGGCGCAATATGTACTTCGCTTCCACACTTCTCTGATCTTTCATCGTTTACCCCTTTCTCTTTCACATCCAAAGGTATATGTACAAAGATGCAGTAATTTTACTCGCGAAACACCTGCGATAATTACGTCTGCTTTACGATTGTTAGTTAATATTGGCGGCGATAACACGATCGTAAAAACTTGTGAACCAACCAAAGTTACAATATTAAACATTTTATGGGCGAAAGATTGGGTATTTCGAAGTTGAATAATTTATCTAATCAGAATATACTTTACTGCCTCCGTGGTCCAGTGGATAGCGTATGTCACTGCTGATCGGTGGTCCCGGGTTCGATTCCCGGGTCGGGCAAAAGTGTTACTGGGTTTTGCCGAATTCTCAGTAACAGCACGGAGTCTGGTGATGTGCCCGGTAACGGCAATTGGCTCGCCCCTTATTACGTGGGATCTAAAAATTCATGGCGAAATGTGGGTGTAATATTACACCTCTGCCTACCCCTTCGGGGATACAGGCGTGAGCCTTTAAAAAATAATATACTTTACCGATATAATTTTGAAACGCTTGTAGCGGGACTGGGCATGCTGTTTGTAATAGATCGGTAAGTTAAGCGACGTTGCCAGAGGCTCCTCCCCGGATTGCCACGCAATGAAGAAGAGACCGCGGTGGTTTTTAGTGCGTAGGCTGAACTTGCTAAAGCTATGAGTGGCCTAAAAACTCCAGCACCAGAATGGGGCACACACTCACGCGAAAGAAGATTAATAATTTGAGCACAATATCCTTTATTGATTGAATACCTATAATTATGACGACCTGCCTGACATATCCAATGGACCAAGCAACCTTTTGGAATTAATCTGAAGATGCGCACGCCAAATGCTAAAATTATTGCTATACATAGGTATCATACTGTACAGTGTAAATTGATGAGACATTTTCTAACATATAACTTACTAGATGAGCCCGCGGTTACACCCACGTTATTTAAGGCTGCTGCTCCGCTCCCGTGGTTCATGGCGTGAAGTTGTATAGCCTATAGCCTTCCTCAATAAATGGGCTATCTAAAGTAGTTCCTGAGATAAGCGCGTTCTAGTAAACAAACAAACAAACTCTTCAGCTTTATATATTAGTATAAGATGTTATAAGTAGCACCTTAAGCTTTTATTTTTATTAGAGTTCCGTGCAATAAAAAACCTTATAAGCATTCAGATATTATTGGTAGGTATGCCAACGTACGATTTATTAAGTAAATATTGATGTTGAACTAACATCGGCGATCAACATGACCTTTCAATGTCACTCTAATGGACGATCTAAATAAACTTAATTCTGAGTTACGCAAGCAATATCCGAATGTTACAGCGAATCGAAGCACATAAACAAATACCTTTATTTTAACTAGAAAAATGAAGCGCGCATGGCTACGTTTGACTTGGTGTTCGATATACTTAGATTGCAAAAGTTAAGCAACGTCTGCAGAAGTCACCATTTCGATGGGTGACCGTTTGAGCAGTAAGATCAAGGGCATATTTGGTTAAAGCTAGCTTTAAAATGAGTGGATTTACAATACCTTATAAGGTGTAACATAGGTAGGTAGGTACATATATAATTACGAAATATCTTGAAACAAAATTATTCGTACATCTCAATCCATTCTTGGAACTAATTATATTATTTTTATACACATCAATAGATCTTTCATAGAATAGATGACACATCACGCCATTTCAAAAGACAAAGCCATTTGTTTATCCTCAGTGCGAGAGAGTAGGTGCCGAGATGTGTTTCACGAACGGTTTCTGACTAAATATAGTGTCATCTTTATACTGAGAGATGAGCAATATATCCAGGAATCATACATATATATCGATGCCAGGAATATATTTGAATTGAAGATATCCAAGAATAGTCGACAAAGGCTTAACGAATTATGATGATGAGCGATCTATACAGAACGTGTAAAAGAAGTAAGTAAGGCTCTGAGATGGTAATTATCGGATTTATCAAAAAGGCATAGGAGACACATGCTGAGGACCATCCAAAAGAAGGCCCAGAAAGGCTCTAATTTTATTTTTACTTGATTTGTCTGAACTAAATAAAATAAAATTAAACATTGAATCATTAACTATCATAGCAGCGAACTGTTCGTAGTACTAACTTCTTAACCTTCAACGGGATTCACAATTCTTTAGCATTTGGCATGGTCTAAGATGGTCCTGGATATATAGTAGGTACATTAACTTATTTTTTTTTTAAACAAAACTAGATGCACAGCTCGACCTGGACATTAATCGTTGCTTCCCGATCCCGTTAGAATTTCGGGAAATCCCTTCTTTTCGCAACCCTACGCCCGTCATCAGCCCATTATATTGTCCCACTGCTGGGCATAGCCCATTTCTCACTATGATAAGGGTAAGGCCATAGTCCACCACGCTGGCCTAGTGAGGGTTGGCAGACTGCACATGTCTTTCGAGAATATTATGGAGAACTCTCAGGCACGCAGGTTTTCCTTCACCGATTAGCAAGCGATAATTAACAATTTAATACGCACTGAACTCCGAAAAGTCATTGGTGCGTGCCGTGGATTCGAACCCGAGACCCTCTGCGTAGCAGTCTGTCGTTCTCTCCACTCAGCTATCGCCGCTTCGAAAATTTCACACTATTTTGAAAACCTGACAGACTATATACACAAACTGATTTGTGTTGGTGTGTATCTGATTGACAATTATAGATCAATCAAGTTAAATTACAACATTACAAACATTTTACTTTACAGTACATCAAATTTTTATTGTTAATAATTCGGTTCCATGTTATACAATTACACAATTTAGAAAACGAGTCAAATTAACAATTGATTTGATCAAATAAATATATAGCATACGTACCTTGAATTTAATATACCTATAACTTTTATATATTTTAGACTATAATCAAACACAGCGATTGCCTTCATATGTGCCATGGCCATGGCATTTATAGACCATCCAACAACGGTTTATATAAAATTCAGACAGTTTTATTGTTAAACATGGTCCTAACGTTTTCTTTGTACAATTTATCAAACGGAAACTAAAACATACATCTTAACAAGTCTTAAATCTCCTAAATTCGATATAAAATTTTTTTTGCCTATGGCGTCCCACTGCTGGGCAAAGTCCTTGCCCCTGGATTTCCATAAATGGCGGTCATTGGCAATCTCTGGCCAGTCGCCCTCAAAAGCATCTAGGTCATTCTAGGTCATCCCGCCGTATTTTAGTTCAACTAAAAACAACAACCTTATTCAGTACTGAACTCAAAACTGAGTATTAAGTAGTCTTTGTTTTGTAGTCAGGGCTGAATATTTATTTATCGTAGTAATATCTTTGCAGAGGTCTATGTCCCGCGTTGGACTTCAAGCTGAGATTTTAAATATCCCTTATGAATATCCTCACACAAACAGACATTTATAACTGCTCTACCTTACCAGTCACGAAAGCTCTCTTAATGCAACTAATACCAATGCAGGCAACTATTTTCTATCAACAGATACCGAATAACCCCATACTATAATAAAATACATAAAGGAATAACACAGATTTTCGTCCAGAATCCACACTTGACAGGACCTTGTCCGGTGGCACCAGTGGTAAAATACATATAAAAGATTTCATACGCCGTTTAAAAATCAAACAAGCGACGCTCCAGGCACATCCGACCTGTGTCAACATGCTGCCCGGTTAGGTTGATCGAAGGCAAAACAGGGTTTAACAATTTACCGTACCTTACTCGCTGATATTTACGGAAACGCCTGTGATAATAGTGTTTTAGCTTGGTTCTAGGGAGCTTCTGTTTAGCATTTTGGTTTAAACCGACTTCTCGGTTCAGAGGTTCTTATTTCAGCAGTTTTCTTTTACGTATGCTACCTCAGCACTCCGTTTAGTATTTATAAAGCGATTACAATTAAAATATTTTTTAAATTTTGTACCTTATAAAGGACTTACAGAGACACTGCAAGGGTGGAATATTTAAAAATCCTCCTGTAGTGCCTAAATATGTACCTTCATCTGAAAAGGAACTTAGGTACTATCCAAATGTATTATTATAAATATATGGCCCAATTTATTTATTTACCTCAACCACCCTATTTTACAAGCTCATTTTAGTTTTGTGGGTGTGTTATACACCTCTGCCTACCCCTTCAGGGATAAAAGAAAGGCGTGAAGTTATGTTTTGTTTTGTCATTTTAGTTTTACCGAGAATGTAAAAATAAATTCTGAATTCGAATATTAGCGTATACCTGCCTACCCCTTCGGGGATACAGGCGTGAGTCTATAAATAAAATAAATTAGCGTATACATATATTACTTTTATTCTACGAATTACTTTTGTAACGTATTCCTAGAAGTTATTGCACAAACAATACATTATTTTGCTTGAATATTAGATCCAACTTAAAATATAGATGATCGAACTTAAAATGGATTTAGCCTCAGTGCCGGTCCAGGTCCACATTTAATTTTGATTATAATCATTTTCCTGCGTTCCGTAACTATGTCACCAAAGAAACCTAGTATTTGAACGCCAATTGAGCTAGAATAAATACGAACTAAATTCAGCAACCTTTACGTAAAGAGTTTATCCAAACCTTGATTGACATGAAACTGACCTCAAAAGCTATTCCACCGTACAAATAATTATTATAACTTCAAGTAACGAATACAAAACCTGAGCTATTATTTATATTTATAGAAAATCCCTTTCATCTACAAATATTCATAAATTAAAGTAGATAATAGACTACAAAACAAGATGTTACAAAGATATGACGGCGCTGAAGGATCTTGGAGCCACCTACAAATGATGAGTTAAAGCACTTAGATACAAAATCTGGAGCATTATACACAGAAATGACATCATGAAAACGTTCATCCTACAAATTATATAAATCATACAAAGTCAGGGAAGTTATACATAGATGAAACGTCACTAAAGTACCTTTCATCATCACCAACATTATCAGCCCTGTAAATATACTGTCCCACTGCTAGGCACGGGCCTCTTCTCACTATGAGAAAGTTAAGGCCATAGCCCACCACGCTGGCCAAGTGCGGGTTGTCAGATTTCACATGTCTTTCGCGAACATTATGGAGAACTCTCAGACATGCAGGTTTCCTGACGTTGTTTTCCTTCAGCGCAAAGCAAGCTATAATTAACAATTTACATACATACATAGACTCACGCCTGTTTCCCGGATGGGTAGGCAGAGACTACGGAACGCCATTTGCAACGATCCTGACATATCTTTCTTGCTTCATTCACTCCCATCAGATTCCTCATGCATGCTCTTCTGTTCAGGATACTTCTAACCTGTCCTGTTTTTAGGATTAACAATTTAAAACACACTTAACTTCGAAAAGTCATTGGTGTGCGCCGTGGGTTCGAACCCGAGACCCTCTGCGTAGCAGTCTGTCGGTCTCTCCACTAGGCTATCGCTGCTTTTCCATAAGTTCCTTTCATCCACCTAAAAATGACTATAACTTAAAGTAAAGCATACAAAACCAGAGGCAAAGATAAATATGAGCGTGTAGGAAAGTCAACAGTGCGGCAGCTGATTGATTACAACTGGTCACGTAATTAAGGTCGTCTGTTTACCGACGGACCGACAGACCGACGACGGTCCGACGGACCGGCGCACCGCCGGACCGATAAACCGACGGACAGAAATTGGCCCATCCGGAGGTGCATTTAATACGCATAAACGCGGGTTTATTGTGCTCCGGTAATGAGTGCGGTGTTGGAATTTTCGGCAAGTGTTGTTTTGCGTGTGGAAGATTTGGTTTCGGAATGGAATTGTTTTTAAGGAGCTAGCTACGTAACAGAAAATATAAGAGGAATACTAATTTATGTAAAGCAGCGATAGCCTAGTGGAGATACCAACAGACTGCCATGCAGAGGGTATCAGGTTCGAAACCACGGCGCGCACCACTGACATTTCGGAGTTATGTGCGTATTTAATTGTTAATTATCCGTGCCTCTGAAAACACGTTAAGCTGTCGGTCCCGGTGGTCATGAAGACCTTTGACAGTCGTTATAGGGCGTCATTAACTCTAAAAAACGGACACTAGTCTAAGCCATGGAATATCGCTATCCCTTTGGGTTGCGGAGGTCAGACGGCTGTCGCTCTGTAGAAAAGCCGATATTCTGTCACCTCTGGTTAGACCAGTAAGCGGACCCCGGGCTTCAAGGCTAGGACGATGACGATGACTAATATTTATGTAACCGTCTCCTTATCATCGTTTGTCCTGGTTACGATCCCAGACCTTCGCGTTGGAGCCCGAAGTCCTTGAAAATACCTTGTGTTTGCCCAAACGTTTTGTTGTATCTTCCTAAGTCACCTCTTACAACACCTTCGAAATTGGGTGGTGACATTTTGTATTCTTAATCCGTCACCAAGACCATTCGTCAGCGTTCCACTTTACGATTCACCAATCGTTGTTTCGAATCTGAGTGTTGACAGTGTCGACTGATTGGATAAATACTTCCAATAATTCCCGATTTGTACACATACGAAGCCGAGTTCAGGTCGACTGGTTGTTTGTAAGTCCTTCGTGTTACAGAACAAAGCAATATATTGGTTGTGTTTAGCGAGCTGGAAAAATAAAGCTTTATTCGTGGGTGTTTGATATTACTTACGAGATGTAGAGAGTGCGAGGTTAGATTGTTTGATTCGATAATACCAATGTAATCATTCAGATATGCATTTAAAAATATGTGTAAACCTTAACCCTATTTATAAAGAGGTTCATGAAAGTCTACTTTAAAATCAAGTCATTATAGTATATATTTGAATATTTGTTCTTTCGGCAAGCATTGTTTTCATCATTTCATTAATCTGCCATTGTAGCCATCACCAAATCCATCAATCAATACACAGAAAATACACAGTGGAAACTAAGCGGCGCAAGAAGCTGAATTTGGCATGTATGTACAGCTCTACAGGTAGTAGAGCCTTGCTGATTTCAGCATAAATGGGCCGGCTCGACCGGGGAAGTACTACCCTCTCACAGAAAATCGACATAAAGTAACAGTACTTAAACTGTTGCGTTTCGTTCGGTGAGTGAGAGTGCCGGAGGCCTGATCCTCTATTCCTTCTCTCTCATCCCACTCCTCATCCTATCCCTTTTCCCCAACCCCAAGAGGCGGCAACGCACTTGTGACTCCTGTGGTGTTGCTTGTGTCCATGGGCGGCGCTAAATGCTTACCATCAGGCGATCCGTCTGCTCGTTTGCCGCCTATTACTATAAAGAAAAAAAAATTCCTTGGGCAATGGAGTTTAGGAAATTCCTCTGCTAAGGTGGTAAGAAGTACAAAGCAATCGGAGCCGCGAGCGAAGTTTAGTAGCACATAAACTTTCAAAATTAAATAAAATAAGCACATGGAAAGCGGCTTAAGCCACCCGCGCAGGCGAACACAACGTTACTCACATTGTTCACAACATTTTTAAAAACATTGTGCACAAAACTACTACAACAAAATCTCATAGTTACTACTATGATATTTTGTCCTAGTTGTTTTATACGACTACTTTAGGAAACAGTAAACCGTTTTGTCGACAAAAACCCATTGTTCTATAAAAATAAAGCGCTTAAAAAGCAGGCTTGCTAAAGTTTTTGTAACCTGTTATTAATTTCTTTTATGAAGCTACTTGTTTTCAGTATAAATTGCCGGGATGTTGTTTCTGCAATGTTATACAAAGGATGGTTTATATTTTTGACTTTACAAGTAGTACAAAGACAAAGGTGATCGTTTATTGTGTTTTGAATTCGATTATAACATGGGACGACATTTTGTATGTATGAGCAACTTTTTATCAAGTCATTTCATCTCTACTCTTTTAATACTTGTTCTTCAAAACATTTCAACTTTACTTGCGCCTTCTCGTTTCCTAAATATAGCCTTATGTAAGTATCTCAAAAATAAAGTTTAAGTATTTTATTACTTTTTGTTATGTAAGTAGATGTTTATTTTACTACCACGCTAAAACGACTTAATGGTTTTATGAATATGAAATAATATGTATGTATACAGAACTTCATAGTTTTTAAATGTATTAGCATATAGGCTACCTTTATCAAATAACCACACATGGCCGAAGCTGTGGACTGAAACTTGTCTATACTAATATTATAAAGCTGAAGAGTTTGTTTGTTTGGCTGATCGCACTAATCTCAGCAACTTCTGATCCGATGTGATTTTTTTTTGTTGTACAATACCTCATTTACCGAAAAAGGTTGTAGGCTATATAACTCAAATACCAACCATATCGGTGTCACCCAACTAGTTACCATAATAAGGAAGGATAGACAGATATATCAATACTTGATACATACCAGGAACCAGATACAAAGACACAGTGAGAAATGCACAATAGGCGGTTTTATCAGTAAAAGCGATTTCTTCCAAGAAACCTTTAGATCGACATGAATAGATGGATCAAAGAAACAAAAATTAAATCGTATATATAAATAAGGATCAAGTGTCTGTCTGTGATTATAAAATAGATATTTCTTAATAATTTTAGTTAAATAAAAAATATTTAATTACATTATTATTATATTTAATTACATTTAGTTACATAAAACCAAGACATAAACCACCTTTATTTCTTTTCATAATTATCTTTATGTCTGTCTGGTTGTTTGTCTTTTGAAAATCCACTGATTTTGACCATTTACAAATTCGCTGACAACTGCTAGTACCTACCTGAATTGGTGTGGTTTAACATAACTGAATTTATCTCATAAAGAGAGGTGCAATAACCAACTTGTGAAAACAAAACAAGTAAACTAATACGAGATGTGTTGCTGTCTAGATGTGGTTGAGTCGTTTTATGTGTGTTATCGAGGTTTATAGTAATTCATCTTCTAACGAACTACTACATTAAATGAAGTCATATTTTTCCGAACATAAGGGACTTTGCTACGCGAGCGTTGCGTTGGGTGGTTTCGATTTCTAGGAAAAAACAATCTTTGTAAGATGTGTATGATTATTTGTTTTTTCCGTCTGTGTACGTTATTTATTTTACATATGTATTTATTTTACATGTTGGATATATGAGTATATGTATGTTTATCAGTTGTCTGTTTGCCGGATTACAGGCTCTGCCAATTAAAAATAACAAACATCTTAGGTACTATCCCACTATCCCAAACCCGAACGTAGGAAAATTTGACATTCATAAGTGTTACTTTGTAACATAAGCGACGTTCAATCGCTTAGGTTACAATAAAAATTTAAATTTTAATTCATTTCATTTGTCGGGTGAGTGTGTGGCCAACTTTGGTGTAACTTTAATTCAACTGATTTTACACAAAAAATATTACAACATTTTCTGTGAAATTGAATTATTGTTTTTGAAAATATCTGACCTCTTGTTAACATTTTACACGAACATACAGTGTAAGCCTAATTAAAAATGTTCAGTTGTAGGCATTTATTTTAAAAAGAATATTCACACGGCGGTAGAAGTTGTCTTTTTCTTTCACCCCTGATAGCCGATAAGATAAGACTTCGAAGTGCGTGTCGTGTCGAGGATTTTATTCCAAGAATGCTTACTTTGCCTTACTAACTGAATATGCATTAAATTTCTTACGTAACTGACTGACTGATAGACAAGCTGCAGCCAAAACTATTGGGCGCAAGAAGCTGAAATTCGTTTGAGAAGCGTAGGGGTGCACCAAGAAGGGATTTCCTGATATTTCCAAGGGATCGTGCAGAAATAGTTAAGTAAATAATAAAAAGTGCGGACGTAGCCGCGGGGGTATCCTCTGGTACAGTATAATTATGTGTAAAAATATGTATAAAAATGTAGTGCTCATAGTGAGACTTGACTTGCCGTTCGTAACAGATCGGCAAAGTTAAGCAACGCTTGCGCAGGTCAACACTTGGATGCGTGACCGTGTGTGGCATTTACATCTGAGCGCTACCGTACTTCGGCGGTCACGTAAAGCTGTCGGTTCCGGTTCTTGTCTAAGGATAAGGATCGTTAGGTGTCTGAAAAGTGCATGATGCCTAAAATATTTCAGACTTATACTTTGTGCCCGTAGTAGATGTTACATTGAAAAGGACTTTATTAAAGTACCTGTAAGTCAAATAGGTAAATATTTTTTATTCTCTCAAATTTTATAATTTCGTTTTAATTAGTAGATAAATATGTAACTAGTGAATTATTCACCTCACTGATCAAACAAAACCCAGCCGGCCAAAAGACTATCGATTTAAATAAATATCAAGAATTTACCAACTGTCTGCCCTAGCAATAATTACACGGCCCTAAATAAATAGAACCCAACTAAACGTACAAATACACACCATTTGCACCTGATATAAATAAATGTAAAGTTGAAATTCCAATATCAAGTATTGGTAATCATACTTTTTTGGATGGTCATCATATTCGATGACTTCACACTGTTATTTCTTTTCATCGTACATCTGTGTTCAAGCGTTTTATTATTTTCCTGTAAAGTCATTTAGGGTATCCGCACATCAGACTGGCTGAAAGTGCGTCACGTACCGTTAGCGGCGTAACGCGCGGACACCGTTATCATCACGTCACATTCTACTTTTTTGGTACCAGAGTTTGCTTTTTAGTCTAACCAAGTTCGTAAAACATTAGATTTTCCACAAAACGCTACCATCTGACGCTTGCCATACAACGGAATAGAAATATTCCATAGCTTACAGCAGTGCCATTAACTCATTATATTAAAGGATACTATTTATTTTTTATTTTTTTATTTATAGTCTCACGCCTGTATCCCCGAAGGGGTAGGCAGAGGTGTAAATATTACACCCACATTTCGCCATGAATTTTTAGGTCCCACGTAATAGGGGGCGAGCCTATTGCCGTTACCGGACACATCACCAGACTCCGAGCTGCTACTGAGTATTCGGAAAAACCCAGTAACACTTTTGCCCGACCCGGGAATCGAACCCGGGACCTCCGATCAGCAGTCACATACGCTATCCATTGGACCACGGAGGCAGTTAAGGGATACTGACTCCCCATAACGACTGCCAAACATCTTCGGTCATGCTAACAGGTCAAAAAGGTTCGATCTTACATCATACACTGACGTTCCAGCAGTACGGTCGCGTACATTGGGACGATACGCCGTACAGTCATCGTCAGTCAGATGTATGCGAGGGCCCTTCAACTTTTTTGAAGTAATAAAACACTTTGTGTTTAGAAGGAAGTGTTCTTGTTTTAATTTCAATGCTAGTTTTTATGTGCGGTGGAAGTTGGTAATTTAATTTATGATAATACATATAGCTTTTTGGAGGTCGATGTATATTTAAAAGGTGGGTAATACTGAATATTTCTTTCTTTATCTCTTTCATTCTACACAAAAGTATATGACCTTTTTCACTTCGGGTAAAAATAACAATTAAAATGATAATTTTATCAGGTACATAATCGGAACACTAGTTATCTTCTTATTTTATCATTGGGCTCTTATCAAATAACTAGAGGACGCCAGCAGCTACGCCTGCATTTTTTTTTAAATTTACCCGTTTTGGCCGATCCCGTAGGAATTTTGGGAAATCCCTTCTTAGTGCACCCCTACGGTCCCCAAGGAACATACATACCAAATTTCAGCTTCCTGCGCCCAATAGTTTCGGCTGTAGCGTGTCTATCAGTCAGTCAGTAACGCAAGGATTTTATATATTAAGATATGAAAAAAAATATAATTGAATGTTTCATAATATCATAATGAAATCAATTTGAAATTACTTGCATGTGTGGAGTAGTGCTTTAGGAAATCTCATCGTTGTTCAACACTGCTCGAGTGTAGAGGGTTTGATCACCACACCGGACAACATACACTTTGTTCATACATACATTCACACATCATCAGCCTTGTATATATACTGTCCCACTGCTGGGCACGGGCCTCTTCTCACTATGAGAAGGGAAGCCATAGTCCACCAAGCTGGCCTAGTGCAGGTTGGCAGACTTCACATGTTTTTCGAGAACATTATGGAGAACTCTCTGACATGCCGGTTTCCTCACGATGTTTCCCTTCACCGTTTAGCAAGCGATAATTAACAATTTAATACACACATAACTCCGTAAAGTCATTGATGCGCGCCGTGGATTCGAACCCGGACCCTCTACGTAGCAGTCTTTCGGTCTCTCCACTCGGCTATCGCTGCCTTCATTCATAATATACTCACGCTTTTTTCCATCGGGGTAGGTATATCGTGTTTCAAGTCCGGGTATTCGTTGTCTCCGTGGCTAGAATGTTTATAAATTCTTCATGATACGTGATAGTTCCCAATGCGAAATACCTAAGTCTTTACAAAAATAAGGTACTTATTTAAAAAAAAAATACATTCTTTTGCCTAAGCCACTAAACAACATTTGTCATTAACTTGACAAGGGACAAGGAACATAGGTTAAACAAACGACGAAAATGACATATAAACTAAGAGAAAACATTAAAATACTTTATCTAGGGCGTACAGCCGTTTGAGAATAGTTGGTGAAACTATTACAAAAGCACATAATTATTTTATTATGTAGTAACATTGTTTGCTTACTCAGAATAATGAGTCCTGTATTACTGTAACTTTACTTGGGTAACGTAACTCTTTAAAGAAATATTTTCGTCTATATCTCCATTAAACGAAATTACCTATATTTTGTAAACCCAATTGATAGACAATGTAATAATTGTCATAATAGTGGTATAGCGATTACTACTTATAAACTACTTATAGTCTCTGCCTACCCCAATGAGAGACAGGCGTGACGATAGATAGATAGATACTTATAAACGTAAAAGTTTGCGATGAAGGACGGAAGTTTGTTGCGTTTTTACGCAAAAAGTCTTCGAACGAATCTTGATAAAACTTTGGAATAACTTAATAGCTTTGACCCGATGACCGACCCACGCAGGAAAAGCCGCAAAGATAATAAGAGGACTGTAATTAAAATACATTTACGTATATTTTTCAGGGCTCAACAAGTTTCACTTACAACAGTAAGGCTCAGTTCCAGCACCTCTGAATAGGTCTTATCTTCCAGATAAATACGAAATTAGAAATAAATTTAACAGGAACTTATCAGACAGCTAAGAAATTGGCCGTAAAGCTCTTAAAAATTGCTCACATGTATAGATCAAAGGGAGTGAATAATCAGATAACATCTGATAGGAGAGAATGGAAGCGAAAGACATTCTGCGCCGAGTAATATGGGAAATAGATATACAGGGCAGGCAAAAGAGAAAGATTGGGATGCATAGGGTTCCCACCAAGAACTTAGGGTCCCAAGCCAACCTCACCTGCAAGTGGTGCACCTGCCGATCAACGGACGAGGCTCTGGCAAACAAAATATCCCGATAAGCGGCAATAGGCTCGCCACCTATTACGTGGGACCAAAACACTGGCGAAAAGTGGACGTTTAATATGCCTCTGCCTACCCCTTCGGGGAAACAGGCGTGAGTTTATGTATGTATGCAAAGATATCGCTTCATCACTTACAGGTCATTATTAATCTATCACGTTTATTATCTCTGACATTTGTTATGTGTCATCACTCACTTCGGTAGCAATAACAAGACGAATGATGACAAGGAGGATACACATATGGACAGTTTTTATACAAGGCTGACACTATACATACAGGGGGACAGGTAACGACCTATTCGGGGCCGTACATAAATCACCTCACACAATTTTTACGATTTTTCATCTCCCCCTCCCCCCCGCGTCCTTGTCACAACTGGTCTCATACATCACCATCACATTCTCCAAACAATGTCATACTTTATCGAGCCCCTCCCCCTTCTTAATGTGTGACGTAATTTCTGGATGATCCCTTCCTTGAAGAACATTGACGACGCACGTTAACAAGGAGTCCAAAATCAGCGATTTCTAAGATATTAACATTATAAACCCTTTGATTACTGAAGATTTCTTTAGCATGCAGAATGTTCCTTCCATATGTCAAAGCCGCCATTCGTCTTTGACAAACGAGGTAAGTTCGGTAACATAT
Source organism: Euclidia mi (assembly GCA_944739405.2). Taxonomy (NCBI): domain Eukaryota; kingdom Metazoa; phylum Arthropoda; class Insecta; order Lepidoptera; family Erebidae; genus Euclidia; species Euclidia mi. Next base: position 64,507,227 of record OX123195.2, read on the forward strand.
CAATGAGGAATAAATCCGCGGCAATTACATGCAAATGCGCGGGAACACGCAATATGGCGGCCTGTTTATTTGACATGTAACGCGGCACACAATTTGACAGTGTTTATGTTCATATCATACTGCCATCGTTCACGCATAGTTGTGTGGTGCAAGACATGTGCGTTAGGTCGCTACTTCACGAATGTCAAAACTCGTCGTATTCTGTAGCCGTTTCTGTTGAAACTGTTTACACAGATGCAGTATGGGGAGGAGAGTGTTACTACTAGTCCCAAAAGCAGTTAAAAATTCGTTGTACGAGTACCTATTGGTCGTGAAATTTTCTTTTATAATGAGATCTATATGTCACCCATGTGTTACCCCCTATTAATAATACATGTCCGAATAATCATATTACTTGTTATTTCAATTGACTGCTATTGTTTTTATTTACTGACTGTTCTAAATGTATTATAATGAATTTTAATATGATTTAACTGTAATTTTTAATGTTATATTTTATTTTATTTTAATCAGATTTATTTGTAATTGAAATTAAACTACAGTTTACGGATTTTATCGCGTTATATATATTGGTTTCACTTGTTTTAACATTTAAACCGAATGATCTAGAAACTACATTTTTATTACTAGCCAACGTTTCGAGTTCTTTACAGGATTCATGTTCACGGCAGACTGAGGTGGTATTTGTCTTTGTCTTGAATTTAAAAGTTATCTCAAAGTACCCGAACATTTTTCAACTATTGGTGTTACTATCTACGCAGAATGTGCTCACTGTGTCTTGATGTCTTCTGGTGACTTTGTCCTTCTTGGGTTTCATTAGCCTGATAACAGGGTCCCAAGCTGGAGGAACATTCCAACCATCTTCCCTATTGAAATTAGGATGTTTTTTAATTTCAATAGCTTCTCGTATCATTCTTGGAATAAAGCGGTGTTCTTTTGCGAGTATCTGTGGTTTATCAAATCGCAGGTAATGGTTGGTTCCTTGTTCTACATGTTCACACACAGCAGACTTCGTCGAGCGTTTGTGTTTAATGTCAGCTATATGTTCCTTTAGTCGAATGCCTAAGCTTCTCTTGGTTTGTCCAATGTATGAGAGCCCACACTCACAGTCTATCTTGTAAACCCCGGCCTCTTGTAAGGGTAACTGACTCTTGACAGATGGTAATAATTGGCTTATCTTCGTTGGCGGCTTGTAGAAAGTTTTGATTGAAGCTCGCTTCAAGATGTAGCCAATCTTGTCGGTCACGCCCTTGATGTATGGGAGGACAGCAGGTTGTCTCTCAACTGTGGCTGGCTTGTTCTTCGGGGATCTGTGACGTTGGCGTGACCGACAAGATTGGCTACATCTTGAAGCGAGCTTCAATCAAAACTTTCTACAAGCCGCCAACGAAGATAAGCCAATTATTACCATCTGTCAAGAGTCAGTTACCCTTACAAGAGGCCGGGGTTTACAAGATAGACTGTGAGTGTGGGCTCTCATACATTGGACAAACCAAGAGAAGCATAGGCATTCGACTAAAGGAACATATAGCTGACATTAAACACAAACGCTCGACGAAGTCTGCTGTGTGTGAACATGTAGAACAAGGAACCAACCATTACCTGCGATTTGATAAACCACAGATACTCGCAAAAGAACACCGCTTTATTCCAAGAATGATACGAGAAGCTATTGAAATTAAAAAACATCCTAATTTCAATAGGGAAGATGGTTGGAATGTTCCTCCAGCTTGGGACCCTGTTATCAGGCTAATGAAACCCAAGAAGGACAAAGTCACCAGAAGACATCAAGACACAGTGAGCACATTCTGCGTAGATAGTAACACCAATAGTTGAAAAATGTTCGGGTACTTTGAGATAACTTTTAAATTCAAGACAAAGACAAATACCACCTCAGTCTGCCGTGAACATGAATCCTGTAAAGAATTCGAAACGTCGGCTAGTAATTAAAATGTAGTTTCTAAATCATTCGGTTTAAATGTAAAAACAAGTGAAACCAATATAACGCGATAAAATCCGTAAACTGTAGTTTAATTTCAATGTGTAACATTCGCGTAAACCCAAGAAAATATTATTTGTAATTGTTATGTTTTATGAAATTTTTAATCCAAGTTAATTTATTTTTTAAATCCAACACATGATCTATCAATGGCTGTTACTGTGATTCTAAATGCATTTGAATGAATTTTAATGTTTTAAATGTAATATTTTATGTAATTTTTATTTAAATTATTTCCAATTTATTATGTTTTAAATTTTCAACACAATATTTCTATTGTTATGAAATAAATTACTTATGACTTTGTCTTTTAACTATACAGGTTTCACCTAGTTTAGAATGCAGGCTTTCCCATTAAATAACTACTACAAACTACCAAGAACAGATTTGTTATTAACCTGTATACATTTGTCATAATCTATGTATTTAGTTTTGGAAATAAATATAAAAACATTATGTAGCAAAATGGTAAAAAGTTTTACTTCCCAAATTCATACGTGTACAAGAAAATATACGCACTACCTTGAAAGGTAAATCGCCGCCGCTTGTGACAAACACGCGCTATCGTTAGCGCCGTCAGTTTTTTCACCAACACGAAAATTGGCAAGCGCTCTCACGTATCGACACCCAACACCGTTTGAACACAGCCTCTGTTTACGTTATAAACCTTTTTCGTACAGATAACCAAAGTTATGATGTTATAACGACAGTTTTTTTAAATGGAGCTAGAATTTTTCGCGTAGGCTACCGTATAAATCTACATGTACAAATAGGTTTTATGAGTAAGGATTTTGTGTTTGGATGCCGTGGCGGCATGTTGTAGCAGATTTGCGTACATGTTTTATATTTATAATATACTATGTTGCTGTTCTGCGGTTATATTTTTTCTGTTTTGACTGTCGACTTATTTTCTCTTTACTTTTCGACCATTATTATGTACTGCATGGCGCTTGCAACAGTGCTACAATAACATACTCAAAACAAAGATACCTGGTGCATATGTTGCCATATCCCAAAAGTCAAATTAAAACGAATGTGAATGTATGATAAATACATATATGATTATAGAGGCCTCTTAAGCCAGACTCTTTCTACAAAACCAACTCAAAATATGATGTAGAAGAGAAAATAGAAAGTAAATCCAAGCGTATATTTTCGTATCTTTTGTTGGTTTAATCTTAAAAATAACCATCTTAAAGATTGGTATCGGAAACGTGGAATTCAATAATACGATAGAACGTTCCTAATCCGAGAAAAAATATCAAAATTAATTAAAAAGGATGGGAAGGAAGTGCTTGATATTAAAAGGTACCGAATTCTTTTTATTAATCATTTTTTCCTTTCAGTAAAATCTCTTGTGGATTCTTTCTATTAAAATATATTGGATATCAAGTTTTTTAAGGAATTAAAAGCTGATATAGATGGGTATTTGTCATTCAAGTGATGGCAGCTTATTAAAAAGATTTAATACGTTATGGTACGCTGATTTAAAGAAGTAGAAGAAGAAGTAGAAGCAGTACAGATTTTGATGATAGGTTTATCCTTCAATTACTTTCTTTGTCTGATACGTCTAACTTCTAATGTATATATTTTTGACTTCTCGGATAAATATCACATTTCACTTAAAATTTTATCTTTATGACAGCCGAATCCGACGACTTAGCGTATTCTCCTAGGTATAACTCAGCATGAGGCAAGCAAACAAGTAACTTTTTAAAATAATCAGATCAAAATTTAAAAATGACGCACTTGAATAAATAAATGTAACTTATCTTCATTCGCATTAAAATCTCTATAAATTCGCTTCATAAATATACTTCTTGCCTTTTAGTAACCAGTATACCTAAATTTTTTTAAATGAATTTAAAGTTTCAACGAACCGACTGTAGTACGCCTGGAATTGTAATTTAGATTAATTCGAATATTCAGATTTATAGAAGTTTGCAACTTAGACAGAATTGAACGAAGGTAGGTACGGTTAGACTAAAGTAAAATAGAGTCTGTTTCTTGGCAGCTAGTTTGTAAAGACGAGGCGACTCAATGGATTTCATCTTATAATCGTGGATTTTAAGACGCGATTACTGCCGCTCTACTATTTTCGCTTTGAATGTTGGTACAGTTTTATTGTATTATATAGGGTAATGTATTTGAGTTTCGTTGAAGTGTCTTGGTTCTAAGAAATGTTTCCTCATCGTATCAAGAGACGACGGACTCCAATAGGGAAATCTTGAATGCAGCTGGAACAACGCTAGAATGATGATGAGATAAGAATGATATTTTGATTCTAGAAAGGTAAGTAAACTTCTCTAACGTTTAAAGTTTCACACAAATTCCTCACAACATAACTTCACGCCTTTTATCCCCGAAGGGGTAGGCAGAGGTGTATTACACACCCACACTTCGCCAGTTCTGTTTCGGTCCCAATGTAATAGGGGGCGAGCCTATTGCCATCTACCGGGCACATCTTTAAGCGAACGATAACTAATTTATATTGCAAACATAACTTCGAAAAGTCAGAGGTGTGTGCCCGGGGTACCTGGGGATCGACCCCGAGACCATCGTCTCGGCAGTCTGTTACGTACACCACTGGGCTATCTCCGCGGTCTTCACTTAAATATCATATATTTTCCTCTTCATTAAGATACCTTAAACTACAACTAACTACCGAAATAGTTTACTACAACCTAAATAATATAGTTCAAAGCCATCCTATACATACATGCGTGTCACGTACGCAATCAAACCTACGATCTGCGCAGTGAAAGAAAATGTGCCGGCACTTCGTCATGATGTTTATCACATAGTAAGAATAGAGGCTACGTTTGCCTTACTATTAAAATATATAAAAATTATTTTTAAATAAAAAAGAAAACCGACTTCAAAAATCACTAAGGAAGTAAAAAGCAAAAAATAATTGGTTTTGGAGCAAAACTTTTAGGAGTCGGTGTAGTTGTTAGATAAATAGGTACCTACTACCAGTTTTATAACAAAACATATTTATTATGTCTACAAATAGATATGTACAAATAACGAACAGAATATCTTCGAAATAAATCGTTCGAGACGTTCAGACGAGTTCATCCAATCTTCAATCTTATCACGTACCTATTGAAAATTGCGGACTTCGAAGTTTTCCGACAAAAATTGTTCATTATTTTTCAATTCGATTTCTGTTACTCTCCATATATTTTACATGTGTTACGAGTATATAAATAAAGTTAACCTCTGGGACGCCGGCTGGGACATACGTATGTCCCAGGAAAATTTGTCCCGTCCAGCGCTTGCGGGTAACACGTATGTCCCGCAACGACAGCGCCATATTTCACTACTTGAAATGACGTTAAGATAATTCCACCGATAAGATTATGCCCCACTATTGCAAAGTATGAATAATTTTTCTAATTCCGCATTGTAATTGGTTGTCATTTTTATAGACCTTTTTTACAAAAATAAGGACTGAAAATTGTTTGCCTCAAGTTCATCTACGCGCGCGTCGGAGTGACGACAGCTCTGCTTTGAAAAAACGTGTAGCGACGCAATCTCGTAATTTCACCGTATGTATTTATCTCATTATACTCGGAAACTAATCTTGTTTGCTATAAAATATAGTTAAGATATCATCATTGCATCATCAAATTATAAAGAAAAACGATTTTCAAAATATCGTGTGTGTGTGTGTACTGAGAGCTCACATTTATGTTTGCGGATTTTTGCAGTTTAACTACCAATAGTGCTTAGTAAAAGTTGTGGAAATATTTGTAAAACGAATATATAAAATATGGTAAAAGAACAATAAAACCAGTGCCAAGATAAATACAGATCGATATTATAAAAAAAATTACTAAGCACTGTAAGGCTCCATATTTTTGTAATTGTTGTATTTCATTATATTTTAAACAATTAGCATTTGCATAGTGTGTGAACTGAGGGCCCACCAACAAAATCATAAAGTTTACAAAATTTACCACTATTTGTGATCTTTCTTTAAATTTAAAATTTTCCTTGTAATTTTTGCTAAAGATTGGATTATGAATATTTAATGTTCATGTTATAGTCACAGATATGACAATTAGTCAGATGGAACGCGCGGCACAGTTGCGTGCGGCCACTAAAGCAAATACAAAATTGAAAAGCGAATACAAACTCGTCTCAGTGCGCTACGAAGCATCGTACAGTTCACGCGTCACGATCACTTCAACTTTTAAATTCTCAAAATGCCGTCTTGTGTTCTTAAACACTGTAAAAGTTGTTCCTAAAAACAAAAACAGGAAAATGGAATATCTTTTCACAGGTAACTATTGATAATTTGACTGTTTCCTATTTTAATTTCGATAAAATTCGTATTTGTGCTAGAAATATGTAAGTGTTGCCAGTTTTTGTCGACGCCGTTCTGCCTGAATTAGGGAAAATGCACTTGTCAATTGATTATGTGATAATGATTGTCATGTAAAGTATATTGTAGATATATCTTCTTTCTCATAAATATAGTAATAGAATTTCAATTTCCATTAGTATATACCTTACATTATATTGTTTTGAGTTCGATCCCCAAACGATATCCTAATATTCGTGTACACCCTGCTACTCGTCAAGCTTATACACTTTGTCCTTTGCACCGTTCTTATGGCGTAAAGAATAAGTATCAAAATCGTACAGCAACTGTTTAGCTTGACTTGGCGCCGTGTGTACATACATACTTATGGCGTAGGGAATAAGTAGCAAAATCGTACAGCAACTGTTTAGCTTAACTTGGCACCGTGTGTACATACATACTTATGGCGTAAGGAATAAGTATCAAAATCGTACAGCAACTGTTTAGCTTGACTTGGTGCCGTGTGTACATACATACTATTTATTTCTCAACTAATCGACGCCAGCGGCTTCGCACGCACATATTTTCTTATTTCTCGTTTTGCCCGATCCCGTGGGAATTTCGAGAAATCCCGTCTTGGTGCACCCCTACGGTTCCCAAGAAACATACATGCTAAATTTCAGCTTCATGCGCCGAGTAGTTTCGGCTGTAGCTTGTCTGTCAGTCAGTCAGTAACGCAAGGATTTTATATATACAGATTTACGAAGTAGTTAAAACTTAATTCGGTACCTACATTTAAGAAATGTATTTATAAAAGCATTAATTAAATCCATGGTAAATTCTTCAAAACCGCAAATGAATATAAGAATATTACATAACTATATGCAAAATACTGGGAGATTATTCATAATCTGGCAACTTTTCACACACATAGACGCGCGTGTCCGTACAGTGCCAGTCGCCAAAGGTCACGCACACATAGCTGTCAACGTGCCACGCTTAGTTGGACGAATGCGCTCTATCTGACTAATTCTCATATCTATGGTTATAGTCTATTAATTATGAGATAATTTTTTGTGGTCCCTCAGGAACTCAGGACCACAGAAAGACGTTTGTATTTTTTTATTATCTATTCACTTTAGGTTTTTTAATGTTGTGTAGATGTTTATTCATGTTTTACTAATGGTCTATAACCAAAATTTGTTGGTGAACTCATTATATATCTAGATGTGGGAGCTTATGTGTGTGAACTGAGGGACCCACTTAAGACGATATATCTTTTGAATTATGTCTTTACAAGCTCTAATATTCGTTTTACAAATATTGCCACAACTTTTCCTAAGCACTATTGTTAGTTAAACTGCAAAAATCCGCAAAAATAAAAGTGGGCTCTCAGTACACACATACACAAAATATCATTATCAAAAATGGCGGCAAGTTGTAAATACAACCGTTCGCGTTTCAGTTTTGTAAGATTAGGTAGTTAAAAGTTGGTGCTATTACTCATAACCTTTCTTATTTATCACAAACTAATGAGTTAACAATAATAAAATAAAAAACTTATGATTTTCATATTTATGAAAGTGTATATAAATCGGCACAGTTCCGCGCGCGATTATGGCGGCCGTTTCGTATTCCGATGATGTGTTGAAACTTTTGTTGATTCATAAAAATATAAGTGAAGTTGATAATAAATTCAATAATTAATTAAGTAAGGTATATAAAGTGCTGTGAATAATTGCTAAAATGATAAATATTTGTGAGATAGCGTGTGTTGAAAGTTTTATTGAAGAGGATTTTTTCGTATTTTCTAGTTTTATTTCAACGAACTGCAGAGAAAAGGTATTTATACATTATATATCTAGAATAACTTTTTAATATATATTTCAAGGATGCAGAAACCGTCATTACTTTTGTGATACGTTTAAAACTAATTGAGATATAGGTAACATAATGACACCGGTCAGCCGTTGCTCGATGAAGAGGTAAAGCAGCCGGCACTACCGGACAATTTTTATTTTTCACGCCCGGAGCGGGAGTGGTTAATATGGCGACGTTATTTTTTTTAGCTTACATAATAATAATATTTATTTGCATAAACATGTGTTGTGTATAGGTGTTCAAGGTTAAACAGAATCAGCATGTTTTTATCCATTAAGCAATGTTTATTATTTATCGACGTCATAAACGGGACCGCTTTCTAGTCTAACCACATTTGACAGAATAATACCTGTTCCATAGAACAACTGCCGTCCGACCTTTGCAACCCAGAGATATAGCAATTTTCCAAGGCTAAGATCAATGTTAGAATAATTAGGGTCTGCGGGGAGGAGTACCCTTGGTACGTTAAATGACAGTCGGGACTGATATCTTGACGATATAACGCTCACTTCAGGTAAAGATCACGACTCTGTGCTGCACACCAAACTTCCATCAAATGGCACGCTTGCGATTCATTTCAACTTTTTTGAAGTCTGTTCTTCTCACACCTCTTAGTAAAAGACATCTTAATTCTATGTAGAGTGCCTTGCGTGACAGCTTACGACGCAATCCGATGCAATACACGCAAACACTTGACACTGCTACAGTATCATCCCCCTACTTAACCCCATACAATTAAAACATGTTTTGTCATAAAACAGGATATGTCCGCGATAAAATCAAAGCAAATAAATAAAGATAGGCGAGGGGACAACGTTGATATGCATACGAGCACGAATACGAATTATTTACGGTACAGTCGGCGACATAATTATCTCGTAAAATAAAATTTCTTAATTATTATTTAGCGTCAGTTATACATATAAAGAGTAATCTTCTCCAAAAAAAATGGCACACTGGCTTTTCGAAGTAAAACTTATCTGAGTGTGAGTGTGAGTTGAATGTTTTACTTAAATAAATTCGATTTCGGCAAAATTTCTAAAAGTATGAGTCAGAGCTACTCACTACAACAACCTTCTCGTAGTGATAAAGGGGTCTGTGCCCAGCAGTGTGATAGTTTACATACAGGGCAGACATTCATCGTCATCGTCTTCTTGGCTTTTCACTATGGCGCCCAGGGTAGTATATTAGCTTTTCTAGGTCCAGATTTGTAAGAATATTAGCTATTCTAGGCTAATATTTCTTATTCGGATATACGTTTTGCTTTATGACTAGGTACTATGACTCAATATCTGTCTTTCAGTATAGCAACATAACCAATCATCTAAAATAAAAAAATATACATGCATGCGTATCTCTTATGCTGACTGTCCACAGACAAAAATGGTGGCGCGTATGCGGCGTTTGTGAGGAATACCCTTTTCAAACAAAATTTCTGTTTCCGTACGGATTTATCGGGGGTGCTATTAATACACAGATTGAGGTGTACAGAACGGATGACACGAATGTTTTGAATAAAATGTTGTGATTTTTGACTTATGTGATTGTGGTGATATGGGGTTTTGAGGACTTAGCGATGTGAAATGGCTTCACGCTTTTACAACATAAGGTTCAGCTGGCCACGTTAGGTATCTTTAGTAATCCCTAATTAATGTTGTTGTTGTTGTAAATAGGTTTTCATATTTATATGATGTATTTTAGCGTTAAAAAAGGCGTAGCCTTTGGAGATAAAAGTAGCCTACTTATTGTCAAAAACATAACATTTTAAGTGTGTGTTGTTTTCTCGTGGTATAAGAATTTATTCTAGAACTGCGAAATACTTTACAACTTTTACAAGTCCTTATGAGTTTTATTTTCCATTTCAAGTTAGCCTCCACCCGCACTACGAATAAATCTGGTATCGCCAAAGTTTACACACAGTGCAAAGTAAAGCGTTCTAGCGACCTATGCATCGGGACTACAGTACCACATAAACCACTAGGACACACGTGCAGTCAATATAGATCTTAGTATTCATAAGAACTCAAAATCCTATGTCCATATTCCATCATAAGGTCGCAAAATCCTATGCCCATATTCCATGGAAAGTGAATAAGATGTCACCTCACCAACATTTTGCCTAGCCTTACAGTAATTGGGCAAAACCATTATCAACCTTCACATATCTTATACCATAGAATAAATATATCCCCAATACGTCTTCTAAAACGTTCCGGGGACAAAGGCGTGGAAATTCTATTATTTACGGTGACCCATCGTAATTTGTCAATTTGGGTGATCTCTTATCTGCCATAGGCCATGGGACGAGGGATGGCACGACAGTTTTGTTATATCAATTCGTATGTGGAAGTGGAAATGAATTTAGATGTATGGTTTAGAAGAAACTGTTCATGTGATTAATTGTTTGAATTTCGATGTATGAGGTTTGAAATTTTTATGTTTATAAAGGCAACTTCCGGACTAGGTATAAATCCTAAGCCGCGAAGACCTTAACATACATCCCATTAAAGGATATACCTATAGAACGCTAGCATACAAAAGAACAATTTGTAGACGACACAAAGTGTTGTCTCATGTGAGGATCAGACCCATGACACTCGGCGCAATGCTTTTTTTTATTGATGCCTATCAGAATGACTGCGTGCCGCCTGATGTTAAGTGTACAAAGCTAAAGCGAGTTGACCATTTGAACAGTGCAGTTGTCTAGAGTTCGGGCTATGAATGGGTAAGTTTTATACAGAGAGCAGAGGAAGCGATTAATTCATCCAGTCTTAGCCCAAGGCAAAGGATCTAAACACATGGACCAAGTTTCTTGGCGCTAAGAATTTAACAATGTACAATTACCTGTATCTTCACTGATGTCAGGCCTGGAACTAAGTTAGGGAAAAACAAACAAAACTAAGGTGGCCACGATAGATTGAATGAATTATCTACTTAGCTGTTCCTTCCAACTTGATGTCCTCTCCGTTGGCACGAGGGCACGATGCACGTTCACAGGATTCACAAATCAGTTTTGCAAATGTCAATGTTCAACTCAACTTTTGCCGGGCAAACCAAAGGCGGCAGTTTATGAGAATTCACAGTACAAATTCGCGAAGCTGGTTTATGTGCTTTCAAAAGGCGATCAATTTGTTAATTAGGTACAAGGCACGCGAGAGGGCAAACGGCGTGTTAATTTTCAAGGCGGGAACGAAAAGTGACAGTTCAGTGTGACCATTGTCAGAAATTTTCAATAGACTAAACAAAATGTTACTCAATCGATCTAATCGATTTGACTTATAATAAACACTAATTCTATTTCAAACATCCACCCGCCCCGGACCGGCCTACTGGTCCGCTTATCAGTTGGTAGACGTGACAATGTTGCAACCGCTCTCCTCAGAATCGAATCGTCCACCAAGACCTCAGCAAATCGGGGAACTCCATCAGCCCCAGTTACCAAACGAAGGATGCGCCCCTGCGCCATCTGAGTGGCGGAAGGTTAGCCTCCTTGATCAAAACGAGGTCACCAATCTTAGGTGGATCGGTCTTGTCGGTCCACTTAACGCGTTGCTGGAGTATGTGCAAATATTCCAAATTCCAGCGTTTCCAAAAGCTCTGAGTAATCTGGCGTACCAATTCAAAACGCGAGAGACGACCAAGTCTCGTATCAATATAGGGGTACTCAGGCAAGGCGACAAGTGGGCGACCAATCAAAAAATGGCCCGGCGTAAGGGCCTCCAAATCATTCGGATCTGAGGAGATCGGGCACAATGGCCGAGAGTTCAAAACGGCCTCAATCTTACAAAACACAGTTGCGAGTTCCTCAAATGTAAGGACAGATTCACCGATTGTCCTGCGCAAGTGTGTTTTGGCCGATTTTACAGCGGCCTCAAAAATACCACCCCAGTGTGGACAATTTGGTGGTGAAAACAACCAATTTATCCCACGTCGGGCAAGCCTATCACCTATATCAGCCTTGTATGTTTCAAGGAAGTTAACAACATCATTCAAATAATTATAGGTGCCCTTGAAGTTAGTGCCGCAGTCAGAGCGGATCAAGGAAGGCAGCCCTCTGCGGGATACAAATCTGTCAAATGTGGCTACAAACGCCTCGGTTGTAAGCGAGGAGACCACTTCTAAATATACGGCCTTTGTGGAAAGACAAACAAAAACACACAAGTAGGCCTTAACAGTCTTGCTGTTTCGAAGTGTCGACGTTTTCACCAAGAAGGGACCAGCGAAGTCCGTGCCAACACCGTCAAATGTCCTGCTTTCAGTTACGCGATCTGCCGGTAAGTCCCCCATCAACGGCTGCATGGTAGAAGCCTTGAGCTTATAGCAAGGGATGCAGCGAACGACTACACTCCGAATAATTCTTCGGGCAGACAAGATCCAAAACTCGCGTTGCAAAATGGCCAAGAGCGCATTACAACCAGCATGCGAATTTTTAAGGTGACGGTCAGTTACCAACAAGCGTACCAAATGACCGTCCTTAGGTAACAAAAGTGGGTGACGTGCTCCGTAAGGGAGGTTGGCGTTCTTGAGACGCCCTCCAACGCGCAAGAGACCCGTATCGTCCAAAAAGGGGTTCAATTTAGATACAGCTCCCGATAATCTACCTGACTTAGGGATAGCAATCTCCTTCTCAAAATGCGCCAACTGCACAGAACGAACCCAAAAGGTGAGAGACTCCTGTCGTTCTTGTGGTGAAAGAAACGGTGTCAGACGTTTTTGTTGTGGGTGCCTAAAATTAAAAACAAAACGCTTTATCCAAGCAGTAACACCTAACAACTTGTCAAGGGAGCTGTAACAATTCAACAAAAAATCGGGGTCGAAGGCGCATTCCACCTTTTCAAGAGCGAGTGTTTGTAGACCCGGCAAATTAGAAGTATTCAAAACTGGCGTTCGAGGCCAATCAGTTTCTGGTCGACTCAACCATTCCGGACCCCACCACAGCGAATGACCTATCAAACTAGGCGTCAAGCATCCGCGCGAGGCACAATCAGCGGGGTTGATCTCACCTGGCACGTGTCTCCAAACAAGTTTGACTTCGGATTTCTGGATTTGGGAAACGCGATTAGCGTCAAATACCTCCAAGGTGTGGACAGAAGCCTTCAACCAACAAAGAACAATTTGGCTGTCTGTCCAGGCGTAAGTCCCATTAATACAAATGCTTTTACCCAAAGTGTTAGACACGTGGTTCAATAAGCGTACAAGTAGGGCTGCTCCCGAGAGCTCTAATTTCGGAATGGTCAGAGATGTCCGAAGGGGTGCAACCTTGCTCTTTGCCATGATCAGGGAAACTCTCACCTGACCTGAAGCACTGACTGTGCGCAAGTACACCACGGCCACGTGACCACGTTCCGAGGCATCACAAAACCCATGAAGGGTGGCCTTGTACTTCCCGGGAGGAAGAATGGGACGAGGCAAGGAGATCTCACTGACGGCAGGCAGTGAGGATACAAAAGAGGTCCATTCCTCAACAAGAGTGCCAGGTAGAGGTTCGTCCCAGGTCAATCCTGCTGTCCAAAGCTTCTGCAAGAAGCATTTTGCCCAAAATATGATAGTACAAATCCAACCGTTCGGATCAAAGGTCCTGGCGACAGTAGACAACACGAGACGTTTAGTCCTAGAACACGGCAATTTCAAGTCTACGTTATATGTAAAGATGTCTTGGACTGGTCTGTACTGAACGCCGAGAACAGCCATCATGGCGGGGTTGTCAACAATCTCAAATAGATGTGGATCTTGCTCATGATCCTCTGGCAAGCCTTCCAAAAGCGCTGGTGAGTTGGAAATCCATTTGCGCAACTCATAACCAGCGGAGGCCAAAATACCTATCAATTCGTCCCGCAGGAGGATCGCCTCGTCCACTGTGGAGGCGCCCAAGCAAATGTCATCGACGTAAATATCGTCTTTCAAGATGGCGGAGGCTCTTGGGAAACGTAAGCCTTCGCGGTCTGCGAGCTCCCAAAGAGAACGTATTGCCAAGTAGGGGCTTGACCTTAACCCGTACGTATTAGTATTGAGCTCGTAGACGACCATGGGATCGCGAGGAGACTCTCTCCAAAGGATCAGCTGGAAGCGACGGTCATCAGGGTGGATAATAGTCTGCCTGAACATCATTTTTATGTCGGCCACAAAGACAACCTGATGTCGTCGGAAGCTGGTGATGACGTCACAAAGGTCCTTGACCAACTTGGGACCAGAATGCAAGCACTGGTTCAAGGATACGCCTGTTGAAGTCTGCGCAGAACCATCAAATACTGTGCGCAGCTTCCTAGTCAATGGCTTCAATACCGCATGATGCGGGAGAAAGTAGTGCTCCACCGAACGCCAATCCAAATTTGACACAGACATGTGTCCCAACTGTTCATATTCCCTCATGAACTCAATGTACTTCTGTCTGAGCTCCGGATCACGACCCATGTGACGCTCCATGGCCAACAACCTCTTTTCGGCTAAAGGTCGTGACTCACCAAGCGGAGGCCGAACAGACAGGAAGGGTAGCCTCGTAATGATCCGACCAGAACGGAGTCGACCAGTGTTGTTCTGGAAGAACAGCTCGCACTCCTCATGTTCTGGATTCAAACGGGCAGCTTGAGGGGGCTCCTCTACCTCCCAAAACCTCTGAACCGCATCAGAGAGAGCGGAGCCTACAGCCAACAAATTGTCAAGTTCAGGTGGAGGGGGGTCCCTAGGTACAGGTCCCATCAAAGCAAATCCAAATATAGTCGGGATGGCAGTCAAACCATTTGGTACCAAGACCCGTTTCCCACCAATCAAAATTCCACCGAGGACATCAGAGCCAAACAACAAATCGATTTGTCCCGGTGTGTCAAATTTGGGGTCCGCCAGTTCCAATCCCGATGTCAAATTCACCACAGCAGCAGGTAGCTGCTTCTGTGGATGCATACCTAAAATATTCTTCAGCACAATAGCCGAGGTTTTAATCCTCGGGTGTGAAGATTCAACAGGGCCAAACAAAACCTTAACTTGCCCTTCAACATTATAGGCTACGTCCCCTATGCCCCGTATACAATTTGGAAAAGAGCCCAAATTTAGTATCTTCTTGGGTTTACGCGAATGTTACACATTGAAATTAAACTACAGTTTACGGATTTTATCGGGATATATTGGTTTCACTGAGTTATTACATTTGAAACTAATCTAGAAACTACATTTTTGATTTATTACTAGCCGACGTTTCGAATTCTTTACAGGATTCATGTTCACGGCAGACTGAGGTGATATTTGTCTTTGTCTTGAATTTCAAAGTTATCTCAAAGTACCCGAACATTTTTCAACTATTGGTGTTACTATCTACGCAGAATGTGCTCACTGTGTCTTGATGTCTTCTGGTGACTTTGTCCTTCTTGGGTTTCATTAGCCTGATAACAGGATCCCAAGCTGGAGGAACATTCCAACCATCTTCCCTATTGAAATTAGGATGTTTTTTAATTTCAATAGCTTCACGTATCATTCTTGGAATAAAGCGATGTTCTTTTGCGAGTATCTGTGGTTTATCAAATCGCAGGTAATGTTTGGTTCCTTGTTCTACATGTTCACACACAGCAGACTTCGTCGAGCGTTTGTGTTTAATGACAGCTATATGTTCCTTTAGTCGAATGCCTATGCTTCTCTTGGTTTGTCCAATGTATGAGAGCCCACACTCACAGTCTATCTTGTAAACCCCGGCCTCTTGTAAGGGTAACTGACTCTTGACAGATGGTAATAATTGGCTTATCTTCGTTGGCAGCTTGTAGAAAGTTTTGATCGAAGCTCGCTTCAAGATATAACCAATCTTGTCGGTCACGCCCTTGATGTATGGGAGGACAGCAGGTTGTCTCTCTACTGTGGCTGGCTTGTTCTTCGGGGATCTGTGGCGTTGGCGCGGCGGTCGGAGCTTGTTGTCTTGCAGAACTTGCTTGACATGTTGAAGCTCGGCGTCCAGGTGTTTCTTGTCACAGATGCCCCGGGCTCTCTGAAACAAAGACATTCCCACGGTAGCTAACTGTTTAGGATGGTGGTGAGATTCACCGTTTAAGTACCTATTTGTATGTGTCTTTTTCCTATACACAGTGTGGCTCAAAGAGTTGTTTTTGTTCCTGATAACAAGTACATCTAAGAAAGCTAAAGAATTGTTTGCCTCTAATTCCATTGTAAATTTTATGTGGTTATGAATAGAATTAAGATGGTCTAGGAATACATTAACACTATCTGTTGGTAAAATTGTAAAAGTGTCATCTACATACCGCTTGTAGAACCTCGGTGTGATGGTGGCAGTCTGCAGGGCTCGCGCCTCGAAGTCCTCCATGAAGATGTCAGCAACAACAGGCGATACTGGAGAGCCCATTGCTACACCGTCTACTTGTATGTAGTATTTCTCATCCCATAACAGATAGCCAGTTGTTAAGCAGTGTTTCAATATTTCTGCATATTCCTCAGGCATGTTGTTCTCTATTAGCTTCCTTCTAGTTATTTCAATACAGTCATGTGCCGGTAAGCATGTGAATAATGACTGTACATCAAAACTAACCCAAATTTAATTTAACCTGCCCTACCAAATAAGTGGAAACAATGCAACCTTGTGAACCTGTGTCCAATATAGCACGGACAACAACAGAGGTCCCCGTGGGTCCCCAGACCCTAACAGCAACCGTTGGTAGGATAACGGTCTCAATGGGGGAGGTTGGCGTTATAGGGCAGGAGTCAATGACCTATTGTTGCCTGGGCGGCGACCGTTGGCCAGGACCAGGCAAGTCAAAATGTGGGTGCGGCTTGAAGACCTCAAAGGCGCCATGACTTGATCCGCGCGCCATCTGTGAGGGGTCATAATGACGCACCCGCCCAAAACGAGGTGGGCGCGAGTCAAGGCGGGGACGCTCCGCCAAAGGAGGGGAATACCTGGGGCAGCAGTCATGGTGCTGGTGACGCTGAACAGCACATTCAGGTGCGCGAGAGAGAGAAGGCGTGCGCACGCTACAGTTCTCCAAGCGGGGCGAGTGGCGATCAATTGAGCGAGGCGACTCTCGGCTACGCGCCGGTGAGCCTCGGCTGCCACCTTCAAAACACCCGCCCGTGCGCGGCGTCGGCTGGTTGGACAAGCGGCCAACCTCTCTGGCATACATACAGAGAATGTCCAAATGCTGTCCTCCACAGTGAGGACAGGGGCGAGAATTTGGGCAGTCTCGCTGGTAGTGGGACCCCAAACAAGAGAAGCAAAGGCGGCGGGCATTCGCGATGCGCCTACGAGAGGCGACATGTAGGTCCAAGAATGCCCTATAACTGGCCGTTCTGTGCCCCGTGACCTTGCAGTAGGAGCACTCCGCTGGGCTCTGCGTGACCGCAAAGCGAGGAGGGCGCCGGTCAACATTGGCTCGGGTGTGAACGCGAGCCTGCTCCTTGACCTTGGGCGGCTGCGACTTAGCCGGCGTGTCAGCACCGGAGTTGTCCAAGACCCGGCACTCATCCTCCAGGAACCTCTCCAGGTCAGCAAAGGGGGCAGATGGGTCGCGCTATCCCCACCAAAGCGCTGCTCAAAACGCGACCTCAGGTCGGCAGGCAGCTTCTTCAGCACAATGTGCACCAATAGATAGGACCATTGGTCCACGGGCAGGTCAAGGCACTTAAGTGCGTTGATGGCCACCAAAAGCGGGTTCAAAAGTTGGGTGCGCAACCCAGAGACCCGGGTGAGCGTCGGCAAACCCAAAATCTGCTCGATGTGCGTGTCGGCGAGACCACGCTTATTATGGTACCTACGGGTGATTAGGTCCCGAGCCGTCTGGTACGCCTCGTCAGACACGGGCAGATGCTGGATGAGGCCCTTAGCCTCCCCATCCAGAACCGACATTAAATATGCCAATTTTTGTGCTGGCCGAAGGTCAGCTCTGTCATTGACCAGGCTGTCGAACAAATTAATGAAGCCCAGGTAGCTTCCTAGGCAGCCATCAAAATGGGGGAGGTCCAAAGTAGGGAGCCTACTCACCAGCCCCGGTGCTGACCTAGGAAGCTCCTACTTCAGGCCGGGTTGCCCTTCCCTATCGGCAACTAGTTGTCTCGCAGTATTGGAGACAACATCATACAGGTCTAAGACCTGGACATAGTCTTCGCTGACCTTATTTCGCTGGTCAGCAGTGAAATCAGTGACTGACACTTCGAGACAGCAAGCGCTGAAAGTGCGGAACTGCTGTTCCACACTTGCCAGGCGATCATCGATCCGCTCGTACCTTTGAAGTAAGGCCTGCTGGCGATCAGGCCGGTTCACTAAGGCACTGGCCGAGGCAAACCAGCGCAAATCTGATGCAATAGCACCAGCAGCCGCACGCAAGTCCTTGATAGCTGACATAATCAAAATTCAAAAGAGCCCGGACAAGCGTTAAATAAAATTAACACTCAAAACTTAATATTTGTTAATTCTTTGAAACCAACAAAGTATTAGCCTGTTTACTGCTGGTACAAGCAAGTGACAGGTATTTACTGCCCAACAAAATTAATAGTTTCAATATATTGAAACAAACACAAAAGTTATCAAAAGTTGTAACTTATAACAAATTAAAAGTTGAACTTCAAATTAATTAATGAATTATTTGCAACAGACAGACTGGCAGTGTTATTTGAGATATACAATAGTAAGTAAGCACAGAATATGTGTTACCTAGCAATATTATCTATATAATTATTATAACAAACAAGGTTTATCAAAGTTTGGTTGTTATAAGTAATGATTCAAACTTAATATAATTATGAGATAAACTAAATTTACTAAATTTATTAATACATACAGCTGTTATGTATCCAAACAAACTGACTTGTTAATGCAACAACAAATTTAAGTTAGATTTCAACAATTTAAATCAAACAATTACTGATTGAGGTTATGTATGACAATGTGTTTCAAGTTATGTAGGTCAACTTATACAATTAAATGTTATGTATTTTAGACAATACTGACCTGAGAACACTATAACACTGATTACAAATGAGATATATAGCTCATATAACACCAATCTGTGTTCAGATACAATCAACGGCTAAGATACAACAGCGCTCTGCACCAAAAAATTATGTCTAGAGTTCGGGCTATGAATGGGTAAGTTTTATACAGAGATCAGTGGAAGCGATTAATTCATCCAGTCTTAGCCCAAGGCAAAGGATCTAAACACATGGACCAAGTTTCTTGGCGCTAAGAATTTAACAATGTACAATTACCTGTATCTTCACTGATGTCAGGCCTGGAACTAAGTTAGGGAAAAACAAACAAAACTAAGGTGGCCACGATAGATTGAATGAATTATCCACTTAGCTGTTCCTTCCAACTTGATGTCCTCTCCGTTGGCACGAGGGCACGATGCACGTTCACAGGATTCACAATTCAGTTTTGCAAATGTCAATGTTCAACTCAACTTTTGCCGGGCAAACCAAAGGCGGCAGTTTATGAGAATTCACAGTACAAATTCGCGAATCTGGTTTATGTGCTTTCAAAAGGCGATCAATTTGTTAATTAGGTACAAGGCACGCGAGAGGGCAAACGGCGTGTTAATTTTTCAAGGCGGGAACGAAAAGTGACAGTTCAGTGTGACCATTGTCAGAAATTTTCAATAGACTAAACAAAATGTTACTCAATCGATCTAATCGATTTGACTTATAATAAAAACTAATTCTATTTCAAACAGCAGTCAAATTGTGTTTATATGTTAACAGATACAAATATAATACATATATTATGAAAGGTAGTTAGTCCAATAGCCAACAATAATCTTACGTAATATAATAATATATTTATTTCGAAAGCTGGTTTGCGTAGTGGGAGTGTAAGCGACTGCTACGTCGAAGGTCGCGGGTTCGATTCCCGCTCAAGTCCAACATTTGTGTGCATGAACATGGATGTTTGTCTTGGTCTGGGTGTTTCTATGTATAATATGTATTTATTTACAAAAAAAAGTGTATATGTATGTAGATCCATTATCTAGTAGGTACCCATAGTACACGCTCTGCTTAGTTTGGGACTAGATGGTGTTGTGTGAATGTGGTATTATATTATCGTTATTTTATATTTATTGTAGTTGATTGCAGTTACAAAGTTAAGAATACAGAGTAGATTTACAATTACGAATTACAATAGGCTCTCACTAATGAGAGCCCATAGCCACCGTTGGCTTTAACGCCACCACGAATTCTATCGGCCGATAAACAATTTGATTGGATTGCTACACTAGCAAAGATAAATAAGGTACTAATTTCACCACGTGCCAAACTAGGCCAATTAATTTACCTAAAATAATGTCCTGTCATTCAATTACCCTCTGCCGGTCGTTTTAGAGTAGCGCATAGAGAGCAAACAATCACTGAAAATTATAGCCGGCCTTTGAGCGCACTACAAATTCAATTTAAAATTTCATATGGTTGTTACAACTTTGTGCGTAGGCACATTAGTTGCGTGAAAGGTTCATAAAGCTAAGTATATTTACGTTATAGTAGTCTTTATACGTGATTTTGCGTATATTGTATAATTTTATTATTTTATATTGCCGACCGGTTGGCGTAGCGGGAGTGTAAGCGACAAGCTCTGCTTAGTTTGGAACTTGATGGTGTTGTGTACTGTTACCCGTAAATATACTGACATTAGTCATAGTCATGAAATATCGCTATCCTGGCCACCGAGATCCTTTAGGAGACGGCACGGTTGCTTTGTGGAAAAGTTAATATACCGTCAAATCTGGTTAGATTAATGAGCCGACCCCGGGCTAAGGCGAAACCTTGGATGCAACAGGGATAACACTAGGACGATGATGAAGACTATTATTTTCTGACTATTTCGTAATTCAAATCTCCACCGCAAACAGTTGGCGAAAGACACTTATTTTCTATCTTTCATCTCGTTGCATATAATTAGAGTATTTACTGACCTGAACCACTTCAAGGAACGATCCAGTAACACGCCTCACTAGCATACAAATCATACATAATACGTCAGTCAGAAAAAAATGTAATCCGTCGAGATATAAATCACATGTAGCCCCAGTTGTGAATCTGTGATTGTTTTGGGTCGGCTTGCCAAAGATCTGTGGACCTAGCACGACTGCCAGGTCAGATTCGTTTTCAAACGGGGCCGAAGATGAAATAGGGTTTTACCCGTTTTAGAATTGTAACAAAGGATAAACGCTTTTGCAATAACTTTATTTTTGCGATCGCATTTTGGCAGCCAGGCTCCAAGACGAACGCTGCGACGCTGTAAATATCCACATGCTAGTCAAAACTTTGGCACAATATTAGGTTTTACAGCTACTGCTAACATTAAATCTAATAATGTACACAGGCTCAAATATTACGGCAAAATCACAGTTCTATAAAGTACCAATTAATTGATTTGTCGACGTATTTAGCGTCCCCAATCAGGAGAAAATTAGGTCGTGTTCGCAGCTTTCTACAAATCGGGAGGCGGCGCACACCTGAGAATGCTAATTACTACTCACTTGGACGCTATTAGCTATTGGCACGTGGATTACCTGCGCCGAATTCCGCACCAATCACACGTCGTACACCGATCGATGCGAGAAGATTCATGGGATAGTTAACCCATGGTATAACTCCCTGTGGCGAATACATCAACGTCAGAGCTATAATGCCGACAGAGCATGGGTCTTCGGCCGGCCGGAATGCTTAATAGGGGTAGTTTGCGACCCTATGTGTTTAATATTGTATAAACATGTTGGAGTCTAATATCAAGATTGGCAAGTTTGGATACGATAATGCCAATTAACCATGGTGTATGTATTCACAAAAGCGGCTGATTTGAAACTGCTTGATAAGTTTTTGATCGATGCGTTAGGATTTAAGGTATTTAAACTTCCGAAATCGAAAAAGTGGTTCAGTTAAATAGACTTTCTGGAATTTTGGAGATCGTCAGTTAGTATTAAATCAATAATGTGTAGGTATAACTTCTTAAAGTGAATTTCTAACGATCTTTTAAAATTACAGCGTAATCTACCTATGTAGGCACAAAGGATTTTCTAATTCTAGAAATCTAATATTTATTTTCAATTGTCTTAGTAGCTAATTTTTAGGGTTCGGTACCCAAAAGGTAAAAAACGGGACCCTATTACTAAGCCTGCGCTGTCTGTCTGTCTGTCACCAGGCTGCATCTCATAAACCGTGATAAAAATTGTGATGAAATTTTCACAAATTATGTATTTCGGTTGCCGCTATAACAACAAATACTAAAAATAAAAAATGTAAATATTAAGGGTCGGTCCCATACAATAAACGTGATTCATTTTCGTATTTTTTGCTCAAAATTACTAACGGTAACAGGTAGACGCTTAAAATTTTCACAGAATATGTAGTTGTATATTTCCTTTCAAAATAAATAATTAAATAAAAAAAGTAAATGATAAAGGGGGACTCCCATACAACAAACGTAATTTTTAAGCAATTTGTTACTCGATCTTAATAAACAGGTAGAAACTTCAAAAATATTTAGGTAAACATACAACAAACGCGATTTTCTTTTATAGATGATGGTACGGAACCCTTCGTGCGCGAGTCCGACTCGCACTGGCCCAATTTTTTATTACAAGAGTAGGTTAGTTATTTGACTCAACTTGAACTCCGATTATTGTGTTGGTTTTCTTTAATTTTCGATGGTCGTCACATGCCTCTTAAAGCCTGCGATATAACATGACTAAAAAAATCACTAAGATACGTATGTCTTCTTTCTTATTAAGTGCGTGTGTAGCCAAGTCTGGTGTCGAAGTTTATAGGCCGGCCGAAGATCACCGAAATGAAATGGCATCAAATAAGTAAATCATCACCACACAATCTATCACTATAATCACCAAATCACTATCGCAGGCCATCTAATTTCAATAACCGCAACACTTAAGATCAATTTAAATTATCGCCGTCTACAGTTTGTAGGCGATTCATCAGTCGCAAGATAAGTTGGTATGGGCTAAACAGAGACGTCGGTAAACAAAGCCTATGGGATGACGCAAAATGTAAGCGATAGCGGGCAGTATTAGACTTGCTTTTACACTGGTACCAGACGAATCCGTGGGACAGAAAGAGAGAGAGAGAGAGAGAGAGAGAGACTAATCAGATGAAGAAAGATAGAAAGACCATTAGGGCTCTCTGTCTAGGATTGCGCGATTTTTATTTTGTAAGTTATATGCAAACTGCAAATGATGCCAAGCCGATTTTTGACAACAGTTCTATGAAGAACGACAGTTCATAATTGCTTCTTAGCCATTAGTACATAATAGATAAACCTGTCGGCGAAATGTTGGTGTAATATTACACCTCTGCCTACCCTTTCGGGCATATGCGTGAGTCTATAAATATAAAAAAATATAAAATTGTAGCCGCACGAAGAGTCTCAAAGATAGAGAGGGGAGGACGCTCAAAGAAACCAGGAGGATAAAAATACTGCGCTAGGCGCACAATCGCTGTCTATAAAATCATCTCTTGTAGGTTACATGTGAACTGAAAATAATATAGGCTTAAGATAAACATGATTTCAAAAAAGTTCAACTCGCAACAGTTCAAAACTTACGCCTAAATCCCGCAAAACATTCATCAACCGTTCCCGCCTAAGACTAATTACACAGAATGATTTACTAACTGCATTCTAAATGTGGATTTGCTCATTTTTAAAGCGTTTCAAACCGGTCTTGAACACGTGCAACACAACTGTAGGCAGAGAAATAGATCGTTGTTAGGTACTTGGTTTAATGGATTTTAGCTCTATTATCCCATAGCATTATGGTCTCTAATCGGATCAATATATGATCTTACTATATTGATACCACACTAAACTTTAAGCACGACAAAAATATAGACCTGCTGATATGTATAAAAGAACAAATTTCCCTATTTTGGTAATGTATTAACAACATTTGTTTATAGGTAACAATGATCCCTAAGAGTCGTGATATTAACCAACAATAGCATAGTATATTGTGCATTGTATTAAGTCTGTTAACACGATAGTTTACCTTGCCAATTCGCGTTTGGTTTAAAACTATTTAGGTAAACCAAACGTGAATCGGAAGATCATGCTACCTTAAATTATTGTCTATGACAGAAAGTCTGCTCGAAGAATAGCTTCGATTCTAAGTTCGAAGTAATTCATTCAAGTAAAACACCTTAAGTTCCGAATAATATTGTGCAAAAAATGAAAACACGTGCCACAAAAGCAGCAAACTGGTTTAAAAAGTTGATGTAACAAAAAACAGTGAATGTGATCAAAAAGAGCAAAAACTTTGAACAAGTTATTTCTGATAAGATAAAGATTTAAGTGGTCTGAGGAACCGTTGCATATCTGGGTTTTAAATGGAGATACCACTAGCTTCTACATGCGGTTTCGCTTATGTCATCTCGATACTCTTAGGACACTCAATAGTGACATAACAGTTTTTTTAAGTAATTTATCCTAAACCCTATTCTGTGTGAATGTTGTACATACATAATATGAGTTATTATATTAGCATCTGCACTATGTTTTAGATGTAATCTTTTAAAGATATTAATCCCAAGTCTATTTCGTCTTGGTGATTAAACATATTTTATCAGCATTTTATTGTATTAAAAAGTAGGAATTAAGTTTGCTAATATCCTAACAGTCCACAAACTTTCAAATTGAACGTTCTGAAAACAGAAATCTTCGAAGTAAAAGACTCTTACAATTCTTTTCAAGATACGTAGCCAACTGCACGGTTGGCGTAGTGGTTTAAGCGGCCGCCTCGCCGCTTGACACTGCGCCTAGTGTTGTGGGTTCGATCCCCACACGAGGCAACACTTTGTGTAATTCACAAATTATTGTTTCGAGTCTGGGTGTTCATTGTGTCCGTTAGTTGTATGTTTGTAAAGTCCCCCGCGACACAGGATTTAGTCCTAATGCGGGAGTTGTCTTTTTTAAAAATGAAAAAAAATAAAAATGAAAATGAAATGAATTGGATCCGTATGATAGCTTTGTATAAATGTCCAACCAAGCGTAGACGTTAAGGGTTATTTTAGCCCAGGCTTATTTTGATTGATTTGATAGGAGCTGTCATATACTAAATCCTAAGTGATGTTTCAATATATTTCTATGTCTGAAATGATTCCTTGAGTCCAGGGCTTATATTTGTGTCGAATCGATATAATTTCTCCAGATTGGTAGCGGAATATTGATTTTTGAGACAACGTAAATGACATAGAAGTTTGTAACGAATCTTGTGTCGCGGCTAACTTTACAAACATCAAACGATCTGTGGATAACACAAACTGACTATATTTCGTTTTATACATTTTTTACCTGTAGCTCCATTTGCTATATTTTTACTTAATTAGGTAAGTATATTAAAACTACATTTTACTTAAAGTGGTTTACTACAGAAGGCCAATGCCTTCTGTTGTAAAACATTTTAAGTAAAAATTGAAATATTTGATTTTAGGGATCAGTATCCCTAAAATCTAATATTTCAAGGTTCAACAAATAATAAAGAATTCTTTGAAGAAGAGATTAATCTGAAATATTAAATTCTTCATCAATCAAATAAGATGTTTCACTTTTTAAAATTAAACTAATTTAGCATCAAACGAGTGTAGTAGCCGTTAGACGGTAAAAATTAACATACTTTTAAACTTTTATCCCAAAATTAATTTATACCCGAAATTATCCCAAGCAAGGCTCGCCTTGTTGTACTGCAGGGAGTTTTGGCGCCAACACTGATGTATGATAGCGAATCATGGGTATGGTAGAAGAAGCATGAAAGTAGAATCAATGCTGTGGAGTTGAGAGCTTTAAGGAGTATGTGCGGAGTAAGTATGATAGATAAAGTGCGTAACAGTGTGATACGGGAAAAGTGTGGTCTAAAAGAAGATGTAGTGACAATGATTGAAAAATTGGGCAAGTGCGGGTCGGACTCTAGCACGAAGAGTTCCGTACCATCATCTATAAAAGAAAATCACGTTCGTTGTATGTATACTTAAATACTTTATAGGTTTCTACCTGTTTATTAAGATCGAGTAACAAATTGCTTAAAAATTATGTTTGTTGTATGGGAGCCCCCCTTTATTACCTACTTACTTTTTTTAAATTTTATTTTATTTTGAAAGGTAATATACAACTACATATTCTGTGAAAATTTAAAGTGTCTACCTGTTACAGTTAGTAATTTTGAGCAAAAAATACGAAAAAAAACACGTTTTTTGTATGGGACCCCCCCTTAATATTTTCATTTTTTTTGTATTTGTTATTATAGCGGCAACCGAAATACATAATTTGTGAAAATGTCAGCTTTCTAGCTATTATGGTTTATGAGATACAGCCTGGTGACAGACAGACGGACAGACAGACAGACAGACAGACAGACAGACAGACAGCGGAGGCTTAGTAATAGGATTCCGTTATTTACCTTTTAGGTACGGAACACTAAAAAGGAATGTTGCGTTGGTTTGAACATTTGGAACGGATGGATGAAAGAAGAAATACGAAAGGAGTGTATCGTGCGAGAATGAATGGAAATGTCGGTAGGGGGACGCCCTAGGCGGACGTACGCTGACCAAATAGGTGACGTACTAAAAAAGGGCCAAATTAAAAGTACCCATAACCGACGCGCATGCATGATGAGGTTAATGAATGTTGAGGAAGCGAAAGAGGTATGTTTGAACCGAAACATGTGGCGTTCCATAGTCTCTGCCAACCCCAATGGGAGACAGGCGTGACGATATAGATAGATAGACTTTTAAACATTGTAATCGAGATGGCCACTCAAATATCTCCCATTCCAAGGGAGTGTTTGAGTTAGATTGCTCATAATATGGCGTAGTGGGACGGTATAAATAGTAGTGGTTTATGCGGTAAAGCATCGTATCGAGTGGTGTAAGATCCAACCCCATACAGGACTTCTTGTTATCCACATATTATATCTCCAGATCTGAGTCCCTTGTTTTAATGCTCGTCAATGTTTAGGGGAAGTTTGAAAGTTGCACCGGTGCAAGAAAAGCTGAAAGGATATCGTCTAGCGTGGTATGGGCATATGATGAGGAGGGATGAAAAGCATGTGACTAGAAAGGTGATGAATATAAGAGTTGAGGGATATAAGGCAAGAGGAAGACCTAAGAAAAGATGGATGGATTGTGTGAAGGATGACATCTTACACTGATATATAAAGCTGAAGAGTTTGTTTGTTTGTTTGGTTGAACGCGCTAATCTCAGGAACTACTGGACCGATTTCAAGAATTCTTTCAGTGTTACATAGCCCATTTATCGAGGAAGGCTATAGGCTATATAACATCACGCTATGAGCCACGAGAGCGGAGCAGTAGCCTTAAATAACGCGGGTGTAACCGCGAGCTCATCTAGTGAATGATAAGGGAGTGAATAATCATAAGACGGCTGATAGGATAGAATGGAAGCGAAAGACATTCTGCGCCGACCCCAAGTAATATGGGAACAGGGCAGGCAAAAGAAGAAGAATGCTTTCTCTATATAGGATTGGTTCCTGGTGTACTAGTCTTAATTTTAAAAGCAAAGACAGCAAACCAAGCTCCGAATCATTATGACTTGTTTCAAAGAAGGTTTTATAAGACTAGTTCAATAGATTATATATATTTAAACTTTCATGGTCTTTAGGTTTAGTTGCATGTTGTCTTTCGGGATATATACTACTTACCTTTGTTGATCTGAAAATCTGAAGAAAGTATCAAACGAACACTTTGTTGCTTATGTGCCACAACAGTACTAATCAACCTGCCTTGTATCGACCGCTGAATATAGCTGTATCCTAAGTTCCACCATAATTTCCCGATTATGATACATAGCTTATTCCGACGAATCAAGAATAACAGTCATATTAAAAAAGCCTGTAAAAATAACTTCCACAAAGCTAATGCCAGAATATCTCAAAAAGTAACAGCATCTATAAAATAATGCAATATAAGATAATGTATTGAAAAAGTAATCACGCTTAGCTTGGCAGATAAAAAAAACATTAGATTACGGCCCGAAGACACTTTCGGGGTCTGTAAAAATATCCATTCCTCTGAAAAGTAATGGAAGAAAGTATATATTGTGTGAATGTTTGAGTACGATATCACCTATATCATGTGACTTTGTTGTTTGTTACGGAATTGTACGTGTGTGTGTGAATACGTATGTTTTAGACGATATACGCTAATTGGCTGGCAGTGGCTGGAGACACGAAGAGCTGACAATCGAGACGTCGCAGTGTACTAAGCATATCCTTATGGCAGGCTGCTGATGATGATTAAAGTACATAATTTAACTATTGTAACCATGCTATAATATGATGATATTCGAAGGGCAGCGGGCAGGGATTTGAAGTGGAAAGCTGAAGAACGAGCTCATTGGCGCGCCATTGGAGAGGCCCTACGTCCAGCAGTGGACTGATACAGGCTAATGATGATGATAATGAACCACGCTATAAAGCTATACTGCAGGGGACTTTACAAATAATCAAACAACGGTCGTGAAAAACACCCAAAATCGAAACAACAATTTGTGGATCACAGAAAGTCAGTCTTTAAGTAAAAGGAAGAAAATAATGTTAACGTGTTAGAATCCTTATCAGCACAGAAGCATGTAACGTTTATCATGTGTATGTGCTGGGTAATTATCTAATTAGTGGCTATTACCCCAGTTTGTATCTTAATCACTTTTATGAGTTGGTTCTCTAAGTAACTACATAACATTTGTTAAACATAATGGAGCTTATCTGCTTGCGATTTGGAGTTACGCGTAGTTTATTATATCTAGGAAACTATGCTGCCCAACTAGTTCTCTGCAGTCTTCATGATTGAGCTGCTAGTTTCTATTTTATACTTTAAGGCATTTTCACTCGAGTTATTTTGGGTATATCGACAGCAGCGGGTCAAATTACAGCTTATATGTAGCCCTACTAACTCCTCTATCTTCCAGTGAAAGTTGAAAACAAAAACGTCGTCGAACCGGTTCAGCCATTCCAGAGATTACCCCTATCAAACAGAAAGACAGCTAGAAGGACAAACAATTTAAAAAGGGATGTATCAAGTTGCTATTGTTTATATAACTGTGTGCTGTTTCTGTTCATAAAACATAGTTAGCCGATAGAAAGTAATAAATTCAAATGTATTCATACTGGCACTGTGGTCTTATCTGATTGCGGAGTGAGTCGTGAACCTCTGGAATTCAAATATACAATGTGTTGATCTGCATTTGCAAAATATTTTAATAATACCACTTATATAGTCCAGTCATTTTAGGCCAAATTAGGTGCAAATCGGCATACCCATTACCACGTAAAAACTTGTATTTTGGCATCCTTAAACTGTTCTCAAAAGTCACATATAATTGGATGTCCGCCAGTTTTAAATTCAGGGGTCAAAGATCACAAAAATCGATTTTTTTATCATTTTTTTCAAATATCTCGTTTTCTATGGGTTTTATTTCTAGTGGTCGAAAGACCATAATTTATAAAAAAATTAAGTTTCTAATTTATTAAGGTTTTATTGTCAAAGCCTCTACAATCGCAGACCTCGCCGCATAATGAAAATAAGTAAAATATTTTATGAAATTACTGGAACGGCTATTAAATGCTTTATTTGGTTATAAAACTCTAAAACAAATTAATGTTCTATAGACTGAAAAATAAAGCTCTATAGACTTGTACTTTATAAACATGTAATTTCTTCGACTGGTCGCAATATATTTAAGGTCAGCACAGAATCCTTCTGTTCCATACTTGCCTATCGCCCGTCATCTAGCCCTTTCTCTTACATATCCATCTTCTCTCAGGCCTTACATTTTCTCCTTTTCTGTCTTACTATCTATCTTCCTATCTTTTCCTTGGCCTCCCTCTTCCCTTTCGCCCCTCTACTTTCATATTCATCACTGATTTACCTACATACACAACAAAAAACATCTCTTCACCATGCCCAAAGATTTCCTTGAACTTTTTCGCATATGGGCGACACTTAGAGTTTAACATACCTTACTCATTCCTAATTCACTACACACATATGGATGTGTGTACCAAGGGGTAACATTCTTATTTCTGTTACATGCAAGTGTTTCTCATCCACTGTTGCCAACCCTACTGTTTTAACAGTAGATTTACCGTTTTCGCCATGGCATCGCTGTTTTCGGTTTCAGTTCGCATTTTTACTGTTTTTTGGTGTTGTATCCGAATTTTGAAATAATTTTACCCAAATCGTATCTAAGTATTATGTCGCAACATGTCAAACCCAGAATAACCTAAATACTTAATTAAAGCAATAAAAAAAAATGCTTCGGTCAGGCATCTTCTTACAGTTGCACAGTATGAAAAAAGACCTAAAAACGATCATGCCTATTGATTTACCTCAATCTATTGATCTATCTATAAACTCACGCCTGTGTCCCCGAAGGGGTAGGCAGAGATATTACACCCACATTTTGCCATGAATTTATAGGTCACACGTAATAGGACGCGAGCCTATTGCCGTTACCGGGCACATCACCAGACTCCGTGCTGCTACTGAAAATTTGGAAAAACCCAGTAACACTTTTGCCCGGCCCGGGAATCGAACCCGGGACCTCCGATCAGCAGTCGCATACGCTATCCACTGGACCACAGAGGCAGTTTGTATTTACCTCAATGTAAGTATTAAAGATTTTTAATGCAAGAGTAAACCTCCCAAAAGTCTATTCAACTTGGAATTTAAGTTACGATATAGTCCGAAAATGTTGAAGACCAGGAAATCTAAAATCGAACGAATTAATAGTAAATAGTAATTTTTCCATTGTAATGAAAATAAAGTATAAATTTTTATTCTATCTTCGATTTTGTCTCTATTTACTTTACAATTCCCAAAATATCCTTAAATAATGGCAATTTGCGGCAAATGTAAGAGTAGGTAGTTGTATAACTATTTATCAATTCTATGAATGTGTCGAACAGTATATTTGCTGTTTTGAAATTACAATTTTAATGCTTTCTGCTGTTTTTAGAGTTCCGTACCTAAAATGTAAAACGGGATCCTATTACTAAGCCTCCGCTGTCTGTCAGTCAGTCACAAAAGTTGTAGAGAATTTAATTCTCTACAGTATTGATAATAAATACAAATAGCGTGAAACCCATAGAAAACGAGATATTTGCCAAAAATGAAAAATATATCGATTTTTGTGACCTTTATTTAAAACTTGCGGACATAAAATTATATGTGCCTTATGAGAACAGTTTTAGGATGCCAAAATACAAGTTTTTACGTGGTAATAAAACCCTGTATATCATATTCATTGTCAGTATCAGTCAACCCGTGACCACGGCTGGTGTAACCCACGCCGAAATGTTGGGGCAAATACCTACCACTCATTTGCCCCAACGCTTACGCCATTATTTTTTATAGTAAACGATACAGGCCAGTAAAATAAACATGACATAACTTCACGCCTTTTATCCCCGAAGGGGTAGGCAGAGGTGTATTACACACCCACTTTTCGCCAGTTATATTTCGGTCCCAATGTACATAAGTAAATATGTATAATACACCCGTATTGTATAATATGTATATATTCACTAATGTTTATTTACGTATTCTTTAATTCAACAAGCCCTTTAAATGTTTACATCTTGATATAACTAAGTATAGATAGATACATACTTGTATTAAATGCATTTCGTGCCGGTCTAAGTTGTATAACATCTTGTAAGATGTTCGAGAGAATTTAAGCTGTTTATGTACTAGTTGCTACAGCACGTTATGCCATTGGTTCTATAAATTATTCCCACATTTTAGAACACTAGATTACAAGACTGCCTCCGACTGCTGGTCGGAGGTCCCGGGTCCGATTCCCGGGTCGGGCAAAATTGTTACTGGGTTTTTCCGAATTCTCAGTAGCAGCTCGGAGTCTGGTGGTGTGCCCGATAACGGCAATATGCTTGCCCCTATTACGTGGGACCTAAATATTCCTGGCGAAATGTGGGTGTAATATTACACCTCTGCCTACCCCTTCGGGGATACAGGAGTGATTCTATAAAAAAAATATAAGTAGGTATATAATTATAAATAAATAGTTTCTTAGGAAAACTCATATATGGTCATCTGATCCCAAACTAAGCAGTAACTTCTATGGCAAGCAGGAAACTGACAAACACACTTATAAGTTACTCGGCTTCACCCGTGCCTAAGCCCGCGTGAATTATACACCAACAAACACTACGTATTGTTGTAAACCATGCAAAGAATCATCATCGCCCTAGCGTTATCCCGGTTGCATCCAAGACGTACACGCCTTGGAGCCCGAGGTCCGCTTACTGGTTTAACCAGATATGACAGAATACCAACTTTCCCACAGAGCGACTGCCGTCTGATCTCCGCAACCCAAAGGGATAGTGATATTCCATTTAAGTTATTTGAGGGTACTGATTTCCCGTAACGATTGTCAAAGATCTTCATGACAGCCGGGAGCGACGGTTTAACGTGCTCTCCGAGGCACGGGGCATGCCATAATTAACAATAAAAAAAACATGCAAAGAATACCATACCATAAAACTACCGAAGGTATAATCCTTCGGTAGTTTTTGAGATTATCGCGGTTATACAGCCGGAACGTGGAAGGGCTTTTCAGTTTATATTATGAATAGATGTTTAGACTAATTAAGTTTCACGAAAACACGGAACAAATAACTAAGCACATCACAAAAATACCTTTCCTAGTTGTGAATTGAGCCCCGACTTAGCAGTCAGCGCCATAAACCATCAGAACAAAACTTGTAACGACCTCAATCTTAAAAGCTCTGCGCTGAATATCGTAATTGCAAAATAAACCCGATTTAAACGCTCGTCTTTGAATACACACAGAAAAATTTAATTTAATTAATTTTCAAAATATTTGCAAGCATTTCTTTACGTAAGATATTAAGGTTTTTTATGAGATACAACGAATTTCGCCCCGGAAAAAGAGCTGATGTGAATCAGCAATAAGACGGCGGATTTACTACGGAATTCAATATTCGAAATATAGATAGATCTGTAGATTTTAGATTCGTTTTTGACAGTTTTTGACATAAGCACCATACAAAATATGTCAAACACAAATCTAAAATCTACAGATCTATCTACAGTTCGAATATTGAAAATGGCCGTTAGACGATACCTACTTAATATTTTTAGATTTTCTGTATTTGTTTTAATTTCGCCCCATTTTTATTAAACTTATACCTATAACTAACACAACATTATGAATGATTCATTAATTATTGTTTTGTGCCCAAGTATAGTTTATAAATAGGAATAAAGCCTCTGTAACAAATAACTTTTAATAACATTCTATCAACGGACCACTTAGGTATGTAACTTCAGAATCAAATTAGATATTCATTTGTGAAAAAAGCAGCGAAAGCTGAGTGGAGAGACCGACAGACTGCTACGCAGAGGGTGTCGGGTTCGAATCCATGGCACGCACCAATGACATTTCGGAGTAAAGTGCGTATTAAATTGTTAATTATCGCTTGCTAATCAGTGAAGGAAAACATCGTGAGGAAACCTGCATATCTGCGAGCTCTCAATAATGTTCTCGCAAGACATGTGAAGTCTGCCAACCCTCACTTGGCCAGCGTGGTGGACTATGGCCTTACCCTTCTCATAGTGAGAAGAGGCCCTTGCCCAGCAGTGGGACAGTATAAAGGGCTGATGATGATGATGATGATTTGTGAATCTGACCAAAGGTCTCATGTGGGAACCGAGGCTTTTTAATATTCGTCAAGTCTCTGATATTTTAGGATTTATTCCTAGAGCGTGTGTATTGTTGTTTCAAATAAAATAGAGATATTTTCTTAAACTACAAAGATCCAAGTTAAAATCTTACCTTATAATATTTCGTGTATCGCAGCTTCACTAAAGCTGCTCACGTCTGCAACAAACATGGAATCCATCTTTAAACATGTTCGTTACTTTAATATATTATACAAACGTTTTCAAATTGTATAGGCTAAAGAAGAGTCGATAAGGACTTTATTGGTAAGTTACCTTGACTACTAGGGTAGTGGGTTTGATTTCCATCCAGTACAAAAGATAGGAAAATATGACAATTTCCTAACAGGTAGATTAATTTGAAAATAATATGAAAGACTAAACTGGCCATCATTTTCCTGTAATAATCTAATGATATTACTCGCAATGATTATATGGACTATGATTTAACATATAACAAAAATACTGTATTATCGCTACTTATTTTCCACTAGTATTGGACGCCCTTGGACCAAGCGATTACTGTCATTGTAAGTAACTATAAGTGACATGTCATTGCGCTATTTAGGTTAAAACATTACATTTATCAGACTTGAAGGTGATTGCCCCAGTTCGTACTAACGAGTTAGCGTGCTTTTCATAGTTTCAAATGTTATTTGGTATTATCACAGATAGTACAATAAGTACTTATAATTTATATCTGTTTCGAGTTTGCAACTTCTCAAGTAGTGGACATATACACAATATTTTTACAGTGTGATTGTTATTTGTTATTAAGAACAACTCCTCGTTGGTGACTGCCTCGTTGGTCTCGCGGCATAAATGTGCGCGTGGGATTAGGAGGTCTCGGGTTCGATTCCCGGGTCGGGCAAAGTGTTATTGGGTTTTTCCGTTAGGAAGTTCTCAGTAGCAGCACGGAGTCTGGTAATGTGCCCGGTACGGCAATAGGCTCGCTCCCTCTTACGTGGGATCTAAAAATTCATGGTGAAAGGTGGGTGTATTATTATACCTCTGCGTACCTCTTCGGGGATAAAGGCGTGAGTCCATAAAAAGAAAAAAAAATTAAGAACAACTTTTGTTTGAGACATTGCTGAAATCGACAAAACGCAGTTGTACTGTCGGACGAAACTGAACTTTAACCTCGATTAAATGTTTCATCAACTTATTAGCCAAGGTAATTAAACCCTAAAGTTTAGAGATCTCTTTCTATTTTTATACGTCTCCCGCACTAGAAATGAATACTGTAGCACTAGAATACATTTGAAAAAAACGAACACCAAAACTGGAAACAACAATCTGTGTATCACACGTCTGAGGATCGAACCCTGAACAATCGGCGCATTGTTAAACAACGAGGCAGTCACTTAAGCCACGACGGCACCTGACCCTTGAATTACTCAAAGTATTGTCAAAACCAATCAATCGAATTGTCAAGTCATTATGCATGTAACACAGAGAACATAATCATCATCATTATCATCCTAACGCTATCCAGGTTGAGATCCAAGGTCGAAGACCTTGGATCTTTGGAGCCCGAGGTCCATTTTTATAGTGTACCTCCTACGCTTTCTTCGGCCAGTCTTCGGCATCCTCACGCATATCATCTACATCTAGTAAGTATAACAGCCAATTATATCAATATGCAAACATTTAGCTGAGCACTTACGGCCCGGTCACGGCCTACAGCGGCGGGCGGCAGCGGCGAGCGTTTTCGATGTACTACATGGCGCGTTTACTGTAACGCGGCGCGCGGCAGCCTCAGAATGCCTCAGAAAGCAATGTACATTGCCCCCGCCGCGCCGCTCGCCGCTTAGACCGTTCTCGTGACCAGGCCCTTAGCCTCAATAACGTCTATAGTCGTATTTTTAATTAGACGAAGCCAACTGACAGTAGCTAATGTCGCTTTGTAAAATAATGTTGTCATATTTAAAGCAATAGTGATGCGTTTACTTCTCGTTCAATCAGATGAACGAACAATGAGTGTGAATAGTTAATCATTTCAAACTATAAAATAATATTATTTCTATTTTACAATAAAAGTGCTCTGATATAAGTTACTAATAGTAATGTAAGTAGTTACATCAGTTTATTGACGGCAATGAGAGTACTGAGAAGTTGGTATGTGTGGTGTATCTTTGACCGACAGAGTAAAGAATTGTGTGATAAGAGAGTGGTGTGGGGTAAAAGAAGATGTAGTGACAAGCATCGAGAATGGCATGTTAAGATGGTTTGGGCACATGGAGAGGATGGATGGCGAAATACTGACAAAGAAGATCTATAAGGCAAGTGTGAATGGGACAGGACGAAGGGGAAGATCTAGGTGGACGTTCTCTGATCAGATTGGAGACATCCTTAAAACAGGATAGGTCAGAAGTACCCTTAACAGAAGAGCATACATGAGAAACTTGATGGGAATTAATGAATTGACGGCTTATAACAAAGCGCGGCGCGCATCGGTCGCCATTTTGTTTGTTATTCATTCGGCTTCTAACCTCTGGTCTGATAGCAAGAATGTTTTTTCTGCGCTCACGCTGTTTAGTATTTAGTTATTGTTTTTGTTAAGTTTTCCGTTACGTTGTGTTTGTGGTAATTGTTGTGTTTATTTGTTGCTATATTGTTTCGTACATATGTATGTTGTGGACGAGATGGCAGCGCAGCATGGGATAATTGTTTTACGTCTGCCTCCATACCACTGTGAGCTCAATTCCATTGAGTTGGTATGGGCGCAGGCTAAAGGATATGTTGCAAGAAATAACAAAACCTTCTAAATGACAGAAGTAACAAAACTTTCTGAAGTAAGACTTCAACATATCACTCCTGAAAAATGGAGTAGCTGAGTGTCTCATATAATTAAAGAAGAAGACAAAATGTATGGTCTCGACCACATGATCGACAATGTTTCAGACAGATTTATAATTAATGTCACCGAAAGCGATAGTGATGTTTTTTTATCTGATGATGAATAAAAGCAAATTATGTAGTAAGCGATGTTTTTATTTTCATAACCTACCTATAAATTGTTATATTTTATACATCTATGTTTCAACTACATGATGTATTGAAAATAGGACAGTCTTACAAGTTTCCTCGCAATGTTTTCCTTAATGTTTAAAACACTCGGTATTCAGTATAGGTAAATACTATAGGAACATAGTCTTCGAAAACTCGAACACCGTA
Source organism: Euclidia mi (assembly GCA_944739405.2). Lineage (NCBI taxonomy): Eukaryota > Metazoa > Arthropoda > Insecta > Lepidoptera > Erebidae > Euclidia > Euclidia mi. Next base: position 64,544,294 of record OX123195.2, read on the forward strand.
CCCGATATCGGCCGTTCGGCACACTAACTATTCACTAGACAATTTCATTCATTCAAGAGTTTTTTCAATCATTCACTTTGTCACAACACTATTTTTATTTAATTATAAACTGACAACACAGTAAACGTCAGTTAGCTTCGTCTAATAAAAAATACGACTATAGAATTAATTACCTATACCTAATCTCTAATCTATAGATTTACCTACGATATTATTCTATTAGCTTGTTACATGATCTGATGATATTTGTATAAATTGTCACCTAACTCGTAAGACTTACTGTCAAATTACGACGGACATGTCTCAGACGTAGATATTATATCGATTTATTTTGTATGATTGAATGTGATTTATTTTAGAAGTTATCAATTTTGGGAAAGAACTTTCAAACTACGCAATCAGTTGCAGTGAATTTCTATACTGAATACTCAGATTAATATTTTTATGATATTTTATAACCAGTAGTTCTGTGCATGGAACTAGTCATTTCAGAACTAGTGCACAGTCGATTTCATCAAAATCCGTTCAGTATTTTATGATTAAACATCAAAACATCCTCACAAACTTCCGTATTTTATAATAATAGAAAAACTAATTACATTCATCTAGCAATAAAGATCCATTTCATTTTACATACAGACATGCTAAACACAACCGTACTAAACGAAAAATAAACAAATCAACCACTTGAATACAAACAATATTAAATCGTTCAGCCGTAACTCAGACCGCTATTTATCAGCGTTTAGTATCTTTGACAGTGGGCTATTAGTGGGCTATCAATAGTGGGGTATGCGCCGTGGGAATAGACAGCTGGGAGACCGAACAATGGATGTGGGCCATTCACGAGTATATACACCATGCTGTAGCTTTTAGTCAGGACAGAGACTAGGATTTAAGACGTTAAGGCCCAGTTTCACCTTTTGATAGGCCTTATTTATAAATGTCATTGCAATTTTCGGCTGTACGGATGGCGTAATAGTTTAAGCGGCCGCCTCGCCGCTTGACACTGCGTCGAGTGCTGTGGGTTCGATTCCGACACGAGACAACACTTTGTGTATTCCAAAAAATGTTGCTTAGAGGCTGAGTGTTCTTTGTGTCCGTTGATTATATTTGTAAAGTCCCCGAGATACAGCATTTATTCCTAGCACGGGAGTTGTTATATGTAAAAAAAAACTTATCAGAAAGCTGACATTATTCCAATATTTCGGTACAGTTATGCTATCTAGTAAATTTGTGGTCATGGCGTTTTCAATGAGGATTCGCAATTAACTCGAGCGCGGTCCCAGTTTCTTGATTCATTTACTTCTAATATTTTTCTGCCAGTGACTAAGACCACCCGTAAATTAATAAATCTATTGTGCCAAGAATGTTCCGACCAAGCCAAAAAATACTCCCTCAAATCGATTTCACAACCAGTGAGAATCACCAACCCCTAGACTAGTCCAGTCAAACTTTAATCGATTTTAAACTTTGGCGATTTGTATACATCATACAAAATAATTTAGAGGGTCTTACTAGCGTAAAAAATAAAATTATTTAAGGTAAAAATAATTATTTGTTACCGACGTTTCGACAGTTTAGCACTTTATCCCTGAATTTCAAAATCCAACGTATACTCACCATAGCTATCCATACTTCCATAATTAATGTGAGTTCATGTCTGGATATTATATGCACTGAACGTTATGGCTTTCATTTGCGATTAGCCGGTATGGAGTGATTACTAAACTTTAGATTGTACGATATGGATTATAGTTTTCTATTGTGTGTACCTTTTGAATTAGTAAATTTGGTATTATTGTTGGTAATTTGGTAGGTAAATTGCTAGATTTTACTCTACACTAAAAAGGGTAACTAATCAAATCAGAAATGAAGAGATCCGCAGGCGAACCAAAGTCACCGTCATAGCTCTCCGAATAGTCAGGCTGAACTGGCAGTGTGCAGGGCACATAGTCAGAAGAACCGATGGCCGTTGGAGCAGAAAGGTTCTGGAGTGGCGGCCACGCACAGGACATCGTAGCAGAGGTAAGGCCTACTGCAAGGTGGACTGACGATCTTGTTGGGGTCGCGGGCAGCGGCTGGATGCGGGTGGCTCAGGATCGGTCTATGTGGAGTGCCTTGGGGGAGGCCTATGTCCAGCGGTGGATGTATTTCGGCTGATATGATGATGATCATGATGATGAAATAGGGGGACTAACGTTATAAAAAAAATTGCTTGCTACATAGATATTCATAAATATTAGCTAAGAACACTTTCGCCTAAGTCACCCTTCAAACAAAAACTACTTAAAGAGATCGAATACAATACGATAAATAAACATACAGATCCACAAACACGTCAAACTTCAAACAACTCTCTGTATACAAAAGAGGTCAATAAAATAATTATAAGCCCTGCCCTAGATCTCCATAAATTGAAGCCAAAATTCTATTATTTTTCCTTTACCATTCGTTTTAACGTTTCTTAAAAACGCAGTTCTGACACCAATCCATTAAAAAATCATGACGACGAATATCAATTTCATAAAGCCAAGTCTAAGATGAGAGTACAGACTAAATTGAAAACCGTACTCAAAGGCGCAAAGATCGTTTTCGCTAAAATGCAGAGTTCCTAGATATTCTCTATAAGCTTTTGAATCGGATCGTTTAACAGCAAGCCTATCTAACTTCCCCAGGTTTGACTCTTGATTCGCGAAATTGAGTATTACGAACTACTATTTCGGATTTTTTTATTTAAACGAAAATGGATTCCTTAATACAATGCGTAGTTTCTAGAAGGGGATAATTGTCTTCGAAATAATTGGATATGTTATTTGAATACTCTGAAGAAAATACTTTGACATTAAGTAGTTTGACCTGCTTCATGAGTTTGACCTTTTTAGTTCAAAAATTAAGACTACAGATAAGTAATGTTATTTATTTCAATGAGCGACAGCCGAGTGGAGACCTCAAGAGACTGTTATACAGAGGGTAAAGGGTTCAAATTTACGGCGTTCAGTTAATTATCGCTTCCAAAACGGTTAAGGAGAACAATGCATTATGAGGAAACCTATATCCCTGAAAGTTCTCCATGATGTTCTCTAGCTGCGCGCAGCTGGGCCTAGCCCTTCTCATTGTGAGAATAGACCCCTACCCAGAACTGGGGCAGTTTATAAACATAGGTGTAGTTTTTTTTATATCTATATTAATAGGCGGCAAACGAGCAGACGGATCGTCTGATGGTAAGCAATTAACGCCGCCCATGGACACAAGCAACACCACAGGAGTCACGAGTGCGTTGGCGCCCCTTAGGGTTGAGAAAAGGGATAGGATGAGGCACTCCTCATCCCACTGGATGAGGGAGAAGGAATAGGGAAGTAGGGCCTCCGGCACTCACTCACCGAACGAAACGCAACAGTTTAGGTACTGTTACTTTACGTCGATTTTCTGTGAGAGGGTAGTACTTCCGGTCGAGCCGGCCCATTCATGCTGAAATCAGTAAGGCGCTACCGTGAGTGCGATCTTTTGTCCGCACCTAGGTACACAAAAAATGCGTCGTCCGCAATTTTAAACATCAACTAAAACTAAGGAATAACTAAAACTTTTGTAATTAATCCCTCTATTACCCACTCACAGAACAAAATCTTAATTTAAAACTAATTTATAATCTAGGTCGGATCAAATAAACCCAAATAGAGATTATATAATAATAATATTCGCTAAGCTATGTCTTGAATTTACAAGGAACTTGTTTGGTAATTAGCACAACAAGAATGTCTTAAACCAGTGGTTTTCAAAGTTCCCCCCCCCCCCGTGGGATCTCCACCTTGTCGTGGTGGGGGGGCTCAGTAACCGTGGATTGGTCACCCGCGGTGAAGCTAAGAGGGATCCAGGAGGGGACGCTCCGCGTGGGCTTGGAGGGGCCTGCGCAGGATGCGTCCAACGGTGCGGGTGCGGGGGACAGTTCTGTCTGTCCCTCGCAGTCGGGTGCGGTCGCGGGAGGAGAGGCGTGTCGGTGTTGCGTTGCCGCGCGCCCTATCTCCCGCGACCAAATGGGGGCGCACCATTCGATGCGTCGCGGTGGGGCCGCAGAGGAAGAGGAGATGCGGTGTTGCGTTGCCGTCCTCCCTATCCTCTGCGGCCGCTGGGCGTTTTGGCGGCGGAGTCCAACACCTTAATCCGTCGCCAAGGCGGTTTTGTTCGGGGCCCGCCTGACCATCTGGCGGGCCAATACCCGTCGGAGGGTGGCGACGAGTGCTTTGGTGATGCCCCACCCTCCGACACACGGGTACATGGCGGAAGTCGAGGTGGTTTTTAGTGGAAACACCACATACTCCGGCTCTTATTTCCCCCAAGAGTCGGAGATCCGAAGGGATTTTCCACCTCGTAAAACAAAATAAAAAAAGAAGTGGTTTTCAAAGTTCCCTGGGTAGTCAGAAAGCTTCTATAAGATCACGGAGGTCGCAAAACTTTAAGCCAAAACACTTAGTAGCTAATCATAGAGATATTTTTATAAATATCGTCATATTATAAATTAAGACGATAGTAGATCGCAATTTTGTTTTCATACATACAAAGGGAGCGCGTCATGAAAAAGATTGGAAACCATCTTAACAACTAAAAACACCGAAAATATATTCTGACAGGTGAATTGGCTTAAATAGAAAATTCCTAGAAAAAACCTATTTTAAATAACGACTTTGATGCTTGCAGAATAACTTGTAGTTTTAATACCTTCTAGAGAATGACTGACCGTTATTTCAGAGGTTGTGTTAGTAACGTAGAATTTTCGATGGATAATTTTAGCAATATTAGAGAGGTTGTACTTAGTAGTGTACAATTTATAATTGATGTACAAAAGGCAGAGTAATTAATATGGAAAATATTATTTACGCCCGCTCGGTCGACTCAAGGTCGGCTCATTATTTTTACCAACTGTCATTAACAGACGTGCCAGCAGCGAAAGGTCGTAAATAGGTAAGCAGTATCCCGCTGTATGCGCCGACTGTCGAAGAATAGTCGGCGCATACAGCGGGATACTGCAAGTCAGGTATCTTCCTGGAACCCATACCATTCCTATATCCTTATTCCTATACTTTTAGAGGAGTTCGGTATTGTCAACCTTTTTTCTATTGCAGTAGTTGGGGTGGTCAATCCGAGGGTGCGTGGTGGGTTCCTCTTTCCTTCCATTAGGTTACAATGGAATTCCGCCAAGTAACGCCTAATTCAATCAACTACTACAGCATTAAACTAATTTTATTTTTTTTTCCAAATTTTTTAAAGTATTACCATCTGTAAATACATATAAAATTCTTGCGTTACTGACTGACGGATAGAACTATAAGGAGCAAGAAGCTGTTTGGTATGTGTGTTCCTTGAGGACTCTAAGGTTGCAATAAGAAGGCATTTCCCGGAATTCCATGGGATTGGGCAATATCGGTTTAAAATAAAAAATATGCTGACGTAGCTGCCGGTGTCGTCTAGTATTGGATATTTTTAATGTACGCATATCATTTGTCTGAACGACTCTGGATATTATACTACAGGATCAGTTCACCGTTTTGTCCTAGTACATCATTATTTTACCACATTCATATCAGACCACACATGGCGTTTTCCACACCACACATTTCACATCCATTCCATCCACGGCTTTCGTAACACGTAGACGTAGGTACAATCAAATCGACCTTGTGTATAAAACATTATCAATAAAGAACTATAGCGAGTTTAATTGACGGAATGATGTGTGCGTCAACAGAATAATTGAGGCGGCGAACGGTCTGCGATATTATAGATGAAGTTGTGAAATAAATATTATGGGAGGGATGTGTCGCCTTGGAGCCACAATTGACAGTTGTGGTCAAACAATAGTCAATGAAAACATATTTCAACACTTGTGTTATAGTAATTTACCATGTGTTTCATGACCCAAGAACAGGCTGTAGAAGCAAATGGTAAAATTTAATATTGTAAATATAAGTCTTCTAATAAAAAAGCTAATTCTAGTTCGTCGTCAGCCCTTTATACTGTCCCACTGCTGGGCACGGGCCTCTTCTCACTTATGAGAAGGGTAAGGCCATAGTCCACCACGCTGGCCAAGTGCGGGTTGGCAGACTTCACATGTCTTTCGAGAACATTTTGGAGAACTCTCAGACATGCAGGTTTCCTCACGATGTTTTCCTTCACCGATTAGCAAGCGATAATTAACAATGTAATACGCACTTAACTCCGAAAAGTTATTGGTGCGTGCCGTGGATTCGAACCTCAGACGGACTGCTACGCAGAGGCGTCGGTCTCTCCACTCGGCTATCGCTGCTTCCCATTCTAGTAAGGTTGTATATTTTTTTCGATGCACCATGCTATTTAGTCTTAGAACCTAGTTTTTTCCGTGACGATTAAGTTTAAACACTAGAAGGCAATGATACCAACAGGCATCTGTCGTGCGAGGACAACGCTGTGGAACGGTAGTAGTAAACTTAGCTAACCTTGCGCATTGTTCCCTAATTCTGATTTCGTCTTCATTCTCCACATCCACAGAAAAGGACTAGGCAATTAGCTTTCACCGAAGAAAAAGCAGTAATAACTACTTAATACACTACTACTGTCTGCGGGACGATAGTTTAACCACAGTTAGGTCAGTGTATTCTTGTTGTACCTAAACACCATGTCTTTTTGACGCCTATTTTAGGTATTCTATTTATTAATTGCCCGTGTGGTGGCGGATTAAAAATACGGAATGTCACCAACCCATATCATCCCAAGGGTGTCGTAAGAACCAACAGAGGGAGTATATTATGCAGAGAACAGCAGTGTAAGATAAGGAAAACTTGGTACAAACCATATACCAACCCGCTTGGCCAGCGTGATATATATGTATGGTGTCGTAGGGCAATTCCTCCTTTCAAAGGACCTAGTCCAGCAGTTGACTGTTAAAGGCTGATGATTAATTAACTAAATATTTCTGTAATACTTATGTATATGACATAGATGAATAGACCCAAAACCGTTATTACATTACTTATACGCATGCTAAATCTTTGTCTCCTGGTATACCTTTGGGCGACAGAAACAAAATGGATTCACATATTCCATTTATTTTAAATAGCATAGAATGTAACATATCAGCTCCACCCGAACGCACCATGTAACATTTTATAAAAATCCAATACAGTAAAATTTAAATCCAATCCATGTTCATAAAAGGTAAGCAACCTCGTTACCTATCGATGACCCTACACCTTGTTATCTAAAGCAGCCGGTGTCAAGTTATGTGAGAAATGAATTTAACATTTGATGAGCCCTGAGCGTCCCTGTACCGTGTTTATGTTAACCAAAGGCAGATCAATTCCGTACATTGGAACGTTCAAGTTTATTCAATGTGTGTACTGCGGTTTGCAAGCCGCTTGTACCATTTCACCGCATGGCGCTTTGAAACTCAATTGCTGGTACAAGTATTCAGTTTGATGACTTTTTTCGATCATGTTTTCAAAGGGTTTATTGAGTAAATTGAAACAGATTTTTTATTGAATTCGTCATCAGATCTTTAATGGAGTAGCGAATGGATGGGCTTAGTAATGTATAATGGTGGGTAGATTTATTCTTACAATATTTTCTCTTTGTAATTGCGTAAGAGTCAATATTTTATTTATATAAACTTTTTGGTAGATTCATCTAAAATAATCCTTCGAACGATACTAAATTCTTCTTTATAATAACGCGTACACTTCAATACCATCGCCTACCATTGTTACGTTTTTTTATATACCTAACTGTATCATCTCTCAGACGCAGTCTCCCTAATAATTCGCTCCAGATGTCGAATGAATTAACCTCCAATTATTTGCGGAGCAGAAAACAATCATACATCTACGTAATTGATTACCCGCTGCTTCAAGACTTATTATGAGTCACGCTCTTATAATAACTTTCCAAAATCCGAATGGAGGAAATTCACTCCCAATATTATTGTATATAGTTTCTCTTACATTAATTTCAATGATGAAGTATAGCCTAACTGAGGATACGTATGTATAGAAGAGGATCATATTGTTGTATCGCTTTGTGCCTGCGGTTGAAGGGAAAGCACGGAATATTCATTAATCAAGTCTAGACCAATTAGCGGAGTACCTACATCGATTCTGATAATATTACACAATTTTGGATTATATTTACGGTTATTAGGGATTTCAGTATAAAGCATAGCTAAGATACTCGTATTTACTTGTTTCTGACTACCTCCGTGGTCCAGTGGATAGCGTATGCGCCTGCTGATCGGAAGTCCCGGGTTCGATTCCCGGGTCGGGCATAAGTGTTACTGGGTTTTTCCGAATTCTCAGTAGCAGCACGGAGTCTAGTGATGTGCCCGATAACGGCAATAGGCTCACCCACTATTACGTGGGGCCTAAAAATTAATGGCGAATTGTGGGTGTAATATTACACCTCTGCCTTCCCCTTCGGGGATACAGGCGTGAATCTATATAAATATAACTGACAACGCGAAGTAATCCTTGCCAAGTGACCTTTGGAATAGATTCGGAAGTCGAAAGTGTGAGAAAATCTGTTTCCTAGTAATATCAAACTTCGTCAATAGCTTCCAATCTAAAAATCAAAACATAGAAAAGAAAGTTGAGGAGAAAAACTGTGTTGTCGCCTCTCCATATCATAAATATCTATTAAGGTTTTTCAGTGTAAAGCATGGCAACCTACTTGTGTCTGGCAGCTTTAAATAATACTTGCCAAGTGGTCTTTTGAATAGACTCGAAAGTCGAAAGTGTGAGAAAATCTGTTTCCTTTGATTGATTGGTAATATTAAACTTCATCAATAGCTTCCGTTCTACAAATCAATTCATAAAAAAAAAACTTGAGCAAAGAAATTGTGCTACCGCCGCTCCATATCACAAATATCTATAAAGCACCAGTGGTTACAAAATAAAATATCATTGAACACAATACCTACCCATTTACTGGTCACGTCGGCGCTAGCTTAACTTTGCCGATTGTTCGCAGTTGTGCACCGATCTATGACCGTCTAGAGAATACCATCAGAAAATAGACCAATAAACGATCCGCAAAACTTTTTCATCTATGAACTGGTGATTCCAGCAAATTAGAGAGGCACCTATAAAAATCGAAACAGGTACTGAAACCAAAAGCCAAAGAGGGTTTTGCGGTGCTCTAAGTTAGAAAGTTTCAAGTAAAGATATATCAATTTATGGCCAAAGGTTTTATAGCGATAATAAAAAGAACTTTTGGGTCATCTCGGGGATATTTTGTTGGAAGTTTAAGCATTTCACGGGTGCCCATGTACTGGTATATACAGAAATGTCACTTGACAAAGTTTAACGTTGATGATTTTCATTGTGTTTACACTTAGTGTGAAGTAATGGCTTATTTGTGTCTTGAAGACTTTTATCTTTGATGGTGAGAGGTATTACAGCACGACAGTTTTTAGAAACCATTTTCGCGTTTCTTGATTTTCATGAGACCGTGAAGTATTTCTCTTCTCTGAAATAATTCAGTGAACGCGATAAAATATACGCTCTCGTAGCAAGATTGATATAAGAACAAAATGTTGAACTTCGTTGATAGTTTTGACGAACAAGAATAAGTTTTCTTTACCTACTCTTGTTGGATCGATGTTCAATATATTAGAAGTCATGTACAACTGGCTCCATTAGAGATGTTGTAGTTATTAGTTAGTCTTCCACAGTGGTCTTCCTATTTTGTTATTTATTTTAAGATAACCACTGTATTATAAAAAATCCGGTGTCATGGGGAACTTTTATACAGGGCATACAATCACAGAAACGCCCAGACTCAAAACAATTTATGGATACGAAGAAATGTCTCGTGCGGTAATAATCGAACCTATAACGCTTATCGCAGTGTGAAACGGCGGAGAGGCCTCTTAGACCACTATGACATACGTTCAGTTTATCATCTACTATAATCAAATCTTCGCACTTCCAATTATTATCACCCACTTATCATCACTTCCAACTGATCAAATCACTTACAAAACAATGCTCGTCCATTATAGAATATCATTCTACCCTCTCTTAGCAACTTCTCAAGCATATTACAAATAAAACTCAGCAATAACGTCACTGAGTCAACATCCAAACCCTTTGTTAACCGAAACTAGTGTACTGTAAAATATAATTCTGAATAAAATCGCTTCTTCATTGAGGAAAGAGCAAGATATTGCTCTCAAAGAAGCTACGAACTCGTTGTTTCATTACGATTTTATTTACTATATTCAAGGAGTGTCACGGACTTTTATTTGATTTGCTTTAAGTCACTAAGGCTTATTGGTTCTGCACTATGTAGGAAGCTCTTTGGAGCTGATTCTGTAAAGCTACCAGACTAATTTATTTGAACAGTGAGTCGTGGCTAAGTACTGTTTATTTCGCTGTGCTCTGCGTTTATTTAAGTACGAGTGTCTTTGTTTGCAAGGAATAGAATAGTAGATACTTAGAGATTTCTTCATTCTCATCAGCCCTGAATATTAACTATCCCACTATTGGCCAAGGTCTATTGGTCAAGGCTTCCGATTATGGGAACGGTTAGGCCATCATTCACAACGCTGGCCAAACGAGGTCTGCAGACTAACTATAGGTATATTTCGAGAAAATATGGAGCCTTTTCAGTCATGTAAGTTTTTTCACGAGAAAAAATAATTAAGCGGGTCTTAATTGCGTTAACTTAACTTATTTAAGGTATAAATACCTATTTGTTCCCGACGTTTCACTTGTCTTGCACCGAGCGTGGTCTCGGAGAGACAGTTAACGCGATTAAGACCCGCTAGATTATTTTGTATGATGTATTCAAATCGCGAAAGTTTAAAATAGATTTTTTCACGATGTTATTCTTCAACGTTTAGCAAGTACTATTACTAATTTAATACGCACTTAACTTTGAAAAGTCAGAGGTGTTCGCTGTGGCCGCGTGGGCTTGAGCTCGAGACCCTCCGCATTAGGAGTCTGTTTGTCTACACTAGACTATCGCTGCCCCTAAGATATTACAATTGATAATAGAAAACGTATTAGATGAATAAACGTCTTCATCATCATCATCAACCCTGTATATAAACTGTCCCATTGCTGGGCACGGGCCTCTTCTCACTATGAGAAGGGTAGGTAAGGCCATAACGCTGGCCAAGTGCGGGTTGGCAGACTTCACATATCTATCAAGAAAATTATGGAGAAATCTCAGACATGCAGGTTTCCATTTCGTAATAAACGTCTTACTAGTGCTTTTATATAAAATATAAGATATACGGTACTAAACTGGCAACTTTGTTATAATAATATGGAACGTTTTTCGATATTAACAAGATGACAATACCATTGTATCTACAACTCTTAACGTAAATATATATTTATATAACGATGTACTGGAACAAAAATATTTTCAATACATTATTTCGAAGTATATGTTTGTAGTTAATGTACTTTCCTGGAACGGTCAAAAATGTAGGGTTTATTATTCGACTTATTGTTGGCCGAAAGTAACTTTTGGTTATTCAAAGACTTCAAATACGGAGGTTGTCTGTCGACCCGTGTAATATGTTAGGTATTGAACAAAATCTGTGTTTGCAACTTTGCGTAGAGGTCAAGCTTGCCAAATAAAATATTCCAACAAGCACTTGCTAACATTTGAATTACGATAAAAGTATAATGATACAAACAATCTTGTTAGGTTCGCGGGATGCGACTGAATGCGGGCGGCTCGAGATCAAAGTCAGTCAAAGTCAAAATCTGCATTAAATTTTACACAATTAATTTATTCCAATGATTGTTATTTAAGTTTTATTTAATATAATAATATTAACTAATTTAATTAAAATATGTAAATATATCAATAGATCTATAGGGTACCGACCAAGAACTTAGGGTCCCAAGCCAACCTCACCTGCAAGTGGTACACCTGCCGATCAACGAACGAGGCTCTGGTAAACAAAATATCCCGATAATCGGCAATAGGCTCGCCACCTATTACGTGGGATTAAAACACTGGCGAAAAGTGGGCGTTTAATATGCCTCTGCCTACCCCTTCGGGGAAACAGGCGTGAGTCTATGTATGTATCAATAGATCTATTACTTACAACAATGGTTCGATCTCTTTACAACATTTGAAAAATAACAGTGGCTTCCTCCTTTCTTATCTTCTATCTATGTACTTTGCCGTGCCCGACAGGGTCCATATTTGCTCTATATTTAATCTTTGTACATCTTGTAACACATATGAAGAGCAATACAGAATTTGAATTTTAATAATAATAATAATAATAACCCCTCTGGGGCAGCCGTTATCTCATCATGAGACTAACGCAATCTCAGAGGGTAGAGTAACAGCTTTCAAACATCACCTTCATCGTGTAATATAAACAAAAAATGTATTACAAGATGAAAAGAAAGCTTACAGCCGCAGGGCAGCTTTGTGGCGAGCTGAATGTGTGTGGCGACACTGCGGTCCCGAATGCTTCAGAGAGTCGATCAGGGCCTCGTCTCCGGCTTGCCTTTATTGGCTGGCCGGAGTGGATTTCCAAGAGTGCCCGCAGGACTCTCAACTCTGGCTTGCCTTGGTCGGCCGGCCAGAGGGAAGCCGCAAGAGCAATTAGCTCGGGGGTGGAAGTGTTATTCTCAAGGGCGTAACTACGGGGAAACCCGCTCCGGGCCTCCTTTGTCACGAGGCCCGCGATGGCGAAACCGGTGCCGCACCGCTCGACACCCCTAGCCACTCGCACCGGTGTTGCCCTCTGGCTGCCTTTATGGCAGAGTTTGTTTGCTTTGGGCGGCTGTTTAGAGAGGGCCCATCTAGTGAGTTGGCGAGTCACCACCTGCCACGCGGACGGATGCTATAGGAGTATCACTGGCAGGTGCCGTTTATTATCCATAGTCTTATTTTCAGTCCATTCAACACCCATCCCCATAATCCAATTAAATTAGGCTCCTCATCATTACAATAGTCCTACACGTGCTGCGGCTAGTCCATAGCTGTACTCAGTAGTGCAGTTGTGGAGGCTCCGCGGCACGTGTCCCATCCCATTTTAGATTAAAGTTCTCTACGGGCCTCTGCACGTTGGATCCATATCCCCGCGTAAGCCTCCCAAAGGTCCGGTTATTCTTTTGACACTAAATGTTAGAAGAATAGCCGTGTAACAGAGACACATTATAATAATAATAGCAGAGCAAACTTTTTATAAAACCAAAAAGGAAAACAGCATATATAAAATATCAAGAAAGCAAGATGACATCAGACGTCAAAAACATAAACATTGTAAATGTAAATAATACAATTAAACCAAAGAAAAAATGTTGACCAGAGCCAGAGCAGCGGCACAATTAAGACCCCCGGACTCGTCACTCAGCTCCGCCTCGCAGCCGCCGGCGCCAGCAGCGCCGGCCATTACTGAGGCGTGGAGCTCATCGAGTGATGAGTATTTTTCCCCGCCGACGACACCAACACCAGCGCGCCGCCGGGGAAGAGGCCGGCCGCCGTCACGCTTGGGACCCCGAGACCCACTGGTTTCGAACAGGGCCCCCGCTGCCGGTGGTGATGTGCGCCGCATGAGATGGACTCAATCGATGAATGAGAACGTCATGCGGGCATATTTTGTGGCTACAGAGGGAGGAACCAACCTTACGGCGTACCGTGACCGCTTACTGCCTCTGTTTCAGGCCTTGGAACCAGCTGTTAACGTTTCGGCACAGCGACTGTCGGATCAAGTGCGAGCCATTCAACGCTGCCGCCTGTTGGATGACGACGCACTTGAGAGGCTACGCTCAGACTTGCGAGGTATCCCTGAAAACCCACCTCTTACACACAATGAGGCTCCAATATCGCACGCCTCACTCAGGGCACAAGAAGAAGGCGAGGAAGGGATAGACAGGGATACACAAGTAAGTACCCAATGCATAGATAAGATAAGGAGTACTTTGGAGTGCGCTATTGGGGAATATCGGTATGCTTCATTAGAAAACAAACCCCGGCTGCCGCGTTTACCCACGCATAGAAAAAATATGGCGCTTGTGGGTGCCCTGGATTCACTATTACCTTCTTACATAGACACTAGTGAAAATCTTAGTGATACACACTCAATTCTATACTGCGCGGCTGTAGCGGCGTGTCGAGTGGCTAATATTAAAATACAAAACAGTATTACTATTAGCCCTCGAGATGCCGTCCCTGCTTGGCAGCGTAGAATTGAGCGTCGTATTGCTGAGACCAGGGCACTCATAGGCAAGCTTATCTGCTTCAGGTCGGGCAATACCCGCCCGAGAGTGATGCGTTTTGTGAGTCGGGCGTTTAAGGGGACAGGACTTTGTCCTCAAGAATACACGTCTCGGGTCGCAGAACGCATCGACTTCCTGAAGCAGAAAATCTATGCGTGGGCGAATCGCATCAGGCGGTACAAAAAAAGGATTGACCGATATTCCCAAAATCGCGCATTTCAAAGAGATGAGAAGTTGTTTTATAGGAATTGGGAGCGACCTGAACCAGGTGTGGATGATGGGTGTCGACCAGATGATGCGAACACGATTGCGTTCTGGCGCAGCATATGGTCGACTCCCGTCAGCCATACAGAAGGTGGCTGGATTAGGGATGTCAAGCGATCATGTGAGGTAATATCTCCCATGGAGCCCGTAGCCATTGATGCCATGGATGTTTATTGTGCAGTCCGTCCGTTAGCCAATTGGAAATCGACGGGACCGGACGGGTTGCACAATTTCTGGTTAAAATGGCTACGAAGTGCACATGCTCGCTTGGCATCCCAATTCCAGTCAGCTCTGAATTCAGGATCGCTGCCAAGTTTTATGACAACTGGCGTTACTCACCTGCTCCACAAATCTGGTAGTACCACGGAGCCTACGAACTATAGGCCGATTACTTGCCTACCGACGGTGTATAAAGTTTTTACATCCATTTTGAGAACAAAATTGGAATCACATATATTCAATAATAAAATTTTATCTGAGTCTCAAAATGGATGTAGAAGCCGGGCACGTGGTACTAAGGAGCTACTCCTTATCGACATGGCCATTAGCCAACAGGTTCGCCGTAGTCGAAAGAATCTGGCGACATGCTGGATAGACTATAAGAAGGCCTATGACTCTGTGCCACATACGTGGCTCTTGAGGGTGCTGGAGTTGTACAAAGTAGATGCAACTCTATGCGCCCTCTTGAGGGCATGTATGGGGCAGTGGAGTACGGTGCTTCGCTATCCAGGATGCCGACAGCCTTCTGGGTATGGCGTACCTGTAAAGATCAAGCGGGGTATCTTCCAAGGCGACAGTTTGAGTCCACTATGGTTTTGACTAGCACTGAACCCGCTAAGCACTTTGCTCGAAAGTTCAGGGCTAGGCTATCGGTTACAGAGTAGAGGTCAGGTTATTTCCCACCTCCTTTTTATGGATGACCTGAAACTATTTGCCCCCACTGACCTCCAATTAACTGAGTTACTGAAGCTAACTGAAAACTTTAGTAATTCAATTAGGATGGAGTTCGGTGTGGATAAATGTGCGGTCATGCATGTAAAGCGAGGCAGGAGTGTGGAATCTGATGGTATTGAGCTTTCAGATTTCACACAACTTAGATCACTCTCTGCAACCGAAACCTACAAATATCTGGGTATGTCGCAGGCATTAGGCATTGATGACGCGGGCATGAAACAGGCGTTGCAGGTACGGTTCTTTGGCCGCCTGAAGAAAATCTTAAAAAGCTTTTTATCAGGCGGAAATAAGGTGCGTGCCTGTAACGGTTGGGCCATGCCGGTCTTAATGTACTCCTTCGGCATACTCAGATGGACTCAAACAGAATTGGACGCCTTGGATCGGAAAGTCCGCTGTCTGCTCACGACATACCGGATGCATCACCCGCGTTCGTCGGTGATGAGATTGTACATCCCGCGTAAGTGTGGGGGTCGTGGCTTCCTAAGTGCCAAGACCCTCCACAATCGCGAGGTGTGCAATCTCAGAGAATACTTTCTCCACACTGACGCGGGTGTGCACCGAGATGTGGTCGCTGTAGACAGCGGGCTTACCCCGCTGGGTCTGGCCAGAGAGAACTGGCGCAAACCTGTCGTACTTGGTGTAGAGGAGCGCAGGGAGGTATGGAAAGGTAAAGAGCTGCATGGACGATTTTACCGGGCCTTGCATGGGCCCGACGTAGATTTTCCAGCATCGGTGTCCTGGCTGCGTTTTGGCGATCTTTTCGCCGAAACAGAAGGTTTTGTGTTTGCAATTATGGACGAAGTTATCATGACGAACAACTACCGGAAGTATATTCTGAGGGATGGGACGGTCGACATATGTCGGGCATGTCACCAGCCTGGTGAGTCGCTCAGACATATAGTATCCGGTTGTTCTCGTCTTGCCAACGGCGAATATTTGCATAGACACAACCAAGTAGCCAGGATTGTCCACCAGCAACTTGCTTTAAAGTACCAACTTGTCGACTCTGAAATACCGTACTACAGGTATGTGCCCGACCCAGTTCTTGAAAATGGTCGTGCTACTCTGTATTGGGATCGGTCTATCATTACTGACAGAACTATCGTGGCTAACAAGCCGGACATAGTGGTGATAGACCGATTAGAGCGCCTTGCAATGATCATCGACGTTACCATACCCCATGACGAGAATCTCGTGAAAGCCGAAAAAGATAAACAAATGAAATATTTGGACCTGGCTCACGAGATTGTCGACATGTGGGATGTTGACTCGGCGATCATTGTACCGATAGTCGTGACCGTAAATGGTCTTATTGCCAAGAGCCTCGACCACCACCTCAAGAGGCTCTCGTTAGACGGCTGGATCAAGTCCTCTATACAGAAGGCAGTATTGCTGGACACGACACGCATCGTACGGAGGTTCCTTTCTCTGGAGCCCTAACCACCGGTAGCTTGGTCCCTGTGCCCGATGTCGGTGGGCCTCCGTGGTCCCATTTTAATATTTAATTTATTTCGTTTTATAATATTTAAATAGTTAAAATGTGATCATGAGAACAGTATTTAATAAACGGCATAATAATAATATAGTACTACAGGTATGTAGCAGAGCCAGTTCTCAAAAATGGCCATGTCACATTGTACTGGGATCGATCTATCATCACGGACAGGACTGTTGTAGCCAACAAACCTGATATCATGTTGATAGATCGATCAGAGCGCCTCGCAATAATTGTTGATGTCACTATTCCTCATGACGAGAATCTCGTGAAAGCCGAAAAGGAAAAACAGATTAAATATCTGGACTTGGCTCACGAGATTGTCAACATGTGGGATGTGAATTCAGCAATTATTGTGCCGATAGTCGTGACCGTTAATGGTCTAATAGCCAAGAGCCTCGACCGTCACCTTAAGAGGCTCGCGTTGGGTGCTTGGGTCAAGGGCCTGATGCAGAAGGCAGTACTTCTGGACACGGCACGTATTGTGAGGATGTTCCTGTCTCTGGAGCCCTAACCACCGGCAGCTTGGACCCTGTGCCCGATGCTGGTGGGACCCCACGGTTATTTTTATTTTTTTAAATGTGTTTATTTTGGTAAATAATATATTTAAAAATGTAATTTTAATTAGAAAAATAATAAATAAAGGAGATAATAATAATGATAATACATCCATACATATCGTCTCGCCTTTTATCCCCAAGGGGTAGGCAGAGGTGTATTTCTACACCCACTTTTCGTCAGATATACTTTAGTCCCACGTAATAAGGGGCGAGCCTATTGCCGTACCGGGCACATTTCCAGACTCCGTGCTGCTACTGAGAATTTCGTGACAGGAAAACCCAATAACACTGCCCGACCCAGGAATCGTAACCGGGACCTCCCGATCCCAAGCGTACATTTATGCCGCGAGACCAACGAAGCAGTCGTATAGGGTTTGATGTCGAGTTTTCCGTCTCTACGCAAAGATGGTATTTGCATCGTGTTATCCCTTAGTCGCCTCTTACGACACCCACGGGAAGATGGTGACATTTGTATTCTATGTCGTCAACCACACGGAAATAATGATAAATAAAGGAAATAATAATAATAATATATTCTACCACATACACACATCACCATCTAGTCCCAAGCTAAGCAGAGCTTGTGTTATGGGTACTAGATAATGGATAAACATACATATATACTTTTTTTTGGAAATACATACATATTATACGTAGAAACACCCAGACCAAGACAAACATCCATGTTCATGCACACAAATGTTTGACTTGAGCGGGAATCGAACCCGCGACCTTTTGAATTGAATTGAAGTTTCAAGATTCTGTGGACTCGTTACAATCGTATTTGTACTTCTGTATTTTTGTTAATCGACCGTTGGTGGTGCATGAAATCAAGGCTGCAAGCCACCCTTGGCTGCCGCAATTCAGGTCTTATGGCGCACTAACTTACTAGAAACTATTTGAAACGTTTAATTTTATAAGAATGGATTGACGTTTGTTACCCTTTCAATCAAAAATGCTGCATGTAGAAGTTTTACTATTGTTTAACAAAAAACGTATGACAAAAGATCATTTTACAAACAACGTTTGAATAACTAATCATTTAACAAACATTCATTTTGTAAACATATTACTTTAAAAACAATCATTTGACATAATACAGGTTTCGCAAATGTTTTACTTAGAAAATAATTAAACGGTTAAATTATTATTTTAAATATAATCAAATGACTAAATAATTCGTTTGCCAAATTGGTGATTGTACAAAAAGTTAAAAGAAAAATTATTCGTTTTTAAAAATAACTAATTTCTAACCAATACTTACGCGAAATTTTGGAAATATTAAATTGCATGGTTGCAATTTTCATACATACATACATAGACTCACGCCTGTTTCCCCGAAGGGGTAGGCAGAGGCATATTAAACGCCCACTTTTCGCCAGTGTTTTGATCCCACGTAATAGGTGGCGAGCCTATTGCCGCTTATTGGGACATTTTGTTTGCCAGAGCCTCGTCCGTTGATCGGCAGGTGCACCACTTGCAGGTGAGGTTGGCTTGGGACCCTAAGTTTTTGGTGGGAACCCTATGCACCCTATGAACGCAATTTTCATCTGGGACAGATTATTATTTATTTATAGGCAAGTAATAATTTTGTATTAATACTAATAAAGAAACATCCATAGATAATTAAGTCTTTAAAAAAAATACACACTGCCTGAATTAAGCGAAATAAGTAGAATTCGGTTCTGGCGCAGCGCGGTGTGGTCGCAGTTCTAATCTAACCTAAACAGCCATTGTTTCAGTTGACTCTACGCAAACATTGTTGTATTAACGTAGATTTTGTTTAAATATTTTATTTACCAAACAATGCATTTTGTCAAATGTTATTTATGCTTTACGTTATTTTGCCAAGTAACATGTTTAAAAAATAATCAATTTGTAAATTAATGTTTTAGCATAATATTTTTTGTAAGTAAATATGTATATTGTCAAATGAGTAGTTTATTAAACAATAGTTTGTAAAATAATAAATTTATCAAGTATAATTTTGTCAAATCTCATTTGTCAAATGAAAATGTTTCATTTGTTTTTTGTTAAATGATCGGACACCCATGTAGAAATTAGCTACACATAACATTTTTTCGTCACGCAAGCTTTTCTAAACAGAGTGCTTAGTTGTCTGCAGGTATGTTTGTCCATATCATATTTATTTAAAGCAAGTAAATTAATTATAATATTTATATTTTTTGTGTATCACGTATTTTTATACTAAGAGCATAGCGTTATCTTCATCATATATAAAATCCTCGCATTACTGACTGACTGACAGACACGCTACAGCCTAAACTATTGGGCGCAAGAAGCTGAAATTTGCCATGTATGTTCCTTGGGGACCGTAGGGGTGCACTAAGAAGGGATTGCCCGAAATTCCCACGGTATCGGCCAAAAGGGGTAAATTTAAAAAATTGCAGGCGTAGCTGCTGGCGTCCTCTAGTAAATACATATATTTGGCACTTACATTTTCTTCACCAGGAAAATGTAAATTACAAATATATTCGCGTTAATTTACATTTTGATACTTATAGACATACGTGAAATTACATTTCAAGGTGAATGTTCTACAGTATGTTCAAACTTTTTTTGTCAGACCTTTTCAATGCTACTTAATTGGCATTTTTCTTGGAAGACATGCTATTTAAGGTTATATTTCTTTGCATGCTTTTAGTAGAAGACATGATGTCAAAAGTTGGGGTTTCTTTTATGCTTATTTAAAATGAAGATAGAAATGTTTATATGTATTTTTTTTATTTATTTGGAAAAATAACGATTTTACAATATATATGCTTAAAGAAGTACATTTTCTTGTGAATTACTTATCGTAATAACTGCGACATTTTCCACAGATTACTTTTAAACATTGCTATGTTTTGAACGTGCCACAAGCAAACAAGCTATCAGTTATATTTGCAAACAAACATAATTGGGTACTTTAATATTGCAAGTTCCTTGCTAATTAATTTGTTTGATTTTAATCTTAGTTCGAATTTGTATTAGAAAGCAATATATTGTCAATGACGTCGGTCTATTTTATTCTGCCAGTACAGGTTGCGGTATGGATTTTGAGCGCTAGACAGAAGTAGTAAGTATAATTTTGCTAGCAGAGAAATTAACTGGATCTTTGTTACCTGTTAATCTAAGTGTGCATCATCAGCCCTTTATACTGTCCCACTGCTGGGCACGGGCCTCTCCTCACTATGAGAAGGGTAAGGCCATAGTCCACCACGCTGGCCAAGTGCAGGTTGGCGGGTTATGGAGAACTCTCAGAGATGCAGGTTTCCTCACGATGGTTTCGATCACCGATAAGCAAGCGATAATTGCCAATTTAATACGCACTGAACTTCGAAAAGTCATTGGGTGCGTGCCGTGGATTCGAACCCGTCGGTCTCTCCACTCGGCTATCGCTGCTTACTATCTCAGTGTAATCAAACAATATTCACTGGACTACTAAATAATATATGGTGACGTACACATTACTCTACACCACGTCACAATAGTTATAAAGTTCCCTTATTTCTCGCCAGTCAGATATTATTGCTGATTTCTGCACGTTTGAGATGAATTATACAATTTGTGCTGCGAACAGGACAGGTTGATTGATAAGTGGTACCTATTATACTTTTCAGGCAAGGAATCAGCTGCTAAGACAGAATAATTTTGGCTGTTTATAAATGAAATCTTTTTCTTTTTGGGTATTTTATATACTTATGTACCTTATTGTATTGTTTTTGTGTTAAAATAATTGTTCCAATTGTTAAATACCTCAACTACATGTCATATATGGAGATATTGTTTACTCTCTTAGAATAATATCAATAAAGAATATGTTACTGACTGCTTCTAGATACCTGTAGGTTCTTTAATAATGGTGATGACCACATACCTGGAATGAAAAAAGAACATAAATTAATAAATATAACATATAACGCAGTGTTATTTACCTATTTTCATATATTTTCTACTGTCGATAATTCGTCTTCGGATTACTGACGAAATATTCTGTTTAAATAATTATTAATTTCGAAAGGATTTTGTTATGAAATATTTCTTAAGGCGCTGTTATACCTCAGAAGCCGTGAAACACCTAATTTTTCGTCGCGCAACTAGCCATAACGGTACATACTACAAACTTGCAAAAAATAGAGCTTATAGTCAAAAGTCTGAACAAAAGACTTTTGAAAGTATTTTTCATATATGTAAAATAGAATCACGGTAAAAAAATCACAAAAACGAGGCAGAAAATAATCTTTCGTCTCACTGTTTTCAATATTTTGATCGTAAGCTGTCATATTTTATTTAATAATATTGTAGGAAACCTAATGAACTAAAGAAATACCCTATTTATTTTCATATTATACGTGTATATTTTGTAAAATTAAGTAAAATCTGCCAAACATCTATGATTTTGACGCTTGGTAGATCCCATCAATATCAAACGCTTCGGCAATTTAAAGCTTATTAGCATAAGCGGTGTACTGAGTGTCAGTTGCTAGTTAACGCCCCGCCCAGACCTCATCATTCGGCTATGAGCCTTGTGAGAGATAGGTCATGTCGCTTGCGTCTCCGCTGCACGAAATTTTACGTAAACCTGTTTGTTATTGTAATACGCCGATTTGAGTTCGTAATTTCATGTTTTATGTTATAGACTGAATATTTTGATTCAAATAGGCTTTTCATGTGACTATGGGCACATATAATTAGGACCTAAGTTTATATTCTTGTTGCGTTTAATGTGTTATTGTTTCTGTGCTTATAAATATATAATTAGAAGAATAAAATATGGACAATTAGAGAAATAAAGTTCGACGAAGGATTTGTACAAGAAAGCGTCGTAATAAAATAGAAATTCATCCATGGCCAAGTGATTATGAAATATGAAACATTTTTACACAAATGATTTTCATAATATTTATGCATAATATAATTATATAAATTATTCTCACAATACATAGCTGCCACAGTTTTCAATATTTGAAAGAGTAATAACATAAAATCGAATCATTTTATGTACCTATATTGCAAATTCATTAGCTTGTCAGAGCGCCTGGAGCGCTAGGATGCCGCCACGACGAACAATAAACAGCGCTAATATGGCGCTCCGCAGTCCGCACACAAGGGGTAACGAATGTTGTATTATTGTGTTGTGAACATAAACCTATTTAGATACATCGGGTAAAACTTTAATTATTTATAAACTATTAGGTATGTCTCAGTACATCTAATATCTTTTTAATTTCTAAAATCAATCATTTATAAGTAAGTAGGTGACTTCTCTGTTTGTATAGCAAACAGAGAAGTCACCTACTTACTTACACAAGTTATAGTATTATTTTAATAATAAAGTACCTAACTAATTATCTTTATTGTAATTACATTGAAGTTAAAGTTACATTTTAGCAACGTCTTACACACATTTGACTGCAGTAATTCCTAACACGATTTGATCAAGAGTGATAAGCAAAAAATACACGAGGAATAGCAGTGACTGGTTCGAATTTCGTAAGAATATGTTGGCAGATTCAAATTTTGGTATAGTGGTAAAAAGAAGAGATAACAGCAGTAAAGCCAACTTGGTAAAAATTATTTAGTACAAATAAATTATTTGCAATGTAAAAGCAGTTGCGCATGGAGTCTAAAATGAACCACTGGCTTTGCAACAACTGGCAAAGCAAGAAAATGTAACAATCGAGCCTTGTGGATTATCGGTTTATTGGTGCCACGCCAGATGGATTAATAGGTCCAAACACGATTGTGGAAATTTAATGTTCTATAGTTGCCTATAAGAACGGCCTGGAGAATAGTATAAGAGCAAATGAAATACAAATATGGAAACATGATAAAAAAGTGAACTGACTAGTCTAAACAAATACTGTAATTTTTATTACCAAATTCAGGGGCAACGCCACGTTACACGCAAACAAAAATGTTTATTTGTGTGGAGTGGCAAAAGTATACCACTAAAAATGGAAATGATAGAAAGAGATGATGTTTTCTGGGAGACGAAAATGAAAGAAAAGCTTGTGGCGTTTTATTTGAATTGGCAGTTGCCTGAAATTGTTGATTCTCGTCGAGCTCAAGGGATGGCATTGCGAAATCACGGAGAGGAAAATGTCTCATCAGTGCTTGGAGTTTCTACAATACCAAGCCTTAAAAGGAAAGTAAATGAAAATGTGCCTCGTGAACAACAGCAAATAATAAGTATTGAAGCCTCATCACCTCACACACTGCCTTTAACTTTCGATGAGAATAAAGAAAACCTGCCGGGTTGTAGCAGACAGCTAACTTTTGATGAGCTGTAAACTCTGTATTTCGTTAGTAAATGATAAATAAATATCTTTTAATATTCATTTTCTTTGAAACAACTCATATTTTAAGCGAAAGAATTTTTTTATATTTTTCCATACAAACATGTATGAGGAGAGCAACGGAAACAGCAGTAACTCAAATTTTAATTCTATAATTTGGGTTGGGTTTCGGAACGAGTCGCCTGAATTTGAGGGTATTGGTGGTGTAAGGGGCTCGAGGGAGTTAGTCTTAATCCCCTAAAAGTAATTTTGGCTGCCGGAGTTGCATCTAAATATTTTTAAATAATTTCCAAAAATTCCTAGTAGTAGTTCTTATACTTTAGTACAGTTTTACAAATGTCATTTTTAAGTTTTATGTGAAAAACGTGAAACGAAACGCAAACCTGCCATCTTGGAATGATCATATTGACAGCTAATGTCAAATTTGTGCGTGATTGCTTTCGAGTGCTTATTACAGTCGCACCTAACCCTAGGGTTAGGTGCGACTGTAATAAGTAACTAAATAGGTTATGTTAGGTTCCCTTTTGACTCTTAATCCGGAAATAGGAACCCTGTGAAGCAGCAGTCAACCTTAGTTTATTAAACTACTGTGAAGAATGTGGAAGTTGGCAGTGCCATACACACCGATGTTTGGAGTTTTTTTTTTTTTCAGAGGAAACCAAGTATTTCCGGCAAGTGAATTTGGTGAGGGCGGGTTCCGAGACCTCCCTTCCTCCCCCTCAATCACTCACATCCCCTAAAAACGGCGACGTATTTCGAAACCTATACCATAATAATTATACCTTTAATAACAATAAAACATCCATAAATAAATAAAATAAATCAACTTTTACTAAACTTCAATTATTTCGTAACTCGCTTTAATTGAGATACGACTTTTGCGCTTAGTAGGGCAGTATTGTGGTTTTTAGGGTACCGTAGCCAAAAATTGTAAAAGCCCTTTATATTTTGTAGGATAGTATATATAGGTAGTTTTTTATATATTGTACGAGGGGAGTTCAATGTATTCTCGGTATAGGTATGAAGGAAAAGGCGGAAAATTCAGAATAAATTTTATTAACCGACTTCAAAAAAGGAGGAGGTTTACAATTCGTCGGAATCTTTTTTTTTTTATGTATGTTCCCCGATTTCTCTAAGACGCCTGGACCGATTTCGAAAATTCTTGTTTTGATTGAAAGAATATACCTTCTAGTTGGTCCCATGATCATCAGGTCAGGATCTGATCATGGAATCCTGAGAAATCGAAGGAAGTCTTCAAATTTTATAAGCACACTTGAAGCGATTTGACTCTAACAACCCAATGCCGTCGAGTTTGGGCTCGTTTGAGTCGTCTTTTACATGGACTTTGATGCTAGATGATTTCCATGGTCTGATGATAGAGTTGGAAGGTAACCAAGAGATCTTTGTGATACAATAACCCAATCTCATCGAGGTTAAGGTCGTTTGATTCGTCTTTACACTGGACTTTGGTACTGGATGTTTTGCAGGGTCTGATGATGGAGCAAGAAGGTTGCCATGGGATGTTTGTAATACAAAGACGCAATCCCATTGAGCTTGGGCTCGTTTGATTCGTCTTTACATGGATTTTAGTGCTGAATGTTTACCAAACTCTGATGATGGAGCAGGAAGGTGGCCATGGGATCTTTGTAATACAATAACGCAATATCATTGTGTTTAGGCTCGTTTGTTTTGTCTTTGGTATTGGATGATTTCCGAGATCTGATGATGGATCTGAAACGAACGTGTTTAGGCTATTTAGTTGAAAACAAAAAATACTTGAAATTGCCAGAAAGGTACAGGTCTACATTTCAGAATTGAGGCACGTAAGGAAGGCCTCCCCATCATGTACCACCTACACTATCTTATGTACCACCTATTACTATTTTTTATCATATTATTATATACCACTAAAAAGCAAAAAATAAAAATTATTTTTAAATAAAAACAAACCAACTTCAAAAAACACTAAGGAACTAAAAAACAAAAAATAATTGGTTTTGGAGCAAACATTTTTGAATTCGGTGCCAAGCCCTTACGCAAAAGTTACTAAATTATAACCTACCTATTCTATCAACAACGAAAGTTTATAAAAATGTGTAGAGGTTGTATAGTCAGACCAGAAACACTTTGCTTGGCACCGACTCCAAAAATGTTTGCTCCAAAACCAATTATTTTTTGTTTTTTAGTTCCTTAGTGTTTTTTGAAGTTGGTTTGTTTTTATTTAAAAATAATTTTTTTTTCAATATACTCTCCTAACATCTCAATACATTTAGTTGTTCGTGAAAGTAACTTTTCAATTCCCTCTGAAAAATATTTTTCTTCATGGCCCGAAAAATGTTCGTTTATTGCTCTCTTCAACTCTTTATCGTCCGAAAAATGCTTTCCACGAAGGTCTTTTTTAAGATTAGGGAATAGATAATAATCACTAGGGGCCAGGTCCGGACTGTAGGGTGGATGATCGATTTCTTAAAATCCGTACTCCCGCACAGCAGCCTGGGCAAGGCGCGCCTTGTGAACCGGCGCGTTGTCGTGAAGCAGCAACACACCTGCGGTTAATTTTCCACGTCTTTTTTCTTTAATTGCCTCCTTTAAATTACGCAGGGCGGTTGCGTATGATGCAGCAGTAATACTTTGACTTTTTTTGTGTACTCGATTAGCAAGATTCCCTTAGAATCCCAAAACACCGTGGCCATGAGCTTTCCTGCGGTCGGAGTGACTTTGAACTTCTTCGGCGGGTCTGATCCTTTTTTGTGCCACTGCATAGACTCTTGCTTGCTCTCAGGGTCATAGTGATGAACCCATGTTTCATCACCAGTAACAATCCGATCGAAAATACTTTGCGGATTTTCACCACAGAGGTCCAAAAACTCCTTACAACAGTCAACTCGCACTTGTTTCTGTAGCGCGGTGAGCATTCGCGGTACCCATCTTGCACTGACCTTTGACAAATTCAGGCGCTCATGAAGGATTGTGTGAATGGTACTCACGGATAGCTTAGTCATTTCTGCTAATGTTTTCACTCTTACACGGGCATCTTCAAGTACAAGTTTTTCGACTAATTTGACGTTTTCTTCAGTAGCGACACAAATTGGCCCACCAGCGCGGGGGTCGTCTTCAATGCTCTCTCTACCCCGTTTGAATTCACTTGACCACTTCCGAATTGTAGATAATGAAGGCGCAGAATCTTGGTAAACAGCCACTTTTTCTTCATGGATATTTTTTTGAGTTTTTCCTTGTTTTGTGAGGAATTTTATCACTGCACGATGCTCGATTTTTTTCATTATTGTCGAATCAGTCATCATAGTTGTCTTTTCGCAATGATATCTTGAATACTAATGGTGGCAATTAAATGAAATTTTGTATTTATACCTTCAAAGAGTGTCATTAACTAATGAGATAATTAAATTACCTTTATCATTAGTATATCACCTCGATACCGAGAATACATTGAACTCCCCTCGTAGGAACCCTTATAGAGTCGCCATGTCTGTCTGTCTGTCCGCCCGTATGTCACATCTAATTTATTGCAAAACAGATTTGAAAGCTGGCAGGAATGGAATTAGATGTTGGTATTCTATGAACTGCTTCACCATTTTCATACAAAAACAAAACAAAAATAATTAGGGCCTCCATATATGGAACTGACTTAATTATTTTTATCATCTTACGGCACGTAGGTATTTATCTACTTTCGTCAACAATAATTTCGTAAAAAAAAAATGAATACCTATAACGTCTAATGTAAACCAGTTTTGCTCATGGCTCCACTGAGAACAAAAATTGCGCTATGCCTATATTGTACAAACAGATTGATTTATGTAATATAAATTTTAATATCAGTATCTCAATTCAATATGCTAAAACGTTTTGCTTGCGGTTTTTGAAATATTGGAATACGGATGTCGCCAGAATACGGCCGCACACGACGAGGATGAAGGGGGGCGCCCCGCATTAGAGGGAGCTAAGCGCCCTTCACCTCCCCTGCTTCACCCCCTCATTTACCAAAACAGTCGCTTAGGACAGCGCCTTAACTATATAATGCCCGCGGTTACACTCGCGTTATTCAAGGCTACTGCTCCGCTCCCGTGGCTCACAGCGTGATGTTATAGCCTATAGCCTTTCGCGATAAATTACCTATCTAACGCTGAAAGTATTTTTCCTATCGGACTAGTAGTTCCTGAGATTAGCGCGTTCAACCAAACAAACAAACAAACAAACTCTTCAGCTTTATATAGGTACCTTAGTATGCGGTGCCGAAGGCCAAATCGGGCTTTACCGCCATCAAATTGAATTTTGCATTACTTAGTTAAAGTAAGTAGTAAAAATGTCATCGTAAATAGTGGAAAGCGCGGAATTATGGCGCGCCCTAGGGAGGGACCTCTGACCAATGCGGACTGAAATCAAAGCTTGCATTTATTTAATGAATAAATGAATATGGTAAGAAAACTAAAAAGTAGGTAGTGTCGTATGGTGGATGTATTTACAAGCCCCGAAACAAATTAAGCTTAGAGAGCTTAGAGCTTTTCCTTCAGAAAAGTCGCCAGGCCCACGCAAGAGTTTGTGTCTTCTCTACACACGATACATCAGCACTGAGTAAGAAAAATGTTTTGTTTGAGCTAGACACGGCGCGTGAACGTTGAAAAATATGCTTAGATTCGAAATTATGTTTATCGTCTACATGACGATGATTCGGCCTTATCTGAAGCAGACTAATGGATTTCCTTAGCGAGTAAGTACAAGCGCCCTTACGCATACCACGGTGTTTCTTTGCGCCACACAAAGAAACACCGCGGTCTCGTCGAGTTGCGTTTGACTTACGGCCGGTCCCAATATAAGATCTATCCATGAATTTGGAGATTAGAGATAGGTATGTCCATATTTGACATATAATTATAAAAATCTACTTACTGCAAAATTGTATCAAAATGCACTTATTAAATTAGTTTCCACATAAAACAACAAACTTTTATGTTTCAGCTTATTATTTAAAATTATTCAAAATTCTCAAATTTCGCCCCACAATCGAGAAATTATTAAAATGCAATAACACTCTGCGGCGATAGAACCGTGCCAATTTGTGCCACGCGACCGCCGATGCAGAAATTTAATAGGCACTTTAGTTTGTTTGTAGTTATTATATGTACCAGAGCAGCATTGCCCAAACTATGGATCGTGAGCGAATATTGAGTGGCTCCTGAAATGTAAGGCGACACCGACTCACCGAAGTCCTTCTCCACTTTACGCTTTTGTCCACCCATTTATAAAAAGCAGCTAGGAAGTGGGTCTCAAGATTAGAATTTTTGTTTGATGGGTCGCAGCTCAGACGACACTGTACTAGAGGATGCCTTGCAGCTATTACCGCTCTTTTTTATTTAACTGTTTCTGCCTTATTCTGTGGAAATTTCGGGAAATACCTTCTTATTGCACCTCTACGAACCTCATAGAGACATGCCAAATTTTCAGCTTCTTGCGCCCTGTAGTTATGTCAGTCAGTAACACAAGGATGTTATATTAAACGAAATAATAACCATTTTGTGAAACTTTAAATTCAAGTGCACATGAAAACTATACTGCTATTCAAAGCGAGTCTAGACACATATTCAGATATTTACACAGATATGAAAACACTGATGCTTGCATTGCATATTCCTTGTGTTTCTTTTTCCATATACTTACTCGCCATGCGAGCAAAACGAGAAGGAGAAGAACAAGTATAAGCCTGCGTATTTATCAGACACGAGCGAGACTGGTAAGCAATGTGCAAATGTTGTAAAAATTATTTACAATACATGAAATTGAAAGTATGAAGAATGATTTTTCTCAGTCCATACAGTGATGCAGAAGTGATTATGGTATGGCGGAGTACTCAAGAGCTAAATATCGCTTTATTTTTAACTAGTTTCAGGTGAGATTTATAAATTTCTAAACAATTTCAAAGATATGCTGAAGTGTGGCTATGCAATAGTCAGGCAGTTTCCTTACTTTGATCCTGCCTATATAGAGCATGTGCAGTTTTTCTTGACTATAAAATGTCTTAAAACTTAACACTTTGTGAAACTTTGACTTCATTTTAACTTCATTTTGCTATGCAATGGATTGTTGATTGAAAATTGTGCATATTGTCCTCACACAGCTCAGCTATCCCGCTCATCTTTGCCAAACACTCCCCCTACTAAAAGGCGGTATTTTCACAGGTTATATTTTACACTCCGGTTACCTTTTGTTTTGGACAGATCGCAAACAAGTTGGGGATAATTACTTGGAGGGATACCATTTATGCGGCAATTTTATGAACGTAAACGCGAAAGTGGTGCAGGGCAGTTTCCTGGGGTTATTTTAGTGTAAATAACTAGCTGAAGTTCCGTTCTCAAAGAAATCGTATGTTTCCTCTTTTCCCTTCACGGAAAAATAACAAGGACCATATCCTTCCTCATGTGTTTGGGTTCAAATTTACTGTTAAACAGGAACATAATACTGTTTGTTGTGTTTACTTCTACCTATTAAGTAGCCAATAGCCAACAGTACTAAGCGCAATTTATTATTCGAATAAATACCTTGAATTTTGATAACATACAAAAATTAAAATAAAACAAGTAAAAAGCTAGGAATAAAATATGTTAACTTTAGGTAAACCTTTTTATAGAATCATCAAAATCGGTTCATAAACAAAGAAGTTATGGCCAAACATACATAAAAAATACAAACTTTGTAGAATTAGGAACCTCCTCCTTCTAAACGAGACATTTTTGACCGCGGATATATCAATAAAACACCACCATCTCTTCCTATTCAATAGAAGTATCATAGTAACAGCCAGATCTAATTCAACTCTTGTTGCTTTATAGCCGATACGTGAGCGAGATAGCACGATGTGACGTCACCAAAACGGCGACTTTCTCGGTCATGTATCACCGGGTTATGAGTGATTAATTTAGAGCTATAAATCCAGTTATTGTGCCAGGAAGATATTGTCGTAAGTTTGTTACGACTTCATGTAATATTGATTGTTTTCGGAGGACTTAATCAGTTATAGACCGAATCTTGTATTATATGGCATCACAAAGTGAAATGGTTATGATAAGGCCTATGCCTTTTGTACCCTTACTTGTGTGTTGTACCATCTTAGCCCAACTTGCGTTTCTTTTTGGACCTCGGTGAGCATTTTTTTTTATGTTTTATGTGTAGTATGTGTGCCTGGTGCCGAATAAATGTATTTCCTTTTTTTCTTTCTTTCAATATAGCGGTTGAAAAGGAACTATAAATAAAAAATAAATATATTATTTTATTTTAATTATTATTATTTTTTTTTTTTCAATATGGCGTCATTGTAAGGTGATCTAAAAATTCGCAAGGCATATCTGATTGGCATATGTGATGGCTGTGGTTAGTCGTTTTCCATTAAGCGAGCTGCAGATAGGTCGCAATTAATCATTATTAAATATATGAAATTGCTTCTCCTGTCCTATCACACAAAATGGAGTTGGGCAGGACAGTGAGGCCTTAACAGAATGGCGGCCACGGAGGGAGAAAAGAAGTGTCGGCCGTCCCTTAGCAAGATAGACCGACGATATCGTTGCTATTGCGGGCCGAACCTGGACTAGATTAGCACAAGATTGAGGGATATGGCAAGAACAAAGAGAGGCCTATCTTCAGCACTGGACACAGTCAGGCTGTAGATGATGATGATGATGAAATGTCATATCATTACAAAGCCAAAAATCGACTGAAGCTAGAAACATAAACTTTGGACGGTGGGTTTTTTTTGTCTCACGCCTGTATCCCCGAAGGGGTAGGCAGAGGTGTAAATATTACACTCACATTTCGCCATGAATTTTTGGGTGCCACGTAATAGGGGGCGAGCCTATTGTCGTTACCGGGCACATCACCAGACTCCGGGCTGCTACTGAGTATTCGGAAAAACCCGCAGTAACACTTTTGCCCGACCCGGGAATCGAACCCGGGATCTCCGATCAGCAGTCGCATACACTATCCACTGGACCACGGATTTTTTGTATAACATAGAAACCCACTAACGAAGGATTACATGATATTCTACTCCTAAGGGATTAAAATAGGTGTTGCAAGTTTGTAAAACTTCGTTAAAACGAAACTGTGTTTGAAGCAAGCGCTTTGAAAATGCCGGTAAAGTCAGTAATATTTAAAAACAAAATGGCTTCACAATAGGTAGTGTGGTAACATCAAGTATGAAGCAACACACGTTTACATTCTTGTTTAGTTTTTGCTCTAAGAAAACCTTTTATTCATTCAAAACAGTTTGCTACCAAAAAGTGATCAATCATCATCAGCCTACCGTAGTCCACTGCTGGATATAAGCCTCTCCAACGGCACGCCACTGAGCCCGATATTCGGCTCTTCGTGTCCAACTACTGCTAGCCACTTTGCGTATGTGATATAAATGCTATATTCAGTGATTTTTCAGCGCAGCTGAACAAATCCAGGCTAACTTTGATTTACAGGCAGCTTTTAATAAATTATGGCAACCTGCGGATCAGATTAGAGGGAAAACATACATGAAGGGAACGATATCAATGGTCGTTTATATCGTATCGCCGTGAAATAAATTTTATTCATAGCTAACCTATACATATAATAAAACAGTAAAAAAAGGATTTCTGTTCATTGAATATATTTACAAAAAAATATACAGGGAGGCTAGAATAGAATAAACATGAATGGAGCAAGAACCTGAAAAAAAATTACATGTTTGTCTGTTTATTTGTTTGTACACGCTAATCTTCGAAGGTATTGATGTGATTTAAATGAACCTTTTTTGTTATATTGCTATTAGGCCTGGTCAACATATAGGCTATAATTTATTTTGGAAAGTGGAACACCTGATGCAGAACCGCAACAGCCCAGCGAAACTATAAGTCATAAAAATTGCGGCGAAGCAAAAACATTACGCATGATGAGCTTTTTCTGTTGCAAGATTAAAATTCGAAGATGTCGAACAGCTGATGTGGAACTCTAAGAGCCCATCTATACTATACCATATACAGACTTGACGTCTTAGCAAAAATTATTCAGTCTGATGAGCGTTCTCTTTTGACTTAAAAAATCAAAGATCTGAAACATTTGATAAGGGACCATAAGACCCATCTTCACTATACCATATACAGACTTAACGGCTTTGCAAAAATTCGACTCATTAAATTAAGACTCATTAAACTTGAAGATATAGAACATTTGTTGTGGTACTTTAACCTTTTAAGCGCTTGGCTAAATATCGATTGCCGTGCCGCTAGCGCTCAGTTACAAATCTATAAATTAATACCTATAATAATTAGGGAGGTGAATTCGATCTATCGATACAAACAAGACAAAAAGTTACTATATTTAATTATGTTCGACCGATCTTGTGCCGCCCGCATCCAACCGCTTCCCGGGATCTTAACCAGATGGTGTCGGTCCACCTTGCGGGATCTTTATACCAATAACGAATTCTTCGATCAATCAAAAGACCCGAGGAAGGATAGTTTTTATCATGAAAACCGACATCCACACGGGCGGAGCCGCGTGCGACAGCTAGTATTAAATATACTAGCTTCAGTGTGATTTCAAGCGTATAATTTGTCTCCAAAATAAAATAACACATATTTATTAATTTAGGCCAAATAAAAAAAAATTTAATAACTTACTTTAATTAGTAATCACAGTTGAATGCAGGCTCGCCTGGTTCCTAAGCAGTTCAATATATAAAGCATAGGCGGGAAATGGGCACATAATTATAATAATTCATAAATATAGATCCAAATTACGTTATTGGACCACCAGAGTTGTCCCTCACTAAACGAAACGCTGCAAAAATACAGCCAGACTCTGTACTGCTACTGAGAATTCTGATATATCCATGAATATTATACACCGAATATACACATTGTTAATATATAGGTAACGTCTTTATTTTTTTATGAAATCCTTCGTATTTCTTGTCCATTAACTTAATCACGTATCAAAGTGATTATGTTAATGAAGTAAAGGATAAAATTTTAACGGAAAATGTACGATATTTCTTTTTAAACTATTTTCAATAAAGAGTACATACATTTCGAGATGTGTCTATTATGAGAAGAATTTTAAACGTATAGTGCATTTTTGGCAACAGCCTCAGAACAGAAAAATCTTCTGTGGCAACAGCATTTGACATATCACAATTAAACCCAATTTAGCAAATCTTATTTGTATTATTTGACAAAAATTGCGAAAATCCACAATCTGCCCGGCTTGTTTCTTTGCATTACCATTCAAAGAAACATAACTAGTGGTTTGCTATGATTGTAAGTTTCTTTAGTCGTTTCCGAAAACACGTTCAATGCTGCATAATAAGCCATGCTTGGCACAATACCAGATAGTTAATCCTGTTGCAGAAAACTATATATCTGCGGAGATATAATTATGTATGATAATATAATTTGGAAGAGTGTGTTTTGAAATACAGTGTGTTTATTATTATTGTTTTAAAGATGTCTTGAAGCTCTTGGGATTATAGAAAGTGTTTCAGTAATGGATAAATGTCTGATGAGGCACTTTTTACACACATCTCCCGCACTAGGAATAAATTCTATGACGCGGGGGACTGTACAAACATACAACCAACGGACACAATGAACACCTAAACTCGATACAACAGTTTATGGATCACACATTGTTGTCTCCTGCGCGCATCGAACCTACGATACTCTGCGCAGGGTCAAGCGGCGAGGCGGCCGTTTTAACCACAACGCTAACCGTGCAGTCATCATCATTCCAGCGTTGTCCAGGTTGTGATCCAAGGTCTTCGTCTTAAAGCCCGAGGTCCGCTTTCTTACTATATCGCCTACTTGTCCCATGACCATGGCTGGTGTAACCCATGCTGAACATCAGGACAAATACTTGGTGTTTATTTTTTAATTATTTACATTCACGTAGGTATACATAAATATTAGACCCGCTACATAAATATTAGGTAGTTAATAACGAAGCTCTAATCAAAAAACAATTCTGTATACATGTTCAAATACATGATGAAAAAGCTTTTCTTGAATACTTAACATAATGCATTAATTTAATGGAACAAGTTCTGTTTACTACGAGGGTCAAACTGAAAGTTCTTAGAACTGGCCACTTATAAACAATATAATAAAAAAAATATTCTAAAATTTGAAAATAGAACTCTTTGCCAATATTACTGAGTATATATTTCATTCATTTGTCATTTGTTTTACGATTTGGCGGCAAATTGAAAATTGTCTGTGTCACGTCAACATGAATTTAACACGAGAAAATTTTCGTGCAATGATTTTTTATGACTTTCGATGTCATTTAAGTCAACAAGAAAGATATGATAGACTACGATTGGCCTTTCACGATGAAGCCCCATCTCGTGAGACTGTTTACAACTGGTTTAATGAGTTTAAACGTGGTCGCACTAATCTCACTGATGATGTACGTGAGGGACGGCCTTCTACGGCGACGACTGAAAATAACATCTGTGTTGTGCGGCGTATGATAGAGACTGACAAAAGAGTGACCTATCAGCAGATTCGGACAAGCTTAGGCATCGGTATGAGTCAAGTGCTCAAAATCCTCCACGAACATTTAGCGGTCAGGAAGCTTTGCGCCCGGTGGATACCTCATAATTTGACTAAGGCTCAAAAACTCCATCGTGTGGATTGGTGCCGTAAAATGATTGAAAGATTTAACGGAGGTGACTCAAATGCTGTGTTCGACATACTAACAGGTGACGAAAGCTGGATTTACTGTTATGATCCTGAAACCAAAAGACAATCTGCTCAGTGGGTGTCTAGAATTACCGTAGGTTTACTGGGAATTGGTTGTAAGCACAGTGGAAGCTAATTTATATTCATCCAGTTGTCCTAAAGTAATCAAATGTCTGACATATATTGCCGAGATTCTCAGCGATGACAAATTATAAAGTAGTTATATGAAGATTTTACCTTATAGCTCCTGGTGATGTTCTTGAAGTGGACCTATAGATTAACTTATAATTTTGGCCAAAATAACAAGAGAATCAATGGATACCAGTTTACAATTCGGCGAAGTCCTTCTCCAGACCACGATGCACGTTAGCGGTTCACAAAACTTTTCACAAAAGTTCACTATGTCATCAATTTACAACAAACCTTGCCGGAAGTCAAAAGCGGTAATTACGTATTAAGTTAATTACAAGTTGATTCAATTCGCGTTAATTCAAAGGGCGATCAATTTAATTTAGGTACAAGGCACGCGAGCTTGCAAACGGCGTGTTAATTTTTCAAGCGGAAGACGGAAGTGACAGTTCAGTGTGACCATTGTCAGAAACTTTCAATAGACTAAACAAAATGTTACTCAATCGATCTAATCGATTTGACTTATAATAAAAACTAATTCTATTTCAAACATCCACCCGCCCCGGACCGGCCTACCGGTCCGCTAATCGGTTGGTAGACGTGACAATGTTGCAACCGCTCTCCTCAGAATCGAACCGTCCA
Organism: Euclidia mi; assembly: GCA_944739405.2. Taxonomy (NCBI): domain Eukaryota; kingdom Metazoa; phylum Arthropoda; class Insecta; order Lepidoptera; family Erebidae; genus Euclidia; species Euclidia mi. The sequence continues at coordinate 64,580,582 of OX123195.2, forward strand.
CCAAGACCTCAGCAAATCGGGGAACTCCATCAGCCCCAGTTACTAAACGAAGGATGCGCCCCCTGCGCCATCTAAGTGGCGGAAGGTTAGCCTCCTTGATCAAAACGAGGTCACCAATCTTGGGTGGATCGGTCTTGTCGGTCCACTTAACGCGTTGCTGGAGTAAGTGCAAATATTCCAAATTCCAGCGTTTCCAAAAGCTCTGAGTAATCTGGCGTACCAATTCAAAACGCGAGAGACGACCAGGTCTCATATCAATATAGGGGTACTCAGGCAAGGCGACAAGTGGGCGACCAATCAAAAAATGGCCCGGCGTAAGGGCCTCCAAATCATTCGGATCTGAGGAGATTGGGCACAATGGCCGAGAGTTCAAAACGGCCTCAATCTTACAAAACACAGTTGCGAGTTCCTCAAATGTAAGGACAGATTCACCGATTGTCCTGCGCAAGTGTGTTTTGGCCGATTTTACGGCGGCCTCAAATATACCACCCCAGTGTGGACAATTTGGTGGGGAAAATAACCAATTTATCCCACGTCGGGCAAGCCTATCACCTATATCAGCTTTGTTGGTTTCAAGGAAGTTAACAACATCATTCAAATAATTATAGGTGCCCTTGAAGTTAGTGCCGCAGTCAGAACGGATCAAGGAAGGCATCCCTCTGCGGGATACAAATCTGTCAAATGTGGCTACAAACGCCTCGGTCGTAAGCGAGGAGACCAGTTCTAAGTGTACGGCCTTTGTGGAGAGACAAACAAAAACACACAAGTAGGCCTTAACAGTCTTGCTGTTTCGAAGTGTCGACGTTTTCACCAAAAAGGGACCTGCGAAGTCCGTGCCAACACCGTCAAACGTCCTGTTCTCAGTTACGCGATCTGCCGGTAAGTCTCCCATCAAGGGCTGCATGGTAGAAGCCTTGAGCTTATAGCAAGGGATGCAGCGAAAGACTACACTCCGAATAATTCTTCGGGCAGACAAAATCCAAAATTCGCGTTGCAAAATGGCCAACAGGGCATTACAACCAGCATGCGAATTTTTAAGGTGACGGTCGGTTACCAACAAGCGTACCAAATGACCGTCCTTAGGTAACAAAAGGGGGTGACGAGCCCCGTAAGGGAGGTTGGCGTTCTTGAGACGCCCTCCAACGCGCAAGAGACCCGTTTCGTCCAAAAAGGGGTTCAATTTAGATACAGCTCCCGACAATTTCGATTTCCCCGACTTGAGGATAGCAATCTCCCTTTCAAAATGCGCCAATTGCACAGAACGAACCCAAAAGGTGAGGGACTCCTGTCGTTCCTGTGGTGAGAGAAACGGTGTCAGTCGTTTATTTTGTGGGTGCCTAAAGTTAAAAACAAAACGCTTTATCCAAGCAGTGACACCTAACAACTTGTCGAGGGAGCTGTAACGATTTAACAAAAAATCGGGGTCGAAGGCGCATTCCACCTTCTCAAGAGCGAGTGTTCGTAGACCCGGCAAATTAGAAGTATTCAAAACTGGCGTTCGAGGCCAATCAATTTCTGGTCGACTCAACCATTCCGGACCCCACCACAGCGAATGACCTATCAAACTAGGCGTCAAGCATCCGCGCGAGGCACAATCAGCGGGGTTGAGCTCACCTGGCACGTGTCTCCAAACAAGTTTGACTTCGGATTTCTGGATTTGGGAAACGCGATTAGCGACAAATACCTCCAAAGTGTGGACAGAAGCCTTCAACCAACAAAGAACAATTTGGCTGTCTGTCCAGGCGTAGGTCTCATTAATGCAAATGCTTTTACCCAAAGTACTGGACACGTGGTTCAACAAGCGTACAAGAAGGGCTGCTCCCGAGAGCTCCAATTTTGGAATGGTCAGAAATGTCCGAAGGTGTGCCACCTTGCTCTTTGCCATGATCAGGGAAACCCTCACCTGACCTGAGGCACTAACTGTGCGCAAGTACACCACGGCGTCACAAAACCCGTGAAGGGTGGCCTTGTACTTCCCGGGAGGAAGGATAGGACGAGGCAAGGAGATCTCGTTGACGGCAGGAAGTGAGGATACAAAAGAGGTCCATTCCTCAACAAGAGTGCCGTGCAGAGGTTCGTCCCAGGTCAATCCTGCTGTCCAAAGCTTCTGCAAGAAGCATTTTGCCCAAAATATAATTGGACAGATCCAACCGTTCGGATCAAAGGTTCTGGCGACAGTAGACAATACGAGACGTTTAGTCCAAGAACACGGCAATTTCAAGTCTACGTTATATGTAAAGATGTCTTGGACTGGTCTGTACTGAACGCCGAGAACAGCCATCATGGCGGGGTTGTCAACAATCTCAAACAAATGTAGATCTTGCTGATGATCCTCTGGCAAGCCTTCCAAAAGCGCTGGCGAGTTGGAAATCCATTTGCGCAACTCATAACCAGCGGAGGCCAAAATACCTATCAATTCGTCCCGCAGGAGGATCGCCTCGTCCGCTGTGGAGGCGCCCGAGCAAATGTCATCGACGTAAATATCGTCCTTCAAGATGGCGGAGGCTCTTGGGAAACGTAGGCCTTCGCGGTCTGCGAGCTCCCAAAGAGAACGTATTGCCAAGTAGGGGCTTGACCTTAACCGTAGACCGATGAATCGTAGACGACCATGGGATCGCGAGGAGACTCTCTCCAAAGGATCAGCTGGAAGCGACGGTCATCAGGGTGGATAATCGTCTGCCTGAACATCATTTTTATGTCGGCCACAAAGACAACCTGATGTCGTCGGAAGCTGGTGATGACGTCACAAAGGTCCTTGACCAACTTGGGACCAGAATGCAAGCACTGGTTCAAGGATACGCCTGTTGAAGTCTGCGCAGAACCATCAAATACTGTGCGCAGCTTCCCAGTCAATGGCTTCAATACCGCATGATGCGGGAGAAAGTAGTGCTCCACCGAACGCCAATCCAAATTTGACACAGACATGTGTCCCAACTGTTCATATTCCCTCATGAACTCAATATACTTCTGTCTGAGCTCCGGATCACGACCCATGCGACGCTCCATAGCCAACAATCTCTTTTCGGCCAAAGGTCGCGACTCACCAAGCGGAGGCCGAACAGACAGGAAGGGTAGCCTCGTAATGATCCGACCAGAACGGAGTCGACCAGTGTTGTTCTGGAAGAACAGCTCGCACTCCTCATGTTCTGGATTCAAACGGGCAACTTGAGGGGGCTCCTCTACCTCCCAAAACCTCTGAACTGCATCAGAGAGAGCAGAGCCTACAGCCAACAAATTATCAAGTTCGGGTGGAGGGGGGTCCCTAGGTACAGGTCCCATCAAAGCAAATCCAAATATGGTCGGAATGGCAGTCAAACCATTTGGCACCAAGACCCGTTTCCCACCAATCAAAATTCCACCGAGGACATCAGAGCCAGTCAACAAATCGATTTGTCCCGGTGTGTCAAATTTGGGGTCTGCCAGTTCCAATCCCGATGTCAAATTCACCACAGCAGCGGGTAGCTGTTTCTGTGGATGCATACCCAAAATATTCTTCAGCACAATAGCCGAGGTTTTAATCCTCGGGTGTGAAGATTCAACAGGGCCAAACAAAACTTTAACTTGCCCTTCAACATTAGAGGCTACGTCACCTATGCCCCGTATACAATTCGGAAAAGAGCCCATATTTAATTTAACCTGCCCTACCAAATAAGTGGAAACAATGCAACCTTGTGAACCTGTGTCCAATATAGCACGGACAACAACAGAGGTCCCCGTGGGTCCCCAGACCCTAACAGCAACCGTTGGTAGGATAACGGTCTCAATGGGGGAGGTTGGCGTTATAGGGCAGGGGTCAATGACCTATTGTTGCCTGGGCGGCGGCCGTTGGCCAGGACCTGGCAAGTCAAAATGAGGGTGCGGCTTGAAGTCCTCAAAAGCGCGATGACTCGATCCGCGCGCCATCTGTGGGGGATCATAATGACGCACCCGCCCAAAACGAGGTGGGCGCGAGTCAAGGCGGGGACGCTCCGCCAAAGGAGGGGAATACCTGGGGCAGCAGTCATGGTGCTGGTGACGCTGGGCGGTCGCACATTCAGGTGCGCGAGAGAAAGGAGGCGTGCGCACGCTACGGTTCTCCAAGCGGGGTGAGTGGCGATCAATTGAGCGAGGCGACTCTCGGCTACGCGCCGGTGAGCCTCGGCTGCCACCTTCAAGACACCCGCCCGTGCGCGGCGTCGGCTGGTAAGACAAGCGGCCTACCTCTCTGGCATTCATGCAGAGAATGTCCAAATGCTGTCCTCCACAGTGAGGACAGGGGCGAGAGTTTGGGCAGTCTCGCTGGTAGTGGGACCCCAAACAAGAGAAGCAAAGGCGGCGGGCATTCGCGATGCGCCTACGAGAGGCGACATGTAGGTCCAAGAATGCCCTACAACTGGCCGTTCTGTGCCCCGTGACCTTGCAGTAGGAGCACTCCGCTGGGCTCTGCGTGACCGCAAAGCGAGGAGGGCGCCGGTCAACATTGGCTCGGGTGTGACCGCGAGCCTGCTCCTTGACCTTGGGCGGCTGCGTCTTAGCCGGCGTATCACCACCGGAGTTGTCCAAGACCCGGCACTCATCCTCCAGGAACCTCTCCAGGTCAGCAAAGGGGGGCAAATGGGTCGCGCTATCCCCACCAAAGCGCTGTTCAAAACGCGACCTCAGGTCGGCAGGCAGCTTCTTCAGCACAATGTGCACCAATAGATAGGACCATTGGTCCAAGGGCAGGTCAAGGCACTTAAGTGCGTTGATGGCCACCAAGAGCGGGTTCAAAGGTTGGGTGCGCAACCCAGAGACCCGGGTGAGCGTCGGCAAACCCAAAATCTGCTCAATGTGCGTGTCGGCGAGGCCACGCTTATTATGGTACCTACGGGTAATTAGGTCTCGAGCCGTCTGGTACGCCTCGTCAGACACGGGCAGATGCTGGATGAGGCCCTTAGCCTCCCCATCCAGAACCGACATTAGATAGGCCAACTTTTGTGCCGGCCGAAGGTCAGCCCTATCATGGACTAGGCTGTCGAACAAATTAACGAAGCCCAGGTAGCTTCCTAGGCAGCCATCAAAATGGGGGAGGTCCAAAGTAGGGAGCCTACTCACCAGCCCCGGTGCTGACCTAGGAAGCTCCTGCTTCAGGCCGGGTTGCCCTTCCCTATCTGCAACTAGTTGTCTCGCACTATTGGAGACAGCATCATACAGGTCTAAGACCTGGGCATAGCCTTCACTGACCTTATTTCGCTGGTCAGCAGTGAAATCATTGATTGACACTTCAAGACAGCAAGTGCTGAAAGTGCGGAATTGCTGTTCCACACTTGCCAGGCGATCGTCAATCCGCTCGTACCTTTGAAGTAGGGCCTGCTGGCGATCAGGCCGGTTCACTAAAGCACTGGCTGAGGCAAACCAGCGCAAATCTGATGCAATAGCACCAGCAGCCGCACGCAAGTCCTTGATAGCTGACATAATCAAAATTTCAAAACAGCCCGGACAAGCGTTAAACAATATTTACAATCAAAACTTAATTTTTCTCAATTCTTTGAAACCAACAAAGTATTAGCCTGTTTACTGCAAGTGCAGGCAAGTGACAGGTATCTACTGTCCAACAAAATTAATAGTTCCAATATATATTGACACAAAACAAAGTCAAAGTTATCAAAGTTATCAAAGTTATAACTTATAACAAATTAAAAGTTGAAACTTCAAATTAATTAATGAATTATTTGCAACAGACAGACTGGCTGTGTTATTTGAGATATACAATAGTAAGTAAGCACAGAATAAGTGTTACCTAGCAATATTATCTATATTATAACAAAACAAAGTTTATTAATGTGACCCGCCCAAGTGGCAAGGTCAAGTTGGTTATAATGTTTATGAATATATGCAATAAACTAAATTTACTAAATTTATTGATACATACAGCTGTTATGTATCCAAACAAACTGACTTATTAATGCAACAACAAATTTAAGTTAGATTTTCCAACAATACAAATCAACAATTACTGATTGAGGTTATGTGACAATGTGTTTCAAATTATCTAGGTCAACTTATACAATTAAATATTATGTATTTTAGACAATAACTGACCTGACAAACACTACAATACTGTCTACAAGGTGATAAGATACAAGCTCATACCAATCTGAGTTTATACTCAGTAATGCAACAGCGGCTAAATTTCAACTACAGCTCTGCACCAAGATTATGTCTAGAATTACCGTAGGCTTACTGGGAATTGGTTGTAAGCACAGTGGAAGCTAATTTATATTCATCCAGTTGTCCTAAAGTAATCAAATGTCTGACATATATTGCTGAGATTCTCAGCGATGACAAATTATAAAGTAGTTATATGAAGATTTTACCTTATAGCTCCTGGTGATGTTCTTGAAGTGGACCTATAGATTAACTTATAATTTTGGCCAAAATAACAAGAGAATCAATGGATACCAGTTTACAATTCGGCGAAGTCCTTCTCCAGACCACGATGCACGTTAGCGGTTCACAAAACTTTTCACAAAAGTTCACTATGTCATCAATTTACAACAAACCTTGCCGGAAGTCAAAAGCGGCAATTACGTATTAAGTTAATTACAAGTTGATTCAATTCGCGTTAATTCAAAGGGCGATCAATTTAATTTAGGTACAAGGCACGCGAGCTTGCAAACGGCGTGTTAATTTTTCAAGCGGAAGACGGAAGTGACAGTTCAGTGTGACCATTGTCAGAAACTTTCAATAGACTAAACAAAATGTTACTCAATCGATCTAATCGATTTGACTTATAATAAAAACTAATTCTATTTCAAACAGTGGGTGTTTCCTTTCGAGGAGTTGCCAACTAAAGTGAAGAGAGATCGAAGTGCGGGAAAAAAAATGGTGGCCTCGTTCTTTGGAAGGATAGGTCATTTCGCAACAATTGTGTTAGAGGATCAAAAAACAGTTTCTGCAGAATGGTAGACTACCAATTGTTTGCCACTTGTCTTGGAAAAAGTTCGAGAGAAACGACCTCGCAGTAGGATCCTCCTTCACCACGACAACGCCTCGTCGCACACCGCCAAGCGAACGATCGACTATTTGGCGACATCAAACGTTGAATTACTGGGTCACCCGCCGTATAGCCCCGACCTCGCGCCTTGTGATTTTTATTTATTTCCAAAAATTAAAGAAAAACTTAAAGGAAAGCGGTTTATGAATGCTGAAGAAGCGGTGGCTGCGTATCGCGATGCCATTGAAGAGACCCCTAAGGACGAGTGGGCAAAGTGCTTTTCCCAGTGGTTCCATCGCATGCAGCGGTGTATTGACGTCAATGGACAATATTTTGAAAAGATATAATAAAACTAATAACTGGCTAATGTAATCAGTTTTTGATTTTCTAAGAACTTTCAGTTTGACCCTCGTATTATTGTATTATTAAGTACATTAATATCCATTGTATTTGTATGTGTATATTTTATGAGTCCATTATTCTATACATTCGTAGGTACATACCTATGTTAATGTATTATAAATATATTTTTAAAATTTTCTTGTTGTACATTGTACATATTTAGTAAGTACACCACATATAGAATATAACTTTTATTATATCAGCCGATAGACGTCCACTGCTGGACATAGGCCTACCCCAAGGCTCTCCACATAGACCGATATTGAGCCACTCACATACATCCACTGCCCGCGATCCCAACAAAATAGAACTTCAGCAACATATATTTAGTTTATATGTAAATGTAACCCATGCATTATTTATTGTCATTTTCATCTGTGTATTAATATTATGTAAATTAGATGTTGTAAAAATATGCACGGTTAAATATCCTAACAAGTTGTAAGGATTGTACTAACTATGTAACCCATTTAAAGCAAATAAACATATTGATTTGCAGCATCCGCCATCCCAAGGTCACCTACCTGGAAGAGATCTTGCAGTATGAAATATATCATATCATAATATTTTATTGTACAATAAAACTTACTATCTATCATAAGCCTGTAATTTACCCGTATTTCAGTAGAATTACATTAGTCATATTGACGGCAAGACATATGACTAATGTTATTCTATAAATATTAATATTCTAGTAAATAGAGTATACTTTCGATAGTTACTGAACGTTGCTCTACATTTATTGGTTCCCTTGAGAGAACCTTATCTACAGCAGGCTTGAAGTTAGTTCGTTAATGTAATTGACGTTTTAATTTGATTATCTATAACGTATTTCCTGCCATCGATACGCCTTGACGTAACACATTTTCTACCCCTTTAATGTATGTTACGTCATACTAGAGAATAAGGATATTTAAATTTGATTCTCTGATTTATCTTAAATATATTCTGAATAGTGCATCTTCTTTATTTTTATAAAATAGTGTCCCAAACGGAATTATGTTTTTAAGCTCTTGCCATGCTAACTCTGGTTCGAATACAAACAAATATACCGAAAACATTTAAATAAATTACTTGCATATTTGCTGAATGCATAACATAATGATAATCGCCGAGGTTGCAGTACTTTTTAAGATTTTTGAACGTCTGAAAGTCCCATGAACTATGATATTTTTTATGAATAAAAATTAAAGTATAAAAGTTGAACATATATTCTAGTAAATCGTAAAGATAGAAACACGATTTGGAATGATTGGCTCGATAAAAAAAAATGTCAAACATGGCACTAAATCACAATTTTAAACGTGTACTGCTTAGAGATTCCATAATGAATTTATATGAAATTATTATCAATAGAAACAGCTCTTTATTTTAAAATAAATGGTAAAACAGATTTCGTAATTTCGTTATCATTTTTCTCCAAGAAAAAAAATAGTCAAAATGTTGGCATTATATCGCTCGCCGGCCGTTCATCAGTGCCTGTCTAGGCGTGATTGAGGGCGGACGTACGTCGTTGCTCCGCAAAATCCCCCTCCACCCCCGCATGTACGTTTTCGCAAAAGTACAAAGTAATTCGTATTCCAAACTCAATCGTTCAAACCATAGACATACTAGTAAGAAACTGTAGACAGGTTACTGACAAGGTAACATGACGGAGCTTACGAGTGGCACGCATCGCGAAAAGCGTACGCACACTTATATAAATATGTCAAAACGACACACTAAGAATTAGATAAGAAGTGTAAGTGAGATAGCACATCTAATCGCAAGTGCGAAATAGAGATAAACATATACTCTTTGTACCGACGCGCATTGTGACATCATGCTGACCGTTTCACAAACAATAATTTGACTCAGATGCGACATGATCACTTTGTCTGTCTTGAGTAAATTCAATTCGCCTCAAAGTAAATTTGATTAACTAATTTAAGGTAGGGAAATAAAAAGTCGACGTGATTTATTTATAACATTTATTAAAAAAGTACATTTTATTCTTCTCATTTCATTCAATGGAAACCTAAAACAGTATGTTAATATAAAAACTGTGCGCTGCGGACCCACCGTAGCCCTGGCAATACCCCTGGGGGTATGGTGGGTCTTTTAAAGCTTAACCGTACTCCTGGCTGAAATGCTCGTAGTGTTATATCAACGTGCTACGTGGACATTAAACTGTACAGTGTTATCTCTCGTATGATAATGACTTACTACTTACGTTTTTGTATTTTTAGACAAGCGAAGACACGCGCTAGTACGATGATATAGTGCAACAAGGAGATAAATTAGAGAATAAAACATTTAGGTATTACTGCTAATGGTTATAATGCTTTGTATATTATAGGTATAATCTGTGGTACTGTTGAAAACCCGTCATCATCATCATCCTTGCGCTGTCGGATCATTCCCACTAGTTCTATTGAACAGTTCTATGATAGAACTAGTGATACTTTTTTCCCACTAGTTCTATTAGCACACAACTTGATGAGAAGAATAGAACTAATGGGAAACAGTTATAGGAAATTTACCACTAGTTCTATGTATGTTTTACAAGGTTAGTGTCACAACATCGCGCTCACATATCCGAACAAATATGTATATATAAAAATGTGTTAAACGAATGAACGTCTACAAAACAATTGAACGTCTACAAAACAAATGAACGTCTACAAAACAAATGAACGTCTACAAAACAAATGACTACCAGAAAGTGATCAGCTATCGATAGTGATTGCAAAAAACAGGTGCATGCGATTTTCGACCTTATTGACAATTCATGACAAACTTTTTTTTGCTTTTTCTCGCTTTCTGGCAATATTAGGGTAATAAAATTATAAATTCTGACTAATGTCAATTAGGTTGAAAATCGCATGCACCTGTTTTCTGCAATCACTATCGATAGCTGATCACTTTCTGTAAGTCATTTGTTTTGTAGACGTTCATTTGTTTTGTAGGCGTTCATTTGTTTTGTAGACGTTCATTTGTTTTACACATTAAACAAATGAACGTCTACAAAACATATTCATTCGGATATATGAGCGCGATGTCGTGACACTACGAATCATTCCCAGTAGTTCTATTGAATTCCCTTGTAAAAACATACATAGAACTAGACTGGGACATTTCCTATTACTTATCCCATTAGTTCTGTTCTCCTCATCAAGTTGTGCTAATAGAATTAGGACAGTTCTATCATAGAATGGTTCAATACTACTACTATACTGGGAATGATCCCACAAAATAGTAGAACTTGAAATTAACGAACTGAAATTAATAAACTAATTACACAACAATATTATCTGGGAGTACGGTTAAGCTTTGAAATACCCACCATACCCCCAGGGGTACTGCCAGGGGTACGGTGGGTCGGCAGCGAAAACTGTGCAGTACAATCTACTTAGTTGTTTAATACTAAAAGGAGAAAAACAAGAACAAGTGATTGGACTTTGACCATCCGTCAATGTTTGTAACTTACGTATGATTTTGTATTTCTATAATAATAATATATTGTGTTGATTCAGCCTCAAATCACTTTTATTACTTGACAAAAACACACATCAGTATTTTATTATTACGAATGTCCCATCTGGATACTTTGTTTTTTAGTCTTTGAACACGCACAATACTGCTTCTCTTTTACACTCGCTAAATGCCAATTTTTTTATTCACTCTTTTATTTGTGATACTGAATTTATTATAAATTGTAAATAAAAAGTTGTAATATTGTAATACTCATGAATGAGAAGTGATTCCATAACTTTTAGTCATTTTCCTACTATAGTTTGTGCAAAATCTCATTACACATGACGGCATTTTCAAATGTAACGTACACACACGCGAGTAAAAGATCGAGCGCTTCCGACCGCAGCGCGTACGCGACTAAAGCCAAATGAGACATTTAGCCGGTTTTTAATGTGCCACTTTTGAAGTTTGCATAACTTATCTACGGTTTTTTTACACTGCGCTGTGGCACACGCACACACGAAACCCCCCTCCCCTCCCCCCGCTCACTCGCTGACGCCACCGCCGTGTTTTTGTTTTTGCGGGGGGTGAGGTCGAGCTACGCACTGTACTGCAACCTCGCCTTAATTTTAAAACCGGTGCAACGATGACTTTACTTGACTGCACGTATGACGTATTGACGTAGTGTTATAAGCGACCGCTTCGCTGCTCAGTACTGTAGGTACACTTTGTATGATTCACAATTGATGATTCGAATCTGAGTGTACACAAAATACACCCTGACTCTTGATTGCGTTGATTGTATGTAATTCCCCCGCGACACACGATTTAATCTTGGTGCGGGAGTAATCTGTTAATAAAAATCAGGGAGTATTGTACAGTATAGTATTATATAGTATAGTATTGTTCGATCTTACCTATAAATATATGTCCAGTAAGTAGGCAAACAATGTTATATCCATGTACATGATTCACAAAACTTTCATCATATTGCTTGTTTCAACATTACCTTGTCAATTTCCTGATTTATGTACTAACTGTCCAAATCGATCAGATTATTGGAGCCGTGTGGCTGCCATGTCATTATTTAACTAATGGCCACTACTCACGGCATGGGATATCAACAAATTAATACACAGTATATAAGAGTCGTTTGATCTGCTTACGAGTTATCGGGTATTGATGATCAGAATATTATAGATATGTACTGCGATAGCCTAATGGAGACATCAACAGTCTGCTACGAAGTGGATCTCGGATTGAAAGCTACGGCGCGTACCACTGACTTCGAAGTTATGTGCCGCCCGAACACGCGGGTATTTGAGAAGTCATAACGTTGCTTGAAGGCACGGCTGTTCAAGCGACGCTTGGGAGGTTTTTTATCGCTTGCCTCAGAGCGCACGTTAAGTTAGTCGGTCCCGGCTGTCATGAAGATCAGTCGTTGTATTTCATTCCGAATATCACACACGCGATGAATCAAATTCTTTTTGCACGATGATGGACGCGGGCGGCATAAATACTGGCAATTTCAACGTGAATATACAATAGCATAAGGGTAAAAAAAACCGTGAAATTTACAATACTCTATTTGGACATGGGATAGCGTCTGGACACGAATATTTTAACGATTTTTGAAATGTACCTACGTTTTATGGCATTCAACAGGCAAATGTCATTATAGCAACTTTTACAAAGTACTTAATGAAATAAATATAATATTATACCACTTACATACAACATAATCTAATCCCAAACTTAGCAGAGCTTGTAATATGGGTACTAGACTAGAATTTTTTTTTCTTAATACTTACAAATTATACATTTAAATTACCTAACATAGTTTTTAACTACTATAGCTAAATAACAAGAAAGCATTTTTATAACGAGGCATTGCATTACCTATAACTGACTAACAGAATCTCAAAATAAATTGACAATTATCAAGACTTTAAAAGCTCATTTACAAATACACATTCGATCTAAATAATACCTACCTCCCATAAAAACAACAGTGTTACCTTATAAAACTTCTGGAAAGTGGACCAGTTCTCGTAATATCAGGCGATAATGAAAAACACTTGGTTGAACAAACTAACGCTAAGCTGATAAAGTGCCGGCGTTAAATAATATGTAAAGCGTTGGCGAGATAAGCTAGATGCATTCTCAAAAACATGGACAGAAATAGCCGGCGACAGGGAGCTTTGGAGAAGTGTAGGGGAGACCTTTGCCCAACAATGGGGCAGTATAGGTTAGAAATTTTTTTTTTCTGCTTGCTGAGCTTACACAGGCTTTGGTGGAATTAAATGGTTTATTTACTTACATAATAACAAAATACTTATTGTTAGAAAGTACCCATAGACCTTATAAGTTGCTTACTCAATAACAAAAAAATTGTTAGAAAGTACCCATAGACCTTATAAGTTGTTGCCGCATTTTCGTTTCAAAACCAGGAGATTTCCATACAAAATTTCGGCACTTTAGGCCTTTCGAGGACACGTAGATCAAGTGTGTGTATGTTATAGGCCATAAGTAAGTCTAGTATTATATTTACGGACTAGATGAGCCCGCGGTTACACCCGTGTTATTAAAGGCTACTGCTCCGCTGCCGTGGCTCATAGCGTGATGTTATATAGCCTTCCTTGATATATAGGCTATCTATCACCGAAAGAATTTTTCAAATCGGACTAGTAGTTCCTGAGATTAGCGCGTTCAAGCAAACGAACAAACAAACAAACTCTTCAGCTTTATATATTAGTATAAGATTAGATTAGGTAAATATGAAACTAGACTTAGAACCCGGTTACACCACCCTTCGATAACTTGCTTACTATCAGACAAGCCCACGGATCTCTTGATAGTAAGCAATTACCGCCGCGCATGGACACCCGAGGACGAAGGAACACCAGAGGAGTCACAACTACGTGCCGACCTTTGGGATAGTCAAAGGAATTGGAGGTGGAGCGGGATAATAAAGAAGGAAAAGGAAATGGGGTGGTCTCCTACACTCTTCAACCGAACGTAACGCAACAGTATAGACACTGTTACTTTACATTACACACTCACGGTAGTAGAGCCTTGCTGATTTCAGCATGAATGGGCCGGCTCGACCGGGGAAGTACTACCCTCTCACAGAAAATCGACGTAAAGTAGAGAGAGTGCCGGAGGCCCTATCCCCTATTCCTTCTCCCTCATCCCACTCCTCATACTATCCATTTGCCCAACCTCAAGGGGCGGAAACGCAATTGTGACTCTTGTGGTGTTGCTTGTGTCTATGGGCGGCGGTAATTGCTTACCATCAGGCGATCAGTCTGCTCGTTTGCCGCCTATTACTATAAAAAAACATTTATCTATATATTAAAAGAATTTGTGTTTTATAATACGAGTCGGCCAGCACGTTCTACCCAACCGATTCGCATGATTTTTTTTTAAATGAAAGCTCTCGCTGCATAGATTTGTTATCAAGAATTAGAAATTACCTAACTTGCACATTCATCAAGTTATATGCAAAAACAGTTATCTCCCATAAAATTTTTTACGTTTTCGTAGCCATAGTCAATGACTTTTTGCTTCTATATATCTGGTTCCCATTAAGGTAGGCGTTTCGTTATAGGCCTAAAACACGCGCTGAAAAGAGCTCTTTCATTTGATGGTATGCTCATTTAAATTGGGTAAGTTTGAAGGAAGATAGGTGTGGACATTGAATTTATTTTTCAATATTTTCCTATAAATTTCTTAAGATTCCATTGCTTTCTCTCTACATGGACGGTTCTTAATTCAAAAATATTTTTATGGCATCTAATAAGATCCTTGCGGTAACTGCCAGGAAAAAAACGTTATGCCTCCTTGGTGACCTTGCCTTACTTTCATACGGGTGTGAGTGTGGTGGTGTGTAAAATTATACCCGATGTTGGTCAAATTATCACTATAGTGAACAAGGAGCACTTGATAGGTAGTGAATTATCGCTGATGGCAGGTAATATTCCCCGAATGTTACCAGTTAACCCTTAATGTTGGGTGAACTACTCTCCGATGTTGAGGAATTTTCCTTATTATTAGGTTTTATGTTATGAATATTTTTGTGTTTTTAAATTACGGACTTTCTTCGGGCATCTTAATTTTTTTTTAATGTGGAACATATTACAGCGGTTCATAGTACTATTGTCAATGTTGTCATATAATTACTATTATTACAAGTGGTAGTTATGGTAGAAATTGTAGCTTTGGTAAGAGTAGTAGTTTTGAGAGAAAAGGTAGGTACTTTTGACAGCACCGGCGGTTTTGGTAGAAATGGTAGTTTATAAAAAATGGTAGATATGATAGTGTTAGTACGAATAGTAGTTTTGGTACAAATAGTAGATTTGATAGGAATAATATTTTCGGTAGGAATAGTAGTTTTGGTAGAAATGGACCTTTTGGCATATATTGTAGTTTTGGTAGCAATGTTACTTACGATTGCTACCAAAGCTACCATTCCTACCAAAAGTATGTACTTACTTATAAAAAAAGTTATTCATCTTTATTTTTAATTTTGATTCTAAAATATTGACAGATAAAGAAAAAAGTGAAGTTAGCGTAAGTTAGTTACAACTTAAGTTTCTGACACAGAGTACATTGGTATATACGGGAAGTTTCTGATTTAATAACGTATTTTTTGTGAGTAGTTGATAGAGATGTTTTCAATTATAATGATGGTTCTTGGAAGGAAATTGAAAAATGCTCAGAGAAAGTTTGAACAAAGAATCTTGGTCAATGACGGCCCTGTTGGAGATTTGGTACCGGATGGTCCTCCTACTGCTAAAAAAATACGGATGGAAACGGGTTCAGATTTGATTAATTCTACCACCAACAATTTTCAAGTGATTTCCATTCTTGGTGACGGTAATTGCTTATTCCGCGCAATTTCTTATTGTTTATATGGAAGTGAGAAAAACATTATGAAATTCGTTTGGCCACTGTTGATAACATTGTCAATAAGTGGGATATATATAGTAACTTCACTGTTGGGGACGAAGCATATATTATGGCCAGACCATTGCAAATGCAACAGATTGCAAACGTGTGATGGGTGCCAATGGACAGTACGCAGAGCATGCTGAACTTCAGAGTGTAAGTGAGCTATATTCCGAGTGTCAATTCAGAGTTCACCTGGAAAACAGTAATACGATTACTGACTATGGTACTAGCAAAATTGTTTATAACTTGCTATTTTCTGGGCACCTGGACGAAGGACATTACAGTGTCCTAATGGAAAGAATGGTAGGGCAGCACAGTCATATTGAAGAACTTTCTTTCGTCAATGTTCAGTTATACATATTGGGTCCAATTCCACTAAATAAATTTAGTTTCGTTATCATGTCGGTGTCATACTTACGTCACAAAAAGCGTCTTCTTCTAAATAATCTGATATTTGAACGAGGTAGTAACGAGATCGTAAATTGAAACAAGTGTCAAAATATGTCTCAACGACGAACTGTTTAATTCAAAATAATATATACGATAATGACATTAGGTTATCAGAATACCGCTTCTGAGTCTTTTCAAAATATAATATCCATGTCATATAAAAATAGGAGAATTGGCCCCATTATATATATCTCTATTGCGCGGGAAACCATTCAGTAATGCCAAGGTGGAAATTTCACGATACCTAACTTAAGGTGCAACGCAAAGCCAATGTTGTGAGAAAAGAAGTTTTGTGATATTATTACATATATTTTTGGTAAGAATATCATCTTTTTACTTATTAGATAAGGGTACAATGTACTCATCATACCTATATGTAAAAGCTTTTTTATAATATTAAAATATGCTGTGGAGCAGCACGGGTCCTCTAGTCTATATATTAAAAGAATTTGTGTTTTATAATACGAGTCGGCCAGCCCGTTCTACTGAACCGATTCGCATGTTTTTTTTTTTTAAATGAAAGCTCTCGCTGCATAGATTTGTCATCAAGCATTAGAAATTACCTAACTTGCACATTCATCAAGTTATATGCAAAAACAGTTTTCTCCCATACATTTTTAACGTTTTCGTAGCCGTAGTCAATGACTTTCTGCTTCTATATACCTGGTTCTCATTGAGGTAGGCGTTTCGTTATAGACCTAAAACACGCGCTGAAAAGAGCTCTTTCATTTGATGGTATGCTCATTTAAATTGGGAAAGTTCGAAGGAAGATAGGTGTGGACATTGAACTTATTTTTCAATATTTTCCTATAAATTTCTTAAGATTCCATTGCTTTCTCTCTACATGGACGGTTCTTAATTCAAAAATATTTTTATGGCATCTAATAAGTTCCTTGCGGTAACTGCCAGGAAAAATCGTTATGCCTCCTTAAGGTGACCTTGCCTTACTTTCATACGGGTGTGAGTGTGGTGGTGTGTAAAATTATACCCGATGTTGGTCAAATCCTACTAATATTATAAATGTGAAAGTTTGTGAAGATGGATGTTTGTTACTCTTTCACGCAAAAACTACTGAACGGATTTGGATGAAACTTTACAGTAATATAGTTTATACATCAGAATAACACATAGGCTACAATTTGTAAAAAAAATGTATAATATTGCCATACTATAAGGAAAAGTATCAACTAAGTCGGCGAAAATCCTGTATTATCTTTATTTGTTTGCTTGGGTCAAATTTAGTAATTGGAATTTTACCCCCTTCCTGATGATTGATCTGATATTTGGTACACACTCATATTGTCATCGAGATTAAAATATAATATTTAAATGATTGTAAACCCAACATGGCCACCGATACAAAATGGCGAATCACATATTACTTCACAACAACCTCAATATGGGTATCAAATGAAAGGGTTTGATTGGTAGAATGGAGCTCACTATGAAAAATCTAAGATGGCCGCTGACACAAAATGGCGTCTTATTTATTTTCCACAAATACCTCGATATGGGTATCAAATGAAAGGGCTTGATTCGTAGAATAGAGCTCACTATGAAAAATCCAAGATGGCTGTCGCAGCAAAATGGCTGATTACATATTTTGAATATTTTCCACAAATAACTCAATATGAGTAACAAATGAAAGGGTTTGATTGGTAGAATGCAGCTCACTATGAAAAATCCAAGATGGCCGCTGCCACAAAATGGCGAATTACTTATTTTCCACAAATACCTCAATATGGGTATCAAATGAAATTGCTTGATTTGTAGAATAGAGCTCACTATGAAAAATCCAAGATGGCCGTCGGCGCAAAATGGCGTATTACATATTTTCCACAAATAACTCAATATGGGTATCGAATGAAAGGGCTTGATTGGTAGAATAGGGCTCACTATGAAAAATCCAAGATGGCTGCCGCCACAAACTGGCGGATAACATATTTCCACAAATACCTCAATATGGGTATCTAATGAAAGGGTTTGATTGGTAGAATGGAGTTCACTATGAAAAATCTAAGATGGCCGCCGCCACAAAAAGGTGAATTACTTACTTTCCACAAATACCTCAATATGGGTATCAAATGAAAGAGCTTGATTCGTAGAATAGAGCTCACTATGAAAAATCCAAGATGGCTGTCGCCGCAAAATGGCGGATTACATTTTTTCCACAAATAACTCAATATGGGTATCGAATGAAAGGGCTTGATTGATAGAATAGGGCTCACTATGAAAAATCCAAGATGGCTACCGCCACAAACTGGCGGATTACATATTTCCACAAATACCTCAATATGGGTATCTAATGAAAGGGTTTGATTGGTAGAATAGAGTTCACTATGAAAAATCTAAGATGGCCGCCGCCACAAAAAGGTGAATTACTTATTTTCCACAAATACCTCAATATGGGTATCAAATGAAAGAGCTTGATTCGTAGAATAGAGCTCACTATGAAAAATCCAAGATGGCTGTCGCCGCAAAATGGCGGATTACATTTTTTCCACAAATAACTCAATATGGGTATCGAATGAAAGGGCTTGATTGGTAGAATAGGGCTCACTATGAAAAATCCAAGATGGCTGCCGCCACAAACTGGCGGATTACATATTTCCACAAATACCTCAATATGGGTATCTAATGAAAGGGTTTGATTGGTAGAATGGAGTTCACTATGAAAAATCTAAGATGGCCGCTGCCACAAAATGGCGAATTACTTATTTTCCACAAATACCTCAATATGGGTATCAAATGAAAGAGCTTGATTCGTAGAATAGAGCTCACTATGAAAAATCCAAGATGGCTATCGCCGCAAAATGGCGGATTACATTTTTTCCACAAATAACTCAATATGGGTATCGAATGAAAGGGTTTGATAGGTAGAATGGAGCTCACTATGAAAAATCCAAGATGGCCGCTGCCACAAAATGGCGGATTATTTATTTTCCAATAATACCTCAATTTGGGTATCAAATGAAAGGGCTTGATTCGTAGAATAGAGGTCACTATGAAAAATCCAAGATGGCTGTCGCCGCAAAAAGGCGGATTACATATTATGCACAAATAACTCAATATGGGTATCGAATGAAAGGACTTGATTGGTAGAATAGGGCTCACTATATAAAATCCAAGATGGCTGCCGCCGCAAACTGGCGGATTACATATTTCCACATATACCTCAATATGGGTATCTAATGAAGGGTTTGATTGGTAGAATGGAGCTCACTATGAAAAATCCAAGATAGCCGCCACCACAAAAAGGTGAATTACTTATTTTCCACAAATACCTCAATACGGGTATTTAATTAAAGGGCTTGATTCGTAGAATAGAGCTCACTATGAAAAATCGAAGATGGCTGTCGCCGCAAAATGGCGTATTACATTTTTCCACAAATTATATGGGTATCGAATGAAAGGGCATGATTGGTAGAATAGGGCTCACTATGAAAAATCTAAGTTGGCTGTCGCCATAAAATGGCGGATGACATATTTTCCACAAATACCCCAATATGGGTATCAAATGAAAGGGCTTGATTGGCAGAATAGAGCTTACGATATAATTGACCTAAGCGCAGCGTTATTAAAAGCGCGAGAGTATGAGTTGGTGCGCTGAAGCGCAGTGGGGAGGAGGGGCGGTCTGATTTTGTACTTTCTGGTAATGCTTTCAGTTTTATTTTTGCTGCAATTCTATTCAGTAGGTATATAAGCTCTTCAATAACTTTAAAAATATACACTACATACTAATCTTTACCTGAAGTTTGACGACAATAAAAACAAAAGTAATTTTAAGTACTTATTATCTGTTTATAATATATGTATGCTACACGGCTAATGTGCAGATCCGTTTGTAATGAAATTTGATATGGATAGTTTGAAACCTGGGGAAGTACAAAGGCTACTCTTTATTAAAATTTCATGCGGGCGAAGCCGCGGGCGAAAGCTAGTATTACTACTACTTATCATTAGCCCATCTAAGTTCAAGAACCATTTTATCTAATAATAATCAGTAAATCTCTTTTACGTTTCGTTGTCTATTGAACTAAAATAACAAGGTCGAGCTTTACAATCTCGTCAAAGTTTCGTTGTAAGAACAGCAAAATGAACCGAATCAAATTTGTATGATTAGGCGTCGTCGTAAATCAGGCGGATCGTTTTCTTTCGCTAAGCAAAAGTTGAGTACTTTCTTTACGCCTATAATTTTCACTTCAATTAACAGACGCCTATAAATAGACAGAAACGCCTATAAATAGACAGAAACGGAAAAAGTGTTATCATACACGCATATCCTATACTTATGAAATGAAATCAAAAACATTTATTTTTATCTTATCTATCTAAACTTTAAACATCAAATGTTTATTGCAATCATGTGTACATAATATGTTACAATACTTAAAGGCTCATACATGATACCCTGTTAGGGCGCAGCAACACTATCTTATTATCTTATTAATTATTAAATAAAACAAAATTATTTACACTGTTTAGTTTATAAGTGTTAATGCTATAAATTTATACCTATACCTATAGATAATATTATTATATGTATTTTAATTAACTATCACATTATTTATTATTATATTTTATACTGTATTCATATTTTACATTAGGCTACAGTTTAGTTCTGCCCTCGAAAAACTCGTTTTTAATTATAGTAAAATTTTTGAGACAAGTATTTTTTAAATTTAATTTTAAAAATATTGAAGCTGAATGAGTCTTTTAATTGTTGTGGTATTTTGTTGAATATTTTAACACACATTACATATGGTCCAAAATGGAATATAGATCTAACATATTATGCAACGAAGTCCTCTTTTATTACTGTCTGTCTATAAATAAAAACTAGTGAATGATTTTCGTATGGTTATCTCTATTGGATAGGGTAATACAATAGAGACAACCATAGAGCAAGGCGGGGTGTATAATTCACAGCGAAGTTCAGTGATTAATAAAAAGCATTAACATACACGGACCAATCCTACTAATATTATAAATGTGAAAGTTTGTGAAGATGGATGGATGGATGGATGGATGGATGGATGGATGGATGGATGTTTGTTACTCTTTCACGCAAAAACTACTGAACGGATTTGGATGAAACTTTACAGAAATATAGTTTATACATCAGAATAACACATAGGCTACAATTTATAAAAAAAATGTATAATGTTGCCATACTATAAGGAAAAGTATCAACTAAGTCGGCGAAAATCCTGTATTATCTTTATTAGTTTGCTTGGGTCAAATTTAATAATTGGAATTTTACCCCCTTCCTGATGATTGATCTGATATTTGGTATATACTCATATTGTCATCGAGATTAAAAGATAATATTTAAATGATTGTAAATCCAAGATGGCCACCGATACAAAATGGCGAATCACATATTACTTCACAACAACCTCAATATGGGTATCAAATGAAAGGGTTTGATTGGTAGAATGGAGCTCACTATGAAAAATCTAAGATGGCCGCTGACACAAAATGGCGTCTTATTTATTTTCCACAAATACCTCGATATGGGTATCAAATGAAAGGGCTTGATTCGTAGAATAGAGCTCACTATGAAAAATCTAAGATGGCTGTCGCAGCAAAATGGCTGATTACATATTTTGAATATTTTCCACAAATAACTCAATATGGGTAACAAATGAAAGGGTTTGATTGGTAGAATGCAGCTCACTATGAAAAATCCAAGATGGCCGCTGCCACAAAATGGCGAATTACTTATTTTCCACAAATACCTCAATATGGGTATCAAATGAAAGGGCTTTATTTGTAGAATAGAGCTCACTATGAAAAATCCAAGATGGCTGTCGCCGCAAAATGGCGTATTACATATTTTCCACAAATAACTCAATATGGGTATCGAATGAAAGGGCTTGATTGGTAGAATAGGGCTCACTATGAAAAATCCAAGATGGCTGCCGCCACAAACTGGCGGATTACATATTTCCACAAATACCTCAATATGGGTATCTAATGAAAGGGTTTGATTGGTAGAATGGAGTTCACTATGAAAAATCTAAGATGGCCGCCGCCACAAAAAGGTGAATTACTTATTTTCCACAAATACCTCAATATGGGTATCAAATGAAAGAGATTGATTCGTAGAATAGAGCTCACTATGAAAAATCCAAGATGGCTGTCGCCGCAAAATGGCGGATTACATTTTTTCCACAAATAACTCAATATGGGTATCGAATGAAAGGGTTTATAGGTAGAATGGAGCTCACTATGAAAAATCCAAGATGGCCGCTGCCACAAAATGGCGGATTATTTATTTTCCAATAATACCTCAATTTGGGTATCAAATGAAAGGGCTTGATCCGTAGAATAGAGCTCACTATAAAAAATCCAAGATGGCTGTCGCCGCAAAATGGCGGATTACATATTTTCCACAAATAACTCAATATGGGTATCGAATGAAAGGACTTGATTGGTAGAATAGGGATCACTATATAAAATCCAAGATGGCTGCCGCCACAAACTGGCGGATTACATATTTCCACATATACCTCAATATGGGTATCTAATGAAAGGGTTTGATTGGTAGAATGGAGCTCACTATGAAAAATCCAAGATGGCCGCCACCACGAAAAGGTGAATTACTTATTTTCCACAAATACCTCAATGCAGGTATTTAATTAAAGGGCTTGATTCGTAGAATAGAGCTCACTATGAAAAATTGAAGATGGCTGTCGCCGCAAAATGGCGTATTGGGTCATTCCATGTAACGGGTGTAACAGGTTGCACACTTTCAACTAGTGATTTAAAGTGTTTTTTATGGAAAACATATTTATTTTATAAATGAAATAAAAGCCTTTTAGTCTATATTTTAGTAATATTAATTTTAATTTCCTATAAGTTTCATAGATATCGAGAAAATCTGCCTTAAGTACCGTAACGGGCGTAACTTGATTTTGCCGCTCACTTTCGGATAGTGTGACATTTTTGCGAAACTCTGCGAATTGCCCTTGTTTTATGAATAAAAATTTAAGTAAAGCTGGAGCCAAATTAACAACCCACCATCTGCAATATTTATTAAAGTAAAGCAGTCGAAAATTTAAAATTTACGTAAATGTTTGTGCGTAACGGGCGTAACAGGCTTTTGTAACGGGCGTAACGTGTGCGAATGAGAAACGAAATTACATAGGAAATCTTTAGTTTTTGAAACTTTTTGAAACACAAAACAAGCTTAATGATGTAATAATACTCAAGTAATGTTTAATTTTAAAAAATATTAACAGTATATTCAAAATTGTAGTATGTGCGGATACCCTATGTTTTTGGGTAGGATCTGGTAAAATTCGAATAATATTTTGATTATTCGAATTTTACCAGATCCTACACTAAAAGTTAAGGTTATCCGCTGATCCTCTTGCATGATTTTTCTTTTGATATTAATTTTGAGTTCGTATTCATCTTCATAGCCTCTCCCCCTCTCTTTTTACAGGTCCTCGCCATGCTTTGCTGGGTCATTTTTCATTAAATTTCGATACTTTTTCATTCTTACTTTTGCTGAAGGCATCTTTTCGTGAACCTTGTATACCTATAATAAAAATATACGCCCTTAATAAAGCATCCTACATGCAAACAAAGTTAAACAATAGCAACTAAAGCTTATATTTGTCATAAACAGGTTTAAATTGAAAATAAAAGAAAATTATAAAATAAAACCGGGTTTACTAACATTATTACTTTAGAAGAAGACCTAATTCGCCCATAATATCACTTGAAAGCTAATGTTTTGCACCCGCAAAGCCTCACCAAAACAGTGTTACACCCGTTACGTAACGGGCGTAACGCAATTTAATTCTAGTGAAATAAACATAATTTAAAAAGTTCAGTATAAAATCAAGACATTGGCCATTTGTTTCCAAACACAACCTTACTTTCCCAAAGCCATGAAATCGTAAGTGCAACAAGTAAGCCACAGATTAAACTTTTCCTTTATTTTCGTAACGGGTGTAACATGCTATGTCACCAGTTAAAAAACCTTATAAACAAAAGAAAACTTACCGCTCAAATAAAATGTTGCTTTCACCAAGCAGTTCATGTATATCCACTCAAATTGGCGCCAAGTAAGCTTGTCAATTAACGTCATATTTTGTGTTACAGTGTTGCTATTTTTAGCTCCAAAATATCTATTACCGCGCGAATATTTTCTCATACTTTAACATGAGAAAAAAATGGTAATAAAGTAAATTTTGTTAAAATTTTCAGTTAATTCGTATGATTCCATGTAATTGTGCTTACTTAGGCAGATACTTATGTAAAAATAGTAAACTTTAATAAATGTTGAGTGGTAGCATTTGACATGGAATGACCCTATTACATTTTTCCACAAATAACTCAATATGGGTATCGAATGAAAGGGCATGATTGGTAGAATAGGGCTCACTATAAAAAATCTAAGATGGCTGTCGCCATAAAATGGCGGATGACATATTTTCCACAAATACCCCAATATGGGTATCAAATGAAAGGGCTTGATTGGCAGAATAGAGCTTAGGATATAATTGACCTAAGCGCAGCGTTATTAAAAGCGCGAGAGTATGAGTTGGTGCGCTGAAGCGCAGTGGGGAGGAGGGGCGGTCTGATTTTGTACTTTCTGGTAATGCTTTCAGTTTTTATTTTTGCTGCAATTCTATTCAGTAGGTATATAAGCTCTTCAATAACTTTAATAATATACACTACATACTAATCTTTACCTGAAGTTTGACGACTATAAAAACAAAAGTAATTTTAAGTTCTTATTATCTGTTTATAATATATGTATGCTACACGGCTAATGTGCAGATCCGATTGTAATGAAATTTGATATGGATAGTCTGAAACCAGGGGAAGTACAAAGGCTACTCTTTATTAAAATTTCATGCGGGCGAAGCCGCGGGCGAAAGCTAGTTAAATGTTATAAGGAGCAAAGATCTAACAATCTCACGTATCTATCACAAGCATTACTGAGCCTACTTCCATAACATAACACCTTCTCTATAAAGTGCGTCATCACAAAATCACCGAGGGAATCAAAGAGCTAGAAACGTTCAGACTATTAGATTACACGGGACTACGGCCTTTGTAAAGTGTCCGTGCAGAAATTTTATAACAGATAAAACTCAATTACATTTTTTGTTCGAATAGCCACTCCGATTGAACAAAGCTTTATTTTGTTGGTCTAGCGTTACATTCAATAAATATCACTAACGTTTATGAATAGAAAGTATGAAATTGGTGCTCGAACTAAAAATAAACTTGGTTAGTAGTTGTATCGGTTTCAGCACGGATGGGTTGAATTAAAAGGTGGAACAGAACAAAGGGCTTGGACAAAGTAACATGGGATTAGCGATATCACTATCTGCTAAGTACAAAAATGTAACTGGCATAGGGCTTCGATGTGTCACGTGATCGACGAAGAACGAATAGCTTGTGTTACTGTGACAACCAAATGATAGCAAATGTCATGCCAAAAATGCGGAGCAAATGCCATTTGTCTGGACCCTTTAGCATAGGCAAAGAGCTCAGATATTTACATAGAGGCGCATTTCCTATGGGCGCTCTGAAGACAAACTTTCTGTGACCCAAATCGCCGCGTGGCGGCGCGGCAGTCGCGCTGTGACAGCTGTCTCTACTAGAGCAAGAGAGACGAACGTTCCTTCTGTGTATTTTAAGTACGAGAGCAAGGTAGACGCCGCCAACGGCGCAAACTACGATCTAAACTAGAGATAGTCCCCACTTGGAATCGGCACACGAAATCCTTAATAACTGCGCTTCTATATAAATCTGTATTCATTGGCATAGGCTTACAATATGTCACGTAGTCAACGAAGAACGAATAGCAACTAAACGATATCAAACATAAAAACAAGCTGACCCGACGAACTTCGTACCGCCGTATTTTTCTGCTATTAATGTTTTTACTTCATACAAACCTTCGCCTACCAAATGATTAAGAAAAATTTATCCAATTTGGTGCAGTAGTTTAGAAGTTATGCGCGTACAAACATTGCGGTGATATTTATTTATTTATAGTCTCACGCCTGTATCCCCGAAGGGGTAGGCAGAGGTGTAAATATTACACCCACATTTCGCCATGAATTTTTAGGTCCCACGTACCTAATAGGGGGCGAGCCTATTGCCGTTACCGGGCACATCACCAGATTCCGGGCTGCTACTGAGTATTCGGAAAAACCCAGTAACACTTTTGCCCGAGCCGGGAATCGAACTCGGGACCTCCGATCAGCAGTCGCATACGCTATCCACTGGACCACGGAGTCAGTCATTGCGGTGATTCATTTTTAATTATATAGATGACGAGCAAATGCCATTTGTCTAGGCCCTCGGTTTCTTCTAAAGACATAAAGACATATTTATTTCTGCATTTTGGTTGTTTACAACACTTATACATGTCAAAACCCTATTCTAGATGATGCCGGCTTTTCCTAGCTAAATGACTTCTTGAGAAGAAAGGCCTAAACAAACTCAGAGTCATTATTGTGTCTTATTGTGGATGATCCGAACTAGTATCTGTAAAAAGCGTTTTTTTAGATAAATGAGGGTATCGATGCTCAAGCGAACCTGTCCCTCTCCCCCTCCACTAGCAATATCCTGTTATTTCTTGCCTACAACGCTGTCATAGTTGTGTCACCTCGGCTTTTGACGTTAGATAATTTCCGTGTATCTTACAAAAGGTGCATATAACATACATGAAATGTGTTGTTGTTTCTCTATCGATTTAGTGCCTTAAGGAATTCATTTGAAAAATAATCCTTTTAAACTTACGTGAATTGTATACATTTTACGATATTTACTGACACTGTTTACGTAGTTTATTTGGAAAGCCGTTGCCTTAGCCTATTGGAGATACCAATAGACTGCCATGCAGAAGATATCTGGTTCGAATCCACGGCGCGTACCTTTGACTTTTATATTAGTAATCATCACTTGCCCGGTACCTCGTAGAGCACATTAAACCGTAGTCGTAGTACTCTTAACCATGGACTATCGCTATACCTTTGAGTTGCAGAGGTCACACAGGCAATCGCGCTGTGGAAAATCAGTCAAATAAGGTAAGACTAAAAAGCGGATCTCTGGTTACAACTGGGATAATGCTAGGAGGATGAGGAGGAAGAAACTAGATAATAGTAGTTGTTTAGAGGATATAAATATTTTGGCCTGGGCGTGTTTATACCCTTTAAAGAATCTATAAATATCGTATAAAGGGTTTTGTTAGGACAAAAATTACTTTGGATTTCTAAATATTCCATTCCTACGGGAAAAATGAAGGCCAAAAGATTGTTGGCAATGCCGCTGATTTCGAAGCTAGCAGTACGATAATGCGGGCAAGCTAGTTAAACATAAACAAAAATATAAGTTTACATAAACTAAAGCTGGAATCAGATAGCACATCCAACTGCGATTTCTATTTAGATATATATTCGTTTAAACGCAAATCGCCTATCTGATTAAGCATGTTTTCTGCGTCTTGGTAACCTGTCACCTAAATCAAGGTGAACTGTGCAAAGAAACTTTCCGTTTTAGACATGTAATCTTCAGGTCTAGCTAAATTTGTTTTCTTTGTTTACTATTTGTTTTGTTGTATTTGTAATAACTTTTTGCAAATACTAGTTTTCGTCCGCGGCTTCGGTAAAAAGAAACCGATGTCAGTCTTCTGTCTTCTATTTCCATACACAAAACTCAGACCAAATATTGCTCCATTACTACGTTTAAGAAGAATGAAAACAAATACAATTTCGGATTTCTAGCATTAGTATGGATAGCATTTTTATTTTTTTTTATTAAGAGGTTCATAGTGAGAAGAGGCCCGTGCCCAGCAATGGGACAGTATAAAGGGCTGATGATGAAGAGGTTCATTCATAAACATTCAAATAAGAGACACAAATAACACCAAGGCTCAGAACAACAATTTGGGTATTATTCAAAGTGTTGTCCCGTGTAGAGATCGAACTTATATATTTTCAACGCGAGGCGATCGCCTAAACCCCTACAGCATACATTTAGTTTATTTATAGTCTCACGCCTGTATCCCCGAAGGGGTAGGCAGAGGTATAAATATTATTTCGCCAGATTTATTTTAGTCCCACGTAATAGGGGGCGAGCCTATTGCCGTTACCGGGCACATCACCAGACTCCGGGCTGCTACTGAGTATTGGGAAAAACCCAGTAACACTTTTGCCCGAGTCGGAAATCGAACCCGAGACCTCCCAATCCCACGCGCACATTTATGCCGCGAGACCAACGAGGCATTTAGTCAACATGTGAATTTAAATACATTTATTAAGGAAAAATAATAGTAGGTAGGTATGCGCAAAGGCTAGGTTTTAAATTTACAATGGTGTACTGCCGTCTTAAACGAAACTGGTATCCGCTTAAAGTACTCCTGTGTAGATCATAATTAGGGTCAAAGGACTCGTAGGTCATTGAACCTATGACTGGTCGTCACACTCGTCACTCTAGAAGAGGGCTTGCTACTACTATTATAAACGCGGGTGTTACTGAGGATGTAAACTCAAGTAGTAGTGTAGTACTCTTTCACGCAAAAACTACGGAATGTATTTTGTTGATACCTAGTAGTATTTTAGCTTATAATAATACAATAGCACATAGTCTTTTTATCACGATCACCAACATCCACGCGAGTGGCACCGCGGACAAAAACTAGTATAGTTGAATATAGATGAAATGAAAGCTTTGATAAGCGGTATAACCGACATACTGTACAGAGTTCTATACGTGTTCAGAGTGGCAACCGTAGTTTTTAACTGCCGTTAAATCACTAGAAACTTCAAACAGGCCAACAACGTCTCAATAATATTTTAGTGTTTTATTTGGTGAAGTGACAAAAATGAGATATTTAAAATTATAGATGAGTACAAAATTTGTACCCTTTGAGCGGTTATGCGGTTCAAAGTCAAACATCATCTATTTGTTCATCGTTTCATTACAGACACTAAAACAAAAATACTTTTTAAATTAAGCTCCATGAGGTATTTCAACCTAACTAAGAAAAAAATCATCTGAAACAAGCTCTCATAGTCTTTTAAAGACCAAACAAAATTAGTATCTTCTTGGGTTTACGCGAATGTTACACATTGAAATTAAACTACAGTTTACGGATTTTATCGCGATGTCTTGGTTTCACTAAGTTATTACATTTGAAACGAATGATCTAGTGAACATGAATCCTGTAAATAATTCGAAACGTCGGCTAGTAATAAATTAAAAATGTAGTTTCTAGATCATTCGTTTCAAATGTAATAACTTAGTGAAACCAATACATCGCGATAAAATCCGTAAACTGTAGTTTAATTTCAACCAAACAAAATTATTATGAAATAAAATAAAAATTGTTGAGAAGGTCTCCTTGCAGGTCGGCGTCCGTTAAATTTGATTAGGCAGAATATGAGCTTTTCTAGAAGGGACTGCCGACTAATTAGATTTATTACTATATTAAGACCAATGAAAGAATATTTTAATGCAAGAACAAGTTTTCAAGATTTGAAACATAGTGACTGTGGATTAAAAATGTCTTGTCAAATTCCTCCTTTATGCTGATGAGTTAATACTTGCGTCTATAGAGGAGGAGAGTTGCAAACATGCATGGTGCTTTAGGGAGGAAAGGAATAAAAGTAAATGTGAGCAAGACGAAAGTTATGGTTTTTGAAAAGGAGGAATTTGTTACAGCTTGTAATGTTATGATCGATGGATAACGAGTGGAGCAAGTGAATGATTTTATATATTTAGATACGCTGTTTACTAGGAATGCTAAGAATGAAGAATATATTGAAAAGAGAGTTAATGCAGGTAATAGGGTGAATGGAGCTTTGAAGGCTTTTATGAACAGTCAAAACGTGCACAAAAAGGCACGTTTGGCTGTGCATAGAGGGATGTTCGTACCTACACTTATGTATGGTAGTAAAAGTTGAGTATGGCAGAATAGACATGAAAGTAGAATAAATGCTGTAGAAATGAGAGCACTGAGAAGTATATGTGCAGTGTCTTTGAATGACAGAGTAAATAATTGTGAGATAAAAGAGTGTTGTGGGGTGTAAGAACATATAGTGACAACCATTGAGAAAGGTATGCTAAGATGGTTTGGACACATGGAGAGGATGGATGACAAAAGACTGACCAAGAAGTTATAAGGCAAGTGTGAATGGGACAGGAGAAAGGGGAAGACCTAGACGGACCTTCTCGGACCAGATTGGAGACAACCTAAAAAAAGGACATGTTAGAAGTAGAAACGCAGCTAGGCAAATGGACTGGCGACAATTATAGCTGGCACAGCGCAATAGACAAATGATGACTACATACGCAGATAAGTTCGTGAAATCAGTGTTGCGTGTCGTAGCTTCTTATCCTCCGTGAGGCAGTATATTGACCGCTCTACAAAACACGTTGCCCAAATGTACATATATCGAAGAGCAGCATAACATACATTTACGTCTTAGTCCAATGTAATAAGGATCAAGCCTACTCCTGTCTGCATTAAAACATTACCAGTCACTGTCCTTTACTATGAAGAAGATCTTAAAATCTCACTAAAACCTGTAGGCCTCTAAGTCCCGCAACCTTAAATAAAGCATACATTTCTGCCAAGCTCAATGATGTAGAACTTAAGCTATATTTATTATAACAAGATACCAATTTTACAGTCTATCGCCACCAAGCCGCCGACGTTAAAATAGACATCAAATAACTCCGTATACATTGTACAAAATGCCGATATTCAGTCAAGTAAAAAGAGTTTATGTAAATCCGAGCTACCTAACATTCATGCCACGGCGCTACTATTTTCACGTCTAAGATATTTCGGATAGAGCCTACTGCTTTAGCCGAAAATAAGCCTGGCATGATATAAATCTCCGTAAATTTGCTCAGTGAATTCTAATATGGCTATTTGAATAATGATTTATGATCTATTAAATATTATAACAGATTATAGTGTTTCTATTTTTATTTTGGTTGGTCCAGTTTGTGATGTCTGACTCTTTAGGAAAACTGTTTTATTGGTGCCGTGCACCCGACATTAGAAATTCATTTTGTGAAACAGCTGAAATTGCACCTTTTAGACAGACATTACCTTATTGGTTAATGAAAAATTGCTTGTAAGTCTGCAGAAGCAAATATTTACTGGACGCTACGCCTTTTTGCCATCTTGGATAAAACAGTACGCTTCCAGAATTCACAAAATGTTAGAACGACTTCTTTCGTCAGCAGCAACGGTTTATCTTCACAGAATGCGTTTAATCGAGTATTTCGCATCGTGTCTGAAGCTTCAGATTTTATATCAGACGAACTTGTAATCCAATTTGGCTGCTTCAGAGATCTTTCGAAACCGTATAGTGTTGTTCGGTCACTCGATTCTTTATTTACTTCTTTAAGCAATTGGGAAGTTTTAAGTACAGGTATCGGAATTGGGACCAAATTGGAAGATCTTTTCGGCTCACTGCCTTTAGATATAGGCTTCGGAATAATGATAGGCACGCGGAAAGTGGTATAAGCCTTCTAATAATTCCAAAACTTAGAATATAGACAGGAGTAGAATATAGTTGATCGTTTACAATAACAATGTATTATGTATTGTGTAAAGTTACATGTAGGACAAAAATACGATGTAGGACCATAATTACCAACAGAATCCAATAATTACTTTTTATAAATAACACATCCTAAGAGGACAAACTAAATATCATTTCGTGTTAAATACCTTCCTACAACTGCGTAAAATCAATATCTCTTGTAAACCAAATAATATTTAATTTCACTAAGTAATGATCCGCTTAATTTATTAACAATAGCACCTCAGGCAATGTGCGCATTTCC
Source organism: Euclidia mi (assembly GCA_944739405.2). NCBI lineage: Eukaryota > Metazoa > Arthropoda > Insecta > Lepidoptera > Erebidae > Euclidia > Euclidia mi. The sequence goes on from OX123195.2 coordinate 64,612,641, forward strand.
TGTACAGTTATTAATATAACAATCCAATTATATTAAATAAATGTCTTTCATTGAGTGCTTGGATTGAATTTCAAAAGCAACGTAACTGGCCTTTCAAGTTGGTAAATAAATTCTCTTGTACCTCGTTTGGAATTCGTGGATCTTGGATGGATTACACGCTTTTGGGGATACAGATGTCTTTGTCAGCGTTCGTAGTATACGTACGAGAGAAAATTTGATGAGTAACAAATAGTTTGCATAAGATTCGTCTATACTTGAGTGCATATTCAGACATTATGTTCATATTAATGAACATACTCGTACGTACATATATGTAACGGAAAAAGAATACAATTAACACGGTCAGCGCCAGTGTATACTTAAGTATACACCAAGGCGTGAGTTGTCACAGGCCGGTGTAAATACATTCTCCAGGGCCAACGCTTTCAAACGCCATACTAAAATTTTTGGAACGGTGTATTCTGAGCTACACACTGGCCCGCGAAATTGGCATAGTACTGTGTATACTCAAGTATACATCGGCCTGTGACAACTCACCCCTTGGTGTATACTTAAGTATACACTGGCGCTGACCGTGTTAAGGTGTAACCTAGTATTCTTCTTTTTGTATGAGTTTGTGGCCAAATCTAGTGTCGGACTTTTCTGACCGCCCAAAGGCCTTAGGGTGACCTAAAGATTCTTGCCCTCACACAAGAACCGGAAACGACAGCTTTACGGGCTCTCCGTAGCAGAGTAAAGCTTTAACCTAAATGCTACACGCGCTCACCCATCCAAGTGGCGACCTGTGCAACTGTTGCCTAATTTTGCTGACATATTACGAACGGCCTTTTTTTACTGCTGTGTATAATTGTGATATTATATTCACTACTAAGTAAAACAGACCATTTTTGAAATATACATAATACATATCCCTCAATAGGAATCTAGATATTTAATCTAGGAGATAGTGAAATATAGATAAAATCCTGGTAAATGATAAGTTAAGTTCGCCTTATATGAAATGTATTCTGAAGGCCTAGACGTGACCTTTACAACCTTGTGTCAATTTTCTAACAGAAATAAAATACGTTTCGGAGTTAGATCGGCGTGGATATATTCGATGTAAATCTGTTCAACTATGTGAAGATCCTCACATATTTTCACAGTATGTTTTAGAAATAAAAGCTATTGGTTATTTGTTTTCCATTTGTATATTATTATATATGAGAAAACTAAATGAGAGAATCAGATTTGAACAAAGAGTAAAATAACTCGTTTATTACTGACTGACTGACAGACAAGGTACAGCCAAAACTATTAGGCACAGGAAGCTGAAATTTGGCATGTATGTTCCTTGGGGATCGCAGTAGTGCACTAAGAAGGGAATTCCCGAAATTCCCACGGGACCGGATAGAAAGGTGATTATTTTAAAGTGCTGGCGAAGCCGTGGGCATCGTCTAGTATATTTATATTTTACTAGACGTCGCCAGCGGCTTCGCCTGCGTGAATTATACATATAAACCTTCCTATTGAATCATTCTATCTATTAAAAAAAAACCGCATTAAAATCCGTTGGGTAGTTTTTAAGATTTAAGTATACATAGGGACAGCCAGACAGAAGACAGACTTTGTTTTGTACTATGTAGTGATAAGGGAACGCAGCGATAGTCAACATCTGGTATGGAGTTCAAATCCACAGCGCACACAATTGACGTTATGTGCGTTACGTGCGTATTGAATTGTTTAATATCGCTTGCCCCGTGCCTCGGAGATCACAACCCGGCTGTCATGAAGATCTTTGACAGTCATTATAGGGAGTTACTACCTCTGAATATAATAAGACAAATCTAATTTGGAGTTTCAAATCCTGTTAGACTTCAAGCTCACCCCGGGATAAAACTGTGATAACTCTAGGAGGTTGATGAATGTTGTTTTAATGCTAACAAAGCACTCTACATGAAAGTTTAAAATAAACTTCTGCATAAATGCTGCCCTGCATTTCGCTAATTTGATAGAATACCTTCTCATTAAGTAAGTTACGAAACTTCTAGTCCCTCGGTTGACGGCGAACGAGTCAAGACAAATGGTAAAGGATTTATCCAACCTCTGGTGCGGTATTCTCATTACTATCAAAGATTATGATTCTGTTTGAAGAATCTTCAAGTTTATAGATGCTATCAAACATGATCCTTCTGGCTTTTATTGAGATAAATGGTGAGAGTATTATGTTTATTGCCTTTTTGATTGATGTATTCAGTTGAGTTAATAACTTGTTTTAATAGTGACTTCTAGTGACATTAATAGAAATTGAATTTTAAATCTATGTAAAGTTTCTCAAATTTTTCGTTTTGTTTCTTTGTTAAACTGTCTCGCTAGTAAAATCCTGTGTCCTGGGACCTTACAAACATACAATCAACGGATACAGTGAACACCCAGCTACAACAGAAAGCTATAACATTTGAAACGGTGAAGTCAATTTTATTTATCCTAGTTCGCTTTTATATCAGAATGTCTTATCGGAATTTGACAGAAGATTGCTTCTCACCAGAAGTTTTCATTTTATCGCTTCCTCGCCTGTTAGAGAAGTATGAGTTTACGCTCAAAATAAAAGCAATAGGTAATCCAGACAAAAGCAGCAAAACCGAAATATACACGACCTAACAGAACGCGGTCTGACATATCACTGAACACACAACACATACGACACAATATGACAGACGACATAATATTAAAAGACATAATATCCGAACTATTGCGGCGAGCGTCCGAGCGATGCTACAACGGGATCGAACAGTTGAACAAGAACGCGTTTCACGAGAAAATGTAGGTTTTCTAAACATGCATGTTACTTTTTTTACTAGTAAAAAACTAACGCGTCATGCTTTAGCTTTAGTGAGTACCACAACTTTTCTCTACGGTAAATGGATGCAAAGGCATACTTTTTTCTGCTATCTTTTATAATATATACTTAAATAAATTGTTGCTATTGTTATTTTCCTTTTCATTAATTTGTCTGGTCTCTAAAAGAGACTGACCTCTGAGTTTCTTTCGGTTGTTTCTTCTCAGGGTAGTCAGTCAGGAAACACCAACTTCAAAAAAAAGGGTATGGCTTTGTTAAAGTGTATTTTATAAACCTACAACAGAAAGCAAAATCTCAGATGCGAACTTTTGTCACTTCGTTGGAAAATGTATTCAAACACACATAGCGGTTTTTGGAGTACCTACCAGTTATATAGCGTTAATCGCCATCCGATTTTTTCGAAAAATAAATCTTTCGATGCTAACAAATAATTTAATAATGCTCGTAGTAGATAAATAACAAAATTCTTAATTAGGAGTGCTGCAATAGGTAGACCCAGACCTACCAATTACGTAGCAAACTATTTACTAATGTATGTAATTCGAAGCCGGAAATAATGAATGTCATCTGAATACTTTAAGTAGGTAGATCGTTCCATATACAACTTCAAAAACGTGTAATCCATCCAAAATCCACCAATTCAGCTCGAAGTAGAAGTATTTATTTACGAAATTAATCGAAGTACAAACTAAAAGCCTATTTATTTACGAAATTAAAGACGATATAGTCAGCTTCGTTGCTTTTGAAATTCAATCCAAGCACTGAATTAAAGACATTTAATTAATACAATTGGTTTGCTAAATTAATACCTGTTCAGACATTTCGCACAACGCCTGAGGTGCCATTGTGAATTAATTAAGCAGATCATTAATTAGTGAAATTCAATTTTACTCGGTTTCAAAGGGATATTGGTTTTTCGGAGTTGAAGGTGTTGCACACAAAAATATGTTAAGCGGTCTGTATGCTATTTACAGGAAGGGATTATGTTATTTTGTTGGTAATAAAATGTAAAGGAAAGTAAAGGGTAACTGTAAAGGGGTAAGTTTATTTAATCTACCTAATCTGGTATCCCTATCCCTACTAATATTATAAATTCGAAAGTGTGTTTGTATGTATGTTCCGTTTTCACGCTAAAACGGCTGAACCGATTTTGTTGAAATTTGATATAGAGATATACTGGACCATTGAGACGGACATAGACTACTATAAGATGCAAAAATTAAACTGGGAGGGATTGTAGGGAGGCTAGAAGTTTGTTCGGCACAAATTTACCTCTTGGTAGTAAGAACGCATGCGCTATAATAATTGAGTGCGCATATCTGTGCGTATATCTGTCAGTACTCACACATCATACATAACATAGACTAATATATTATAACTGGAAATAGACTGGCAACTTTGACATTTTAGGCGACGCAAGCGCCACCTTTTTATCTTACAGGCTACTTTTTGCCGTCCGTTTTACAAAAATTGCCGCTAGAGGTCGTTTATGTTAGTCAAGTATTATAATTATAGTCAAAATTATTTTAGAAATATAAATAAAACGGTAGAGAATGCTTATAAGTGACGTTTATTTTCCAAAAATCGCAATATTTACAGCAGAAAGATCACAGTAGGTAAGTTATGCTAAAATCACCAAATAAAAAAAAAATGATATACCCATTTATTAATTTGTTTATTATTTTATTTATTTGATTTAATTCATTTATTTAATTTGTTTTGTATTAGTCTAAGAGCCAGTGTTCCGCAGACTTACGGTATAGTAGCAAAGTTCATATTAATGCTAGTTGTACAAATTCATCTGCCGTAGATCAAATGGGGGTTCACTATTCCAATAGAGGGTTCCTTTAGGCGTGCCTAGAAGTCGAAAAGCATAAAAATCGACTTTCAAAACGTGTTCACAGCATGTCTGCCGTTTTGATACTTAAAGTAATATATATATTTTTTTAAAGAAAAACTGAATGGCAGACACTGGTTCCGGTTCGTACTAAATTTTATATAATATCATAGTTTCGAAAATATCATAAAATTTGTGTTAATTAAGCAAAGCTTAAAATTATATATGTTATTTATATTTGTTTCTCTTTCACGGGTATTATTTTAAAGACAATGGGCAAAAATGTATGGGACCTGGGACCACCCTCCAATGGGTCTAGTTCATAATATCGATAGTCACTACATCGATGGTCGCTGTATCGAAAACGTTCCATCGACGGGTCTATATATCGACAGTACCCGAAATCGATGGTACGCTACATCGACAGTACCCCAAATCGATGGTATGCTACATCGACAGTACCCCAAATCGATGGTACGCTACATCGACAGTACCCCAAATCGATGGTTCGCTACATCGACAGTACACTAAAACGACGGTATGCTACATCGACAGTAAACCAAATCGATAGTACGCTGCATCGACTACCCGACCCGAGCCAGATTTAAATAAAAAACACAGGGTTTTTAAAAGTTTTTAATCTCAATTTGTTAAATCTGTAAATTGATTAATTTTGATTGAACCCGCATTAAATGGTTGACAAAACATAAATTCGTATTCAGTAACATTGATTGATAGTACTAAAAAAGTATAATAAATAATTTAAAAAAGAATACCTTTAAAATTAATAATTACAAACACTATCCAAATCAATTAGGTATTTAAAAGTATTGATTTGTTATAATATGTAATATTGTTATTGTTTATAATTTTTTTTTTATGGTAATAGGCGGCAAACGAGCAGACGGATTGCCTGATGGTAAGCAATTACCGCCGCCCATGGACACAAGCAACACCACAGGAGTCACAAGTGCGTTGCCGCCCCTTGGGGTTGGGAAAAGGGATAGGATGAGGAGTGGGATCAGGGAGAAGGGATAGGGGATAGGGCCTCCGGCACTCTCACTCACCGAGCCAAACGCAATAGTTTAGGTACTGTTACTTTACGTCGATTTTCTGTGAGAGGGTAGTACTTCCCCGGTCGAGGCGGCCCATTCATGCTGAAATCAGCAAGTCTCTACTACCTTGAAGTAGTAATTAAAACACTTATAGAAAAATCTATACCCATACAGGAAACCTGATATACTCTTTGTGTAAAATTAAAGATAAGTGTGACTAGCAATCCCTTTAAGAAACTTTAAGACAGTTATACTGCTTCTTTGTTCAATAAAATGCGAGATAGCATTCTGTCTTGATTTTTTTTAGCGGAAGGACCTTGTTCTCCAGCTTCTGCCTGCTCAATTTGAATATTCACCGCGATCTGCTCCTTTTTAAGCTCTTTGATAGTTGAGTATAAACCTAGTATTTTTTATTATTGAGCAACGAATTCCAGCGCCTATGCCACGCTTCTACGGAATTTTGGGTCGTTTAGTCGATGCAGCGTACTATCGATTTGGTTTACTGTCGATGTAGCATACCGTCGTTTTAGTGTACTGTCGATGTAGCGTACCGTCGATTTGGGGTACTGTCGATGTAGCGTACCATCGATTTGGGGTACTGTCGATGTAGCGTACCATCGATTTGGGGTACTGTCGATGTAGCGTACCATCGATTTCGGGTACTGTCGATACATTGACCCGTCGATGGAACGTTTTCGATACAGCGACCATCGATGTAGTGACTGTCGATATTTTGAACTAGACCCCCCTCCAATAGTAATAAAGTGTATGTCATTGGATAGGCATTTTTAATAGAAACAATTTTTTTATGATATTTTTAACAGTTGTTTATTTGTAACAGTTGTCCGTTCCAAGATATATGACATACAAGTTTCGATAAAAGTATGTTGAAAAAAGCGTTTATTATAGTGCTTAGTACTATATAATGCTTAATTTTGCAAACGGACTCGTCCTCGTGCCCTTTTATCGAGGCCCTTTGAGAGTTTTAATCTAGAATGTGATGGGACACCTACTGAGGAGCCTCCATAACTGCACTATTAAGTGCAGTCACTGATTAGCCGCAGCAGGTGCAAGACTATTGCTATGTTTATTTTTCATCAATAATGTATCGAAATTCATGTAGTCACGAACATTCACGAACGAATTTAGTTACGTGCGAAGAATAAAGAGGGAGCTAGTTTCAATGATTTTACATGAATGAAGGCAAGATTCCGACGCATGATACATAATGTCATACTTATTATGCACGGTTATTACATTGTTCGCATATATAAACTAATAATTATATACTATATTAAATGGCTGAAACAATTTCTCTACTTATATTATAAATGCGAAAGTGTCTATAGATATATATCGGACAGGTGTTGGAACATGGCTTTGGCATTTGACTGTATGCAAGGCGATGTTATTATGTACCTTTCGGTAGATATAATAGTAGGTATATAGTATCATGAATACTGACCGAGTTACTTTGTACCCTGTAGAGTTTCTGAAGTCTTAAGAATAAGCAGGAGTGTCTTCACACAACTTGAGACTGAAAGTAGATTTGTGTTAATTACCCCGAATTTAACGCGCGCGAAGCCGCGGGCAAAACCTTGGTTGAACGCACTAATCTCAGGAACTACAGGCCCGATTTAAAAAATATGTCAGTGTTAGATAACCGATATTTATCGAAGAAGGTTATAGGCTATATAACATCACGCCATGAGCCACAGGAGCAGGACAGTAGCCTTAAATGACGTGGGTGTAACCGCGGACTCATCTAGTAATTTATATATTTACTAGCTGAATCCGCATTTTTAGGGTTCCGTACCTAAAAGGTAAAAAACGGGACCCTATTACTAAGCCTGCGCTGTCTGTCTGTCTGTCTGTCCGTCTGTCTGTCCGTCTGTCTGTCTGTCTGTCACCAGGCTGTATCTCATAAACCGTGATAGCTAGAAAGCTGAAATTCTTACAAATTATGTATTTCGGTTGCCGCTATAACAACAAATACTAAAAATAAAAAAAATTAAAATATTAAGGGGGATCCCATACAAAAAACGTGTCTTTTTTCGTATTTTTTGCTCAAAATTACTAACTGTAACAGGTAGACGCTTTAAATTTTCACAGAATATGTAGTTGTATATTACTTTTCATAATAAACAATTAAATAAAAATAAAATAAATAATTCAGGAAGGCTTCCATACAACAAACCTAATTTTTAAGCAATTTGTTACTCGATCTTAATAAACAGATGGAAACTTAAAAAGTATTTAAGTATACATACAACGAACGTGATTTTCTTTTATAGATGATGGTACGGAACCCTTCGTGCGCGAGTCCTACTCGCAGTTGCCCAATTTTTAAGATACTGCCGCATCCGTGGCTCGTAGCGTGATGTTACAATTATAGCCTCTCGAGATAAATGGGCTTTCATCATAATTCTAATCGGTCCAGAAGTTCGTTCAACCAAACAACAAAGTACTTTAGCTTTATAATATTATTATAGATTTCTGACTTGATTTTGAGTGGAGCTTACGAATGCTACAATTTTGATTTGAAGAAAATTTCCTCTACAAGGCATTTTCTGTGTAGAGGCTCTTTTAAACAGACTCGAATATCTATACAATTTTGTATAGGTATTTACGTAAATATCCGAGAAATATGGTTCTATGCAAAATGTATTAGAGTATGAATATCTTAACTTATATTAGTATGACATACCATCTTGGTGTCTTAGGAACTCTATAAAGCAGTTGCGGGCAGTTGCCAATATTTGTACATCTGTATATTTATTTATTCATAGTCTCACGCCTGTATACCCGAAGGGGTAGGCAGAGGTGTAAATATTACACCCACATTTCGCCATGAATTTTTTTAGGTCCCACGTAACAGGGGGCGAGCCTATTGCCGTTACCGGGCACATCACCAGACTCCAGACTGCTACTGAGTAGGTATTCGGAAAACCCCAGTAACACATTACATCTGTATACATGCAAATTATTCTTGTGTTTCTGACTGACGCAAGTCTCGGTTATGTACATAATTATTGTGTGGACAACTCAAAGACAAATTAGATTTCATTTCGTTTTCTCACGGAAAATAAAGTAATCCGTTGAACTAAAAACATTTACTTACAGATTAAAAACAAAATTAATTTACACTTAACAGCAAAAGTTTTCGCGAAAAACCAACAATTAGTATCTTTCAAGCGCCTAGTCGTCCTAGTCAATCGCCTTACCAACCATTAAGCCCGAAATATGATTAAGAATAATTCCTTAGATAAATCTTTGTTTACAGAGGCACGGGTCTTGTACAAAGTTTTCCAATTAATGTAACAACAGAAAATTAAGCTAACAAATTAAATATACGACAAAGTTTGTGTGGACGTTGTAATCTCGAAAAGTACTCAGCAGTTTTGGAGAAATAAGTTTGCAAAGTACATTCTGGTTTAATCTGCATTGAGCTTCTTTGAGGCAGGCGTATAATTTACATAAGCCTGTAGTCAATCATTAAAGTCAGTTTTGAGGAAGATACTACAAGTTTTGAAGAAGGAATAACGAATCTTTAAGACAATGTTGGTATATAAAACTGTGTAAGAAGGATTTGGTACAGAGAAACATCAAAGGGATAAAGTATCTGCTCCTTAGTAAGACCAATGTTTATGCTGAGAATGATTATAGAAGAGACATGACTCAAATTATTGGAGTAAATATATTGGTACTAAAAGGGTCTACGCTGGCATTAAACTCATTTTACAACACGCCTTTGCAAGGCTTCTATTCCGTAATCTTCTTTAATGCTTTATTTCTAAAAAGAGATTGCGTTAATACCTACTTACATATTATACTTATAAGGATTAACATATGTTTATCCATAAGGGCATATATAAATAAGGGCAACGCTCCTTATTATCCATTCCCCTGTTATAAATCTATACATTAATGCACTTGTTGTCATGCCGTAAAACGATGTAACAAATATATGAAGGATAGAAAGAAAACTATAATAAATAAATAAAATAAGTAGGTTAAAACATACAGAAAAGGTACCATGCTTAAAATTGTGTATTCTGAGACAGATAAGACTTCCCTCGCGACGCGACTCCGCCTGCTCCACACGTAAAAATTATACCATAACATCGTTTCGTTGCAAAAAAGAAAATAAACAAAAAACTCACTTTCGCCTTTATAATATTAGTATGTATTATGGTAGTGACCCCAATACGCATCATGCTCAACATTAGGAATACTCAACCAATATACTTATTCTAGCTGAAACCTACAATACAATTCCCGGGTAAGCAATGCCCGAACGAAACTACAAGTCATAAGCTGCCAACTTAGATCTAACATAACTAAGTTGCAACCGGTACAACCATTAAAACATTTCACCAACAGCCTTAGCTTAGAGCATTAATGTTAACTTATAAACTCTAAGTACCCTCAATAACTAACTAAACAACTTCTCGAGTTATAAACTCCGCTGAGAATGAGAAAAGAAATTAGGAACAGGAATAAAAATGTATTAATGCGTCGTTCTATTTTATTTGCTCTGTATAGATTGTTGAGCTGTTTTTTTTAATGGAGAATACAGAATTACTTTACCTTTTTCGATAGTTTTTGTGCGATGTATATGGTCTCGAAACTAGTCGGCCAAACGCAGTAGCAATTTTTTTTGTATGTTTTCCTGTATCGCAAGAGACTTTAAAAATATTTACTCAACGGATACAAAGAATACCCAGACTCGGTACAAAAAATTGTGTATTACACAAAGTACCATCCAGTGCAAGGATCAAACCCACAGCCCTCGGTGTAGTATTAAACGGTGAGGTGGCTTAACCACTACATCATGTGTGCAGTCAACTGATATACGGCCGAGTTATCAGTTTTGCATACGACGACGAATCGTGAAAATCGATACAGTTTGTCAGTGCACTTTCAAATTCTGTTTTAAACGGTACAATATCGTCGTCTCTTTGGGTTGCGGCGCGGCGGTCAGACGGTAGTCGCTCCGCAGAGAGGCGAAATTCTCTTAAATCTGGTTAGATTCTACTCGCATTTAACGCTGAGTGAATTTACCCATTTGTCGGTTTGGATAGTGTGCCTTCTATATCTATGTTTCTAGTGATCTGATAATTTATATTATACGAGAGGATGAAACAGCTAGGCCTTGCATATTTAATTTTCTGCTCGATCCCGTGGGAATTAGGAAAATCTTTTCTCAATGCACTTTTGGTCTTAAGGCAACAGACATGTCAAATATCAGCTTCTTGCGCCCAACAGTGCCTGTGCGTTGTCTATCAGGCTGTCAGTAATTAACATGATATATGTCATCAACAGCCTTTAACAGTCCACTGCTGGACTAGGCCTCTCCTTTGAAAGGAGGAATTGGCCTACTATACCACGCTGGCCAAGCGGGTTGGTATAGTGTTTGTATCAAGTTTTCCTTCTCTTACAGTGTTGTTCTCTGCATAATATGCTCTCTCTGTTGGCTCTTACCCATGGGATGATATGGGGTGGTGACATTCCGTATTCTTAATTCATCACCACACGGAGTATGGTGTGTGCATTTAAATTATTGAGTTTTCATAATTTATGTAAATTCAATAATTTAAATGTACACAACGGTTACACAGCAAGCAACGACAACCCAGCCTACTAGACGGCAGACGTAAGGCGAACACTTTCTGACTACACGTTAGACTTATACGTCTTACATAAGACCAATCCCAACACTAGTTATGAATTATGATTATGACGTACCGCAACTTTGAACCGGCCAATTAGAATGCATTTTTGTAGCCCCCTTCGCCTCGCATACCTCACCGCTTTGACAGAATTGTTTGTTTGTAGAAATGAAAACATTAGGTGTCTAGTAGGCTGGGTTGTCGTTGACAGCAAGTTAGAAACTTTGATCATTGTTTAGTAACCTGTGTCATTGTACAGTTCTTACGGCGTAGGAAATAACTTATAAAATCCTACTACAACAGTTTACCTTGACTTGACTCAGTGTACCCTTACAACATTTGTAAACAATGGAATATTCGAGAGTTAATAAGGCGATATTCTGGAAAACATGCAGTTAGCAACACAATAGCAGTCATTAGCGACGGCTATTGCAGAAATTTAACAACGAAAACGAACGAAAATTTTTCGCTACGATTATTTATTTACTCCTATTGCATTATTAATAATTGGGCTACCGTGTTTCGAGATTTCTCAGGACGATATTATTTTTAACCCCCGACGTAAATAAACGGGATTAAATATATTTGACGTGTCTGTGCATCTCTGTATCTGTCTGCGGGATCATAGCTCGTAAACGAATTATACACCTAAACCTTAATCACGAATCACACAGTCTATTGGTGACAACCCTACAAAAATCGGCATGCAGACAGATAAGATGCGGCAAGGACTACATTTTATAGTATGTTAAGAATTAGGTATTATAGATAGTTAGCGTCTTAGGGGTTATTGAACTATCATTATGAATAACTATTGATCTAGGACATAGCCGAAATCACCTGTTCCATATACTTTGTAGAGGATAAAGTTAGTTTTGTATCAAGTTATGGACACAAATACCTTCAGTGTACGCGCGCCTTAACATTTTCGTATAGGATATTTCGGTGGATATTGCGAGTTAATGGCTTGTGAAAGGAACAGATATTATTGCACGTGTAAGGCTTGGTAACGGGTTCGATTTTATTCGTTGCGTAAAAATATTGCCTGGAAATATCTCAGATATGTACCGTATGGCATTTTCTTTAACCTTTAACGTAACGTATGGCATAAGTGTCAAGCTTTTCGCTGCTTTTTTAAATTTATGACCAAATTGACTGAACAAATTTGCTATATTATTGATGCTTTACTAACGTTTTTTTGTTATTAGGTACTGTCTACAGCTTTTCGCAGTCCACTACTGAACGTAAGCCTCTTCTTATTTGCTCACAGTAGCACTGTGAGTTGTTAAGAGGATTTGGCCTACTGTTATACCACGCCCGTCAGACGGATCCCAAGTTCAAAACCTTTACCAATATCTACAGGGTTTAAAGTCGAGTATTTCGTCTCTTTGCAAGGATTACTATTTGCTTCTCTTCTCCCTTCCTTAGTCATCTCTTATGATACGCATGGAATGTTTTTTTCTGACACCATGTGGGCATGTAATTAGGTCTCTTGCAAAGAAGACACTTTTTAAAGTCCACTGAATACAAATAAAATATTTTATTTCTTTCTTTGACGATACGGGCTTCAAGCCAATCAGTGCATTGAAAATTCAAATTGTGCTAATACCTCATTCAGAAAAAAGGAATAAAATTAATCGAGCGATATCTTCGAAAAATAAATAGAACTGCGTACTATTTACACAATCCCCTCAATCACATGGGGTCCATTTAGCCTCAATGGCGTGACAAGGGTGCCCATAAAACACTTCTGCTTACCCCCAGATCGTTACGTTGCAACATGATATCGCCGCTGACCCTAATTACAAATGTTTGCTGTTCCACTTTTGATATACTAGTTATTATGTGCATATGTATAGATGTAATAATTATCTACTGCGTATTTTGGCACGGTACGGTGTCTGTATGGATGTGCTTTATAAATCAATACAGTGAAATATTGCTGTTATTATAAACGCGAAAATGTATGGAGGATAGAAATGTATAGATGGATATTTGTTACTCTTTCACGCAAAATCTACTAAAAAAATTTAGATGAAACTTTGCAAGAATATAGCTTATTACATCAGACTAGCGTATGAACGGCTCCCACTAGCTGTCATAGACGCGTGGGTCAAATATAGTCTAAGATTATTTAGAAAATGTCCCAAGATTTTGGAATAAGTTCTCCGATTCAGACGAGTTTAAAAAAGTGTCGTCCTTAACTAACTAACATAATAATCGCAGACCCTTAACTAATGAAACTAAAACATGAATGAAAAGGACATCATTCATTTCGTACCCAAAAATGTTTACCGCAGTAGCTCTTCACTTGTTTTATTTGGTATATACCAAGACTAAATACCACCAAGTCTTTTTCCGTTAGCCTGGGGAAGGTAGCTAAGTAGTTTGTCACCTTTTAAACGTAGGTAATGACCATAACATTTCTTTGTATGAAAAGAATTAATTTTTGCACTTTCAAACTCAAATAACAGCCTAGGGGTTAATTGTCGACGATTCTTGTAGTAGTAAAAAATCATCAGGACATTATTTCCCATAATAATCTTAATATATAAAATCCTTGCGTTACTGACTGACTGACAGACATGCTACAGCCGAAACTATTGGGCGCAGGAATCTGAAATTTGGCATGTATGTTCCTTGAGGACCGTAGGGGTGCACTAAGAAGGGATTTCCCAAAATTCCCACGGGATCGGCCAAAACGGGTAAATTTAAAAAAATTGCAGGCGTAGCTGCTGGCCTCCTCTAGTCTAGTATATTTTTTTTCTGGCCGGCACTTTCATTTTTGAGTACAAAATGTTCGAGACCTGAATGATGTCCTTTGGATGTCAAATTATGACGTAGGAAACGCAATAAGAAGATTTTTTGTAATAATGTACCTTGTACTTATAATAATAATATTCCACCACATTCACACAACACCATCTAGTTCCAAACTAAGCAGAGTTTGTACTATGGGTACTAGATAATGGATAAACATACATATATACTTTTTTTTGTAAATACATTCATATTATACATAGAAACACCCAGACCAAGACAAACATCAATGTTCATGCACACAAATGTTTGACTTGAGCGGGAATCGAACCCGCAACCTTCGGCGTAGCAGTCGCTTACACTCCCGCTGCGCCAACCGGTCGTCAATTTACTACTCCTAAGTCCGATGATTTTGGTGAGCTAGACTAATAAACTTAGAAAACTTACACAAGAATTGCAATAATCGAACTCTCTACTCACTGATATGTGGTAGTTACATCATGACCATTCTAACCACTGCACCATTATCGAAATCTGAGTTATTGTAATACATTAACAGGCTAACATATTTAAACACGACCACGGAATCTAGTTACATGCGATAATATTACATTAGAAACGGCACTTAAACAAGGCAGTCTTATTCGGTACTAAAAGTCAATGAACTGAGCAAAGAAGGGGCAGACACTATTTGATTTTCTCTGTTTGAATATATAATTAGTTTTATGATTCAATATTATTTGAACAATTTCTGATATTTAAATATTTCAGTAGGTCATATTCCCTAAGGGCGTTTGAAGGTTCCGTCAATGAATACAGATTTACATAAAAGCGCAGTTCTTAAGGATTTCGTATGCCGATTCCAAGTGGAGACTGTCTCCACTTTAGTTCGCGTCGTTGGCGTTGCTGGTGTCGTTCTCCGTCTCTCTTGCTCTCGTATTTAAGATACACAGGAGGAACGTTCGTCTCTCTTGCTCTCGTAGAGACAGCTGTCACTGCGCGACTGCCACGCCACCACGCGAC
Organism: Euclidia mi; assembly: GCA_944739405.2. Taxonomy (NCBI): domain Eukaryota; kingdom Metazoa; phylum Arthropoda; class Insecta; order Lepidoptera; family Erebidae; genus Euclidia; species Euclidia mi. The sequence goes on from OX123195.2 coordinate 64,627,827, forward strand.
AATTTGGGTCACAGAAAATTTGACTTTAGAGCGCCCATAGGAAATGCGCCTCTATGTAAATATCTGAGCTCTCTGGTTCCATTATATAACGCTTTGTTAGATAGCAGCGATAGCCTATTCCCAACCAAACGCACCGATCACTTTTTGGATGTGCGTATTAAATTGTCAATAATCGTTAACAGACGGGTGGCTGTCATGAAGAACTTTGACAGTCGTTATGAGGAGTTAGTACCCTAGAATATACTGACAATGGTCTAAGTTATATAAAATGGGTTGCGATTGTTTGAAAGTCATGGTTCATCTATACACATAACTAAAATTGAAGTGTCTGTTTTTAATATTAAAATAACCGCTTTTTATTAAATGCATACGGATGTATACACGGTACATATACCGAAATGAGAATTTTTGTCTATCTGTCTGTCTGTTTGTTCTCGCTAATCTTTGGAACGGCTGGACCGATTTTGACGGGACTTTCTCTGGCGGATAGCTGATGTACCAAGGAGTAAAAACTTAGCAAGTTTAAAGTACTGTTACGAGCTTATGTTATACTTATAAGTATTTTAAATTAAAATTCTTAATTATGGTTAAGACCACTGTTTGGCTAGAATATTAAACGGACTTTTTTCTTTTTCTTTAAAAATACTTTTTTTTCTATGAAAAGGTTCTGTATGTTTTGAAAAACATTTATTCCACGGACACAAAAAGCCCACAGATTCAAGGCCACAATTGAGAATCACAAAGTGTTATACTGTGTGGGAATCGAGCGCACAACACTCTGCACAGTAAACGGATAAACGGTGGAAAAAGAAACTCATTATCTGTCGAGCAAAAAGGCGGCACGGCAGTACCATCCTTTTCTCGAAGCAGTTCAGGCCATTTTGGACGTCCTATAACTTCGTTATGGATAAAACTAGAAGCCTGATTTTTGGCCGAAACACTTTATATATTTAAAACATTCGAGATTTTTAATTAACCGACTTGGTATTACATGGATCTCACAACTTTTTACGGTTGCGAGACTTGTTTTTTTTTTACAAGTATTGTTTTTATGGGATTGAATTGACTTATAACGTAACATTTCAAAATGTTATTTCTTAATTATTCATATCATATCATCTACCTTCAAAAGTCCATTATAACCGCTATTCTTTCGATGAATATGTACCTGAAATGAAATAAAAAAAATATTAATTTACAACTGCCATACGAGTTCCATTTTCAAACGGCAAACACAATATAATAACGGACAAGAACCAATTCCAAATTTAAATATAAAAAGACTATTTAAAATAATTGAACGTCATAAAAACCAGTACCTATATTATTTTGAATTTAAATTTAGAACACTGTTTAAATAACCGAACATCAAATGTAATACTAAAATAGAACAGATTGTAAAGGTGTAAATACATTAACCGTTCTGTACATTATCGGTCACGGAGGTTGATTTATTTTAAGGCACGTGTACACTGCACGTGTGGAGTCGACCACCTCGGTACAAGATAAGTACGGTCAGCTATGTATAGACTAATAGAGGGCTCTGTACATTACAAATGACTAAGCCGGTTGGTTTGGTTCAAGGAATTGGAGATAAGGCGATTTGTGTTTCAATGTTTGATTGTACGTAAGGCGTAGGTCTAAGTGCATACATGGTATTGTTTCTTGATAGACAGAAACTACGGTATTTCACGTAAACAAGGTATGAGTATTATGCCTTACATCATATCAGTTGAAATACCATACACATATAACATAAATCCGTATTTCGTAAAGATTTTCATTTACTGGGAACATTAGAAAAATACGTGGTTTTAAAAGTAATAACTTGTCTGTTATTTCCAAAAGAGTTCACCTACACCAATTCATTCATCACTGATCCCCAATAGTCCAGAAAAATGAGTACAAGTAGCAAAAGTCTATACTACATAGTGCAGAATGGAAACTTCTCAGTAGATATCCCATTCCATTCTAAATTAAAACTCTAAAAGGGCTTCTGCACGTTGGACCCATGTCTTCATATACGCCTCCCAAAGGACCGGGTATTATCCTAACGAAAAAAGTTACAATAATACGTGTGAAATAGGAACAAGTAAACACACACTATCTCTCTCGGGAATTGAACCCATATTATCAATCACAAACCGTAGAACAAAATACACATTTTCTTCAAGATGAACACCCATATAAAACCGGAAAACTTTACAATCTATCGTAAAAGTAACCATAGACTACGGACGTCAAGGCAATTATAAAATTTTTATTAAAAGAAACGGGGAAGTGTGAGCATCTCTCTACAACTGAGGATTCCTTACAAAACTTTATGAAACTTGGTCTACCGTAAATCGATGTTGGTCATATTTTATTCTGTGGATTCATTAACCTCTAATCGCAAAAAGACATTTTACGAATAAATATCCTTTTGTATAAATAAGACATACGAGTTACATGCAAAAAAATGGATTTTGCTTTAAATTTTCTGTAAGACTGCTTCTCGCTAAATTTCGTATTATCAAAAATAAAAAAACCTAAGTAATTGCCATTTATTTTTGAATAGATGTGAAATTTTGATATGTTCAACACCATGAGTCATTTAACTAAATCTGTAAATTCTTGTATTACCGACTGACTGACAGAGTGACAACGCACCGCCAAAACTACTAGACGCAAGCTTCCTTGGAGACCGTAAGGGAGCGCTAAGAAGAGAGTCCCGAACATCAGACGGGAATCGGACAGATTCGTAAAATTAAAGTAAAAATGTGCTGGCGTGGCTCTTGTGTCACATAGTTTGAACATAACTATTTCAGATAATCGTAACGATAAGAATGATAACAGACATTATAGCTTCATCATCATCATTATTATCATCGAACTGCCAAAGTTCGCTTCTGGATATGAGCATTATGAGCTCCCCAACGCACATCACCGAGCCCAATTTTCAATATTGGTAACGTTTTTAAATTATGAAGTACGGAACCCTAAAGACGAGCAATGCACCAGAATAGAACCTAGTACTTAACAGAATAATAGGTCGTGAATCGAGCCCGGTCGGAGTGACTACTCAATATCGTTCAGTCGGTCATTGTTATTGAATGCGACGATATTATTCTATATATAGTCCAGTCACTTTAGGGATTCACCTCGGAATTTGAGATAATAAGCTGGAAACTCATTATACATATACAGCTTCATTTAGGCGTTCTAAAAGTTGTCTCAAAAGTCACATATTATCTTGTGTCTGCGTCGTAAGTTATTCGAGGTCAAAGATCACGAAAATCGGTTTTTTGCAATTATCTCCGTTTCTATGGTTCCAATCACTTCAACACTTATATAAAAATTGAAGATAAAACAATTTGCCACAACTTTTGTCTCAACTCTTTTTCTGTACGCTCAACGCTTTTCGAGATAGAGAGCGGAGAGCACCTAGCGCTCAGGCATATATACTGACATAATAAGCTGGAAACTTGTATACACAAGTTTCCAGCTTATTATCTCAAATTCCGAGATTGACCCCGTATTTTGCCTAAAGTGACTGGACTATTATCGAGAAGAATTTCTACACTTTGTACTTTCCAACTGTTCTATAAACTTTCAGTAGAGGATATTATAAGGTTTAAGGCCATCTTCACCGCTGTCGGATAAGTTCTTGTGAAATTAATTTGTCAGATAAGTCCCAAATATTGTGTTCCAGTTTTGAATTGATCTGGAAAATAAGGTATGAGAGGTGGCAAAACCGTGCCCTTAATCGGTCATCATGACAATATAAAAGTAAATGTAAGCTTCTCACAAAATAAAGGAGGCAAGTAATAGTTAATAACGCGATAATTTTAAGGATACCAAAATGTATTTATTATTGAAACAGATTCCACCGAAAGGCAGCCATTCTCTTATTCCTATACACATAAAAGCTACACTACCGTAAAAGTTCATCAAAATCTGTTGAGCAGTATTTGTGTGAAAGAAAAACAAACCATCCTTACAAAATTTCGCTTTTATAATCGCAGTAATATTGTCAGTACCTTTGTGTAGGAAAATCTCTTGTCCGACTAAACTTTAGTCCTAACCCGGTCATCGACATACCTAGTTATGTTTTTAATTAGCTCTCGTTCATCAAAAAACACTAAATAACAGAATCATTAACCTGAGTACTAAATTACAAACAGATTAACCTATATGAAATTAAAACTGATTTATTACGTGAAATGATATTGCACGGATTAATTATTATCACAATTACATGCCATTGTAACGTTATCCGAGATTATTTATACGCCATTTATAAAACTAGGGTTTCCCCGCCGTTTTTCCCGTGTTATTTTGTAGTATCACGACAACAGCTGCACCTACCGATTCAAATTATGGAAGGTCTACAAACAATTATTTATATTCAAGAATCAAGAATTTTCATTAAAATTGGTTCAGCTACACCAGAGATTACCTCGGACAAACAGAGACGGACAACATAATTTAGAAATGTTGTTTAATCAACATGCACTTGAAAAATATAGTAATTTTGAAATACAAAACATTAAAATCAAACACGGTTTACGTATTCTAAAATGTCAACCTCAGTGATCAGTCTTCCGTGACCACGATACCTGTAAAGTAATCGAAACGTGTTGACGTTTCGATATCGTCGGATAGTAATAAATAATGTAGTTTCTAGATCATTCGGTTTAAATGTTTTGTCTTCAAAAGTTTCAAAACTAATATATCGCGATAGAATCCATAAACCGTAGTTTGATTTAAATGTGTTACATTAGCGTGAACCCAAGAAAATAATACAGACAGACACTTCAACTTTATTTATCAAGGTATATAAATATATGAAGTATAAGGGTACTTATAGATGATGTGATGCATTTAGTAATATAAGAAATGTGTGCGTTTTGAAACGAAGGGCGGTGTGACGGATACACAGGGGTGGGCATTTCAATAGACAAATTCTTTAGTAAGGGCTTATAGTGCTACTAATTAGAATGTATTCACACCGCACTGTAATAATATAAATATTTTGTTGCATTAAAAAATACGAATATTAATAGTTTATTATAGACCGTTAGAAATACGCGTCGAGATTTTTTACGTATTCTAAAATTATATTTTTACGTATTATTATTATATTAATATTATTGAGTGATCATGGTTTAGCAGTGAAGTAAAAATCGAGGACTTATTGAAAGTCTGAGAGCTATCATCTATTATAAACTGAACGAGCTGACATGTTATTGACTCTGACTGCCGTGTTTCACAATAGAGATGTATTTTTGACAGAAGCTCGATACAAAATATGTCGTATATGTACCTTTGATCTCCAAATCCATGGATAGATCATATATTACGACTAGTCACTAAACGACATAACGACGGCGTAAACCATACGCTGTCTACGCATATAATATACATATGGTGCTCAAACACCTACAAAGCTTAAAAATATTAAAAAACATACTCATACAACCTCTTCTTTTTTACCTCGGTTAATAATAGTTCTCTACTATTTCCACCATAATCAATAGCTACCAATCAATCTAAGTATATTTACCAATACGACAATAAATCACATTACTTTTATAATTCGACTTGTTCCATTGATTTTAACATATTATCTGTACAATTAACGCTTAAAGGTCGCTGTCGAATGATTACTAGTATCAATGGTGCACCAAACATCAATAATGCTGAACTAATATTGACGTAATAAATAGTTTCGGTCGTTATAACTGTCAATATAAATGTGTGATATTGGTTTATGTGACCTATATTGTTTAGAAGTACGTGTTTCGTTGTGATAATAAAAATGAAGGCGGCGCGTCGGTTTATTTGGTAGTCTTTAACGGGCATAGGGTTCCCACCAAGAACTTAGGGTCCTAAGCCAACCTCACCTGCAAGTGGTGCACCTGCCGATCAACGGACGAGGCTCTGGCGAACAAAATATCCCGATAAGCGGCAATAGGCTCGCCACCTATTACGTGGTATCAAAACACTGCCGAAAAGTGGGCGTTTAATATGCCTCTGCCTACCCCTTCGGGGAAACAGACGTGAGTCTATGTATGTATGTCTTTAACGGGCGCTTTCAATATCCGAACTATCCATGAATTTTGAGATTAGAAATCTATGGATAGATCGAAAATTATTTCCTACGTGCTTGTTAAGACCAGGCATTCCGAAATATGTATTGCGTAAGCTCCGCCTTTTCTCCCCGCTAGCGGCCACGGGCCGCCACCGCACCCCGCAGCTCGCCGCTGCGCGAGGTGAATGAATGTCTCGCTACGCGGGCTTCGATTGGAGTAGAGACGACTTTATGTATTTAATATTTTTTTGTATTATGAATAGTTATTTATGATATGATAATAAATTGACTAAAATATGCCATAAAAGGCAGAAATCTAAGACTACAGAACAAAGGGCAGACGGAGCGCGCGGAACACTTGCGTGAGGCCACTAAAGCAAATACAAAATTGAAAAGCGAATACAAACTCGGCTCAGTGCGCTGCGAAGCATCGCACAGTTCACACGCCACGATCAATCCAGCTTTTAAATTCATAAAATGCCGTCTTGCGTTTTTAAACATTGTAAAAGTTGTTTCCAAAAGCAAAAACGGGCAGATGGAATATATTTTTACAGATAACTTTGGATTATTTGACTGTTTTATAATATTATTTCGATAAAATTCGTATTTCTGCAGAAAATATGTAAGTGTTGCCAGTTTACGTCGACGCCGTTCTCCCTGAATTAGGGAAAATGCACTTGTCAATTGATTATGTAATAATGATGGTCATGTTAATGAAAAATACATTAACGTAATGTAAAATTATATTGTAGATTATCTTTCTTCTTATAAATATAGTAATAGAATTTCCATTAGTAAGTATATACATTGTTTTGAGTTCGATCCCCAAACGATCCAAATATTCGTGTACACATGGCTCCTCGTCAAGCTTTATACACGTTGACCTTTGTACCGTTCTTATGGCGTAGGGAATAAGTATCAAAATCGTACTGCAACTGTTTACTTGACTTGGCACCGTGTGTACATTAAGTACAGAAACAAATCATTGATTGCAGCCATTATTTATTATTAATTGCATTTTTTTTGGTTTTCATTAAAGAACAATGGCAGAATTTGGTCTGGGTTTGTTGGGGCGACCTTAAACTTCATATGAACAAAACAAATTGTTTTTTTTTCTACGATTTTTAATATTTTCACTTTGTCTCGTTAAAGCTGGAGTATTTTATGATGATAAAAAGCATTCCAATTGATTACGAATACTTTTTTATTTGATTGTTGCCATAGACAATGGTGTGACAGGAATAGACGTGAGTGCTATATCCGTATCGATTATTAAATAAGTAATCGATACGATCGACATTAATAGAGTTGGTGTGGTTTAAAATGCAGTTATTTAATATTTAATCAACATTATATCAAAAAGCTAATATTTTTGAAGCCTAACAACGTTTAAATCAAATAAAAACGTCACAGCATCGTTTTAAAGTTGTATCGATTTCACATAAAATCGATTTAAAATGTGCAGCTCTGCTTTTGTCTTTGGCTGTGTCAGTTAGATGCTACAAAATACTTCCGCGTTTTGATGTCAATCTGACATATGTCATTTGATAATTCAAACGTACCTACCTACATTGTTTAACTTTCATACTATAACTTTTCTTGTACCTACATTGTTCATTCTTAACTAAAACTCCAAACACCGATATCTTGTTTTTCCATCTTTCCTGAGTGAAAATAGAATCATTTATAGACTCTGTTTCTTACGCCAAATTTTTTGATATATTTTTTATTACTGTTCGCTTCAATTTAATTTCAGACATTTTGATGTATGGAGATCTGCCATTGTCCTTTATGAATCATAATATTCATAATTTATTGTGTGCATGACAAAATGTTTATAGCTAATTAATATTTAGGACGCAAGCCTATTGCAATTAACCAAACATTTCCAGATACTATACTGAGAATATCTAAACAAAAAATAAACAACATATTCGCCGATCTAAGATCTGAACCCCATGATTGGTATTCGTAAATATATGTAGTTGGTATTATACATATAAGTATTTCTTCTGGATCGAGGGTATTAATCACAAAACATAATCTATTTATTTCTCAATTTACGAATAAAATTAGTTAAAACTTAACTCAGTACCTACATTCAAGAAATGTATTTATAAAAGCATACATTAATGGTTTCTTTTATTTGAATCATTTTCACAACAGCATTACATACTAAAAGCATTAATTAAATCCATGGTAAATTCTTCAAAACCGCAAACGAATATAAAATATGTAATATTTTTATATCCGTTTGCAAAATACTATATGCAAGGTAGTGGGAGATTATTCAGAATCTGGCAACTTTACACACACATAGGCGCGCGTGTCCGTACAGTGCCAGTCGCCAAATGTCACGCACACATAGCTGTCAACATGCCTCACTTAGTCGGACGAATACGCTCCATCTGAGTCTTAAATCTGTGGCAGAAATATGAATAATTCAATTGATTTATGCGACATGTTGTAGTTGTAGTCAAAGCCATAGGCTGTGAAATCTTGTTTCAGAATGTCTTATGACTAATTTATTTTATTTATATTAATAATGTGTTTCTTTTTATACTACTTTCATACATCAAAGGACACGAAATAACAAATATGTGTATCACTCAGTGTTGTCTCAGGTGGGAATCGAACCTACGACCACGGCGTAATGCCAAGTGCCAAGAAAACCTTTGAAATCACTATGCCATGCGTGCATATTTTGACATAAAAAAGAGAAGTTCTTATTTATAATTTACTAATATCTAATTACAACGGCTACGTTACATTGATATTACAATGTAACTCACTTATTATATTACAATAATCAACGATTATAAAACGGATTGCATTTTTTCTTGGGGTGCGGCTTTGACGTCGTTCCGAAGGTGTCATGGGCGGCGGCTATGAAAATCACGCCTTTTTAAGATTAATTAGGGTGTTTATTTTAAATTGTCTTTCAGGATATATACCACGTACCTTTACATGAAGTAACCGATATGTCGGCACTGTTGCAAGCGCCATGTTCACGGATGTACATGATGTACGGATGTACACGCTTATACATCTACATTTGATTCCTACCAAACGGAGACGAATGTTTTAGAACAGTTTTAAGTTCAACCTAATTACAACCATGATACCTAGTAATAAAGTCACAAATCGTAAAACTGGTCTCTAATACTTACGACCAATCGTCGAAAATTTGCGAAAATTTGCGGCATAAACGGCTGTATCTTTTTCATGCATAGACTTAGAACAGATTTTTAGTCTATTGTCCAAGGGACAGAAGAACTGAGTATTTGGTATACATTTCAGTTTATTACCTCTACGCGTTCCTGAGGAAAAAGTAAAAGAAACACGGCGATGTAGGTATTTCGAGCTCGCTCTTCCAAATAAATAAAGTAAAAAAATGTTCGTAATGACTGACCAATATGATTATGATTTTAATTTTCGTAAGACAAAGAGACATATATGTAAACATCTTTATATGTATATTTCTTGAGTGTGTGTGTACGTCACTGAACTCCTCCTAAACGACTGGACCGATTTTGATGAAATTTTTTGTGTGTGTTCAAGGCGGCTTGAGAATGGTTTACCATGCGCTACCATCGCAGTGTTAAATCTTAATAAACTCGTACGAGTGTCTATTTTTTTAAGCAAAAAATATATTTAGTTTCCAAGGTATTATTTTCGCGTAGTATGACTTGGCATGATGTGCAAAACGAGTAGACTTCGGCTTGGTGATGGGTCTTGTTACACCCTGTATATCATATATCATATAACATATAACATATAAAATATAACATATAACATATAAAATATAACATATAACATATAACATATAACATATAACATATAACATATAACATATAACATATAACATATAACATATAACATATAACATATAACATATAACATATAACATATAACATATAACATATAACATATAACATATAACATATAACATACAACATATAACATATAGCATATAATATAAACATATAACATAACATATAAAATGGAACATATATACGTTATAATAACATATAACTTACAACATATATAACGTATGACATACGTCATATGACATATAATATAACATAATATATGATATATTACATACGACATATGACATATAAACATAGGTATTATAAAGATAAAAAAAATAAACCTACATACCTACCGGCCTTCAAATTACATCTAATATGTTGCCCTACAAAGTTCTATATCTTTCACTGAAAGTTCCATTCAAATCTGTTTAGCCATTTCAAGGATTACCCCGAAAAAACAGCAAGACAGACAACTTTAAAAAGAAAAGCTTTGGATCGTGTAATATCTTTTAAAAAGACAACTCCCGCACTAGGACTAAATCCTGTGTCGCGGGGGACTTTACAAACATACAATTAACGGACACAATGAACACCCAGACTCGAAACAACAATCTATGAATCACACAAAGTGTTGTCTCGTGTGGGGATCGAACCCACAACACTCGGCGCAATGTCAAGCGGTGAGGCGGCCGCTTAAACTACTACGCCAACCGTGCAGTCAAATATGGTCTTATATGTATAATATAATTAAAAAAATGGGCAAGTGCGAGTCGGACTCGCGCACGAAGCGTTCCGTACCATCATATATGAAATGAAATCACGTATGTTGTATGCATACTTAAATATCTTTTAGGTTTCTACCTGTTTATTAAGATCAAGTAACAAATTGCTTAAAAATTACGTTTGGTGTATGGGCGCCCTCTTTAATATTTCTTTTTTTATTTAATAATTTATTTTGAAAGGTAATATTCAACTACATATTCTGTGAAAATTTTAAGCGTCTACCTGTTACCGTTAGTAATATTGAGCAAAAAAAAAAACACGTTTAATGTATGGGACCCCCCTTAATATTTTCATTTTTTTATTTTTAGAATTTGTTGTTATAGCGCCAACGGAAATACATAATTTGTGAAAATTTCAGCTTTCTAGCTATCACGGTTTATGAGATACAGCCTGGTGACAGACAGACAGCGGAGGCCTAGTAATAGGGTCCCGTTTTTACCTTTTAAGTACGGAACCCTAAAAAGTCTTAGTTATTTTGAAATCACAGAGATACACTTGAATTTTGTTTATATGTTTAGATTACTATAGATTCATATTCCACACGAATGAAGTCGCGAGTATCGGATAATACTAATATATAAAGCTGAAGAGTTTGTTTGCTTGAACGCGCTAATCTCAGGAACTACTAGTCGGATTAGAAAAAGCGTGTGCTTTTCAGTGTTAGATAGCCCATTTATCGAGGAACGCTAAAGGCTATGCAACATCACGCTATGAGCCACGGGAGCGGAACAGTAGCCTTAGATAACGCGGGTGTAACCGCGGGCTAAACTAGTGTTTAAATAAAGAAAATTGGCGATCACGGTGAGCAAGTGTGGCCGGTAACCGTGGAAACCGGGCTTGTAGCTAAATAACGTAGAAAAAAATATTTTTAAAATATCTACATGATAGGAATTTGTGAAAATCTAATACTAAAATAAAAATCTGTAAATCTAATAGGGATAAATAAAACGAACATGACACGAAAATATAATCATGTTGATAGTAACATAATAATATAAAGCTTATTTTATAATTTTGCATAGATGAAATCGACTCCATAGTTCCCAGTTCTCAATACTTTATCAAAATATTAGGTAAATTAAATTCGATAACAAACCTTTGCATATCTCATGATTCTAGCATTATTCTTCAATAAGTCAACTTTCTTTTTATTTTTTAACATAAGATCTCTTATTTACCTTGTTACCCATTTTATTTTTTATGTTTTATTTCTTATTTTACGAAACAAATCGTAATAAAAATACCTATAGTTGCGCGCGAACGCGATACACGTCCACGTCGGACGGAGCGCGTAGCTCGAGTGACAAGCTAGCGCGCCCGGCTGAAGTAAACGCTATGACATCAGGAATAACGTTAATTATCGGGTGCGGGCGTAAAGTGGGTCAAACCACTTCAAGCATGGAAAAAGTTGAAAATCTTGTGTTGTTTATTAATATAGTAATATTTGTCCTACAGAAAAAATGTCTTGAACTACACTAAAACGTAGGTTTCTTTTATGTTTATTGTTTACTTCAGAAAGAACAGTGAATATTTTATTCAAATATTTTGAATATGCTTTGCAAGTAGTGTCATTTTCAAATGAAAATGTTATCGAGCGAATATCGTCCAATCATGTATCTGTTCTTGAACAAAGACAGACAAGGGCCTAAATAATCGTTTGCTGAAGTTTCACTTTACTAGTATCTATGACTGATTCAGAATATCGCTTCAAAATTGCATAAAAATCGGAATGCCTGCTCTTAAACAAAGATTTGTCCAGGGTGGGAGCTGAATACACGACCTTCGGCTAATCAGTCAGCGTCAATAATCACTAGGCTAAAGAGCTTGTACAAGTTCCCAATCGCGACTTTATGCTGTAGTGACTTAGGCACTCAAGATCCACAGCGCCGAGAGTTCAATCAACACATGACCACACTTTATTTCTTTTTTGTGGCAATAGGTGGCAAACGAGTAGACGGATTGCCTGATGGTAAGCAATTACCGCCGCCCATGGACACAAGCAACACCACAGGAGTCACAAGTGCGTTGCCGCCCCTTGCGGTTGGGAAAAGGGATAGGATGAGGAGTGGGATCAGGGAGAAGGGACAGGGGATAGGGCCTTCCGGCACTCTCACTCACCGAACGAAACGCAACAGCTTAGGTACTGTTACTTTACGTCGATTTTCTGTGAGAGGGTAGTACTTTACCGGTGAAAGCCGGCGGCCCATTCATGCTGAAATCAGCAAGGCCCTACTACGTTGTTTAATTTTTTTTGTGTGAACTAAAAATTGTTACTCAGATATTTGTATTCTTTGTGCCTGATGGTTGGATTGATCGATTTGTGAAGTGCCCTCCGACACATGTTTTCATTCTTGCGTCCGAGATGTATGTTAGATTGCCTTCAGGCAATGTATACGCTTTTATAACAAGCTCCTGTATAATATAAAAAACCTATCTATAAATAAGTTCAAAATTATTGTAAAAGCGAAATTGTGTTCAATAGCATAAGTATTATAAAATATCTGAATATAAAGACGACCAAAACGCTGTTCTAATTCGACACACAAAAACAATTGTATAAAATGTTTTTTTTTAATGACGTTTCGTAAGTACTTGCATAGTTTACACGAAATAAAGAAGTATTTCATTTCATTTAATCTTATATCTTATACTAATATATAAAGCTGAAGAGTTTGTTTGTTTGGTTGAACGCGCTAATCTCAGGAACTACTGGACCGATTTCAAAAATTATTTCAGTGTTAGATAGCCCATTTATCGAAGAAGGCTATAGGCTATATAACATCACGCTATGAGCCACGGGAGCGTTGTAGTAGCCTTAAATACCGCGGGTGGAACCGCGGGCTCATCTAACTAGATGAGCCCGCGAGTTAATAATATAACAAAATCCTTTCTTTCGTAACTTTTCCTGATTAATTATGTCATTCAGGAAAATTTACGTAAAATAGGAATATGATGATCATTATGAAAATACATATAATGTATACTTACACTTTTAATTATAGTAAACGGCTGATAGAGATTTTACATCATGATAACACTTTAAAAGGATTTGATTTTATCATCGATAAATATAACCTAGAACAAAAAATACGGTACTACTTGTAATGATATATTCTTAGGGAGAACATATTTTATGAAACTATTCTTAATAAATTAACCCTTTAGTCGAGATTCAACCATAACTAAAATTCTGTTATTCAGTCCAAGATATTATAAACTTTATATGAAGTCGAAAATGTATACATAGTTTTGTTTTGACTTATAGGTACATAAACCTATAGATATACTTTTAGTTTCACATATTTGCGTAACTTCCTTAACAAAGTGCTTTTACAAGATTTCATTAAATTTAAATATGCTAAACTTCGCAAAAGATGCACTTTTAAATCATTATCACATTTCTTCACTCCCTTGCTCAACTAAATTTAATAAATACGTAATAATAAAATTATTGTCGTGACGATTTCTTAACGGTGTGAGGGGCGACTATAACGGCTGACGAATAGGGCGAGACGAAGCCGAAATAAGGGGTGGTTTGGGGGAATTATGTTACCACTGGCAACCCCGTGCGGTCCAAGGAGTAATGAGCCTGTTCTTGCATAAAAATAATACTCTTCTGAGTCAATTTTTATAAGAAAGTTTATGTTGTTATGTAGCTGAAACACCAGCGTATATTTTTGCGAAAACAACGGATTAACTGGTACAAGGCTGGATTGTACGCCTGTGGTTTGAGCCGGTAACTCCTGGAAATAAATAGTGAAAATATGGGATATTTTGGCGACTATACTGTAACATTTTTATAAGAGTTTTGAAGGCTTCAATCTAACTTCAAATGTAATTTTGATCGTTTTATAGGTAAGTATAACGACGCAGAAAAGTGAGTGTTTTCGAAAATGTTTTGAAAGGTGTGTTGATAGCTTTAACACTGTTGTTTTTTCCTTAAGTAAACAAGTATTATGCAAGACGGTTGTTTCAAAATAACATGATTAGATTGGCTATACAGAAGTGTGCTTCTTTTTGATAATAATGCCCACTTTTTGGCATCGTCAACTTTCTGAAACTGCTCTTTTTGAAAGTATATCGTTACTTCACATAGTGAAGGGCGCGACTCAGCTAAGGACTTCCACATCCACCTGAGTCACCCTCTATATTCAAGGGCACTTCACTCCTACCAATGAGGGGAACTTTTTGGCCTAATGTAGGGGACAGATCAGCATATTCCTATAGCATACTACTAGTTATAGATCTTATCAATTACTAGGTACTGATTGACTTCTTAACGTTTTAAGATCTTTCCTGATAAACATATAATTGGTCCTCCCAGTATCTGACGTTGGATATTTCAATACATTTCTTTAATTGAATAAATCTTTTACTGTCTATGCTGTGTGTCTTGTAGCGCAACATAATTTTTTCCCGTTTGAAATCGTATACTGTTGTTAAAGTTTGTATTATTTCTATTGCATACGTAGGTAGGTATATGTACATACCATATCTTTACATTAATGTTTATGCATTATCTATGACAGTTGTCTTCTAGCTACACCATTAGGCGTATTTTAATGCTAATATCATTTCTGTCCACCAGAGGTTGCTTGTCAGAGATTGCTCTTAGCTATTAGACCGCCAATTGCACAATTTGTACAGAACACTCACTTCTATACTGATAAGCTAAGCTTATAGCTTCTGTTTCATTAATTACGCGGGATAATGTTATCCTGATACAGCCAGCTCTTTTAATACATTCATTCGTCCAATAACAGACTGTATATATACTAAAGCATTTCAACCCTACAGTCACAAAAAAGAGCAAGCATTCTAAGAAAGCTATTCAGTAGCTATCTTACGGCAATAGAAAGGCCCCTTAATTCAAACTGATGTCAATTAATTAAAAGCTTTAAGCAGGCCTCCTTCACTCGGCCGTACCTACAGCGATAAGTGCCTACATTTTCGCGCGGCTTCCAAGCCCGCGTCCGACGCGTCGCACAAGGGTTGTCGACTTGAAAATTTAATTTTATTTATTTTACGAGAGCAACTTGAAAATTAGTTTTTTGTTTGTTGAGATATCCCAACGATTATGGTGTCAAATTAAAAATCTAGTTCAAAAACCATTTTATCTGTTTGAATCATGTAAATCGGTCCACGCGTTTAGGAAATAACTAAGAATTAGTATAGTGAAAATGTAAACGACCAGATTTTTTGTGGTTTTTGTTCTACGAGCTCAAATAGTTGGATAGGATACTTATAGGATGATTATTTATTATTAGGTACGTGGTCAAGTAGATAGATAGACGATGAATAAATATTATAGTAGCAGCGGCAAGTCGACAACCCTAGCGCGACAGCTAGCGCGTCACTCCGCGCCAGACAGCGACAGCGTTATGTGTTAGAAAAGAGCGGGAACGGTTAGGTGAATATCGCATTAGGCACTGAGTGCTTATGCGAGCTGAATTGCACTTTGTTGCTTAGTAGCAAGAGTCGCAATTTCAATGAATTGGTTTGAGAAGTGGTGCTTCTGTACGTAAGTACTGTTTATTCTGTGCTTTAAGTATCGTGGAAAATTTTTGGCTACCCCCAAATAAAATTAATTACATAAATAAATTGGTTGGCAAGAGGGAGTGAAGCGTTTTAAGAAATGAATATATACTTAGCGTTATGAAAGCTAATATCGTTAAAAAGAGGGAGAAAAATTACATTAATATGTAACTAACATTTTTTCATAGAGTTAGATGTCATAAGCTCTTTTCATAATTTTGCTTTTGTGTAGGTTTTTAATTAGTCTATGGCGATTTTATGTTCAGTCCCTTGCGCTTAAGGAATTCATATAAGATTAGAAGTTTTGTGATGATTGCCTTATTCTTTAGGTAAGTAATGCTCGCCATTCTTTACAAATTATATTTCGATCCCATACTAAGTACTGTTACTGTCACCACAAGACCAACACACCAGTCAATAAATACTTTTAAATTATCAATAGGAACATACTTATGTTAATGTTCCAGCAGTTAGTAAATACAATAGATTCACAGCAAATCTAAGTTTTAAAGTCGTATTATACTCGTACGTAACACCTATCTAGTAAATACTGCGCGAATGTATCCAGAAACTTCCACGCCAGTTTAGTGTTTCAGATAGTAGCAGTTTACGAAACAAAATATCATCTGTGCTGCAAGCAATCTAGAACAAAACAGTTTGGAACTGGTATTGTATTTTACCTTCATAAGGAATCATTACTTTGGGTATGTGTATAATTTAGCCACTTATGAATTTACAGGCAATTTGTGGCTTAACATTAATTCTCTTCCTCATAAGACTTGTATTTCTCGGCCTCATTCTCCTGCGTCCTCAGATCAAGTAAAAAGTGATAGCTAAGATTTTTACAAGTAAGCTATTTTATTGAATTGACATTTGCTCGACATGCACTCAAAGGAACAGTAGGTATGATTGTAGGTAGTAAATAATACTCCGACTATGTCTAAATTTCAGAGGTACATAAGTCTAAGGAAAATCTAAGTACCTAAATACGCTGTACATTTCCGTAGATTTACGGCAACTATGCCCATTGATAGATTGGGGCGGTGTATACTATATTTTCCACTCCCACCACCCAAACACGATATACCTAAACGCGATAAAATCCGTACGATTGTTTTATAATTGCAATAGTTCAAGACCTTTGTAGCTTTCCAGTATGTAATGTAAGAAAATGCTATTTACGAATTCAACAAAAATAAATTATTCCTTTGAAATCAGTCCTAATATCTACTACAAAGCAGTCTGCGTTTGAAGCCTCAAGACATTAGCTTATTCAAACATAAAAACTGAGCTTCGCGAGAAACTATTTTTGCGTTAGATTTGTATTTCGATATTATTGGGTGAGAATAAATACTATAAGGTCAAATGTCTGGTCTGAGCCACACTTACAGCGTGCATATTAAATTTCAGCTCATGGTTACATAGGTTTCATTTTTGAGTTCTATTTTACGTACGACCTCAAACAATGTCCTATGAGATTTCATATTTTAGATAGATATTCTGTATTGTACCTATACCAGAATAGAGTACCTACATTTATGAAGGTTACGAAACTGAACATTAGTCACAGAAATTTACGTCCCCGTTTCTTTTATAGATAGGTCTTAACCACTGAAAAAGTTTATAATATCAAATAATGAGCTAAGAGTCCCAGTTCCTAGTGCTTACCATAAACTGTCATGATACCGCAGGGAACAGATAATATAAAATAAAACTGGGTTAGACAAAAAACTTCCCAACTAACTTCTCCAGACAATTTTTGTATATATTTTTTTTTATTTAAAGACTCACGCCTGTATCCCCGAAGGGGTAGGCAGAGGTGTAATATTACACCCACATTTCACCATGAATTTTTAGGTCCCACGTAATAGGGGGCGAGCCTATTGCCGTACCGGGCACATTACCAGTCTCCGTGCTGCTACTGAGAATTTCCTAATGGAAAAACCCAATAACACTTTGCCCGACCCGGGAATCGAACCCGAGACCTCCCAATCCCACGCGCACATTTATGCCGCGAGACCAACGAGGCAGATTTTTGTATAACTTTTTTATAATATTCCTTTGACCTGAATCTTTCAAAATTTCTGGCCATAAACCCTCAATCCAGCCTAAGTCTAAACCATGGCCTCATTTTTTACGAGCCCTCGTAAAAACTATTTAATTAAGTTTGCCAATCTCCCAACAATGGGCAGGCTATGTCCTAATCAGGCCATGAATATTTATCAATGCACACAGGATTAGCATAAGACACACATAGCATAGGATTACATAGGGCACAAATGCTTTTAATTATGGATTTGCGTGGAGACCAGGGATAACGAGATGGAAATCACTAGTGCATAAGACCCTGGTTTGATAGTGTGAGTTCGAATCCTGCGTCATTCCAAGGGCCCTTATTATCTCGTTAGACTTATCAAACTAACTAATATTGGTATGTTGGACTTTTTTATTTCTTCTACTGCTTGACATAGGCCTTCTCTAATTCTCTAAACAAATCGATCTTACAAAAAAGAAATTGGTATGTAGGTATATACTATGTCCACCAGTGGACTGCGAATTGCTGTATGACGAGAGTAAAAAAATAATAAAACATAAAATAAAATCATAAAATTGTATGCATATTACTGCGATTGAAAACATCGAAACAGACACCTTCTATCTAAAGGAATGTGTGTGCTGTATATACATATCGCCTCTCGACTCGAACACTTCAACCACTAAGTCTACTGGGACCTTGGCCAGCGAAAAGTCTAATAAAATAGTTTTCCATCTAAAAATAGAATTCTTTCTAAAACTTTGTCGCTTTTCTTGATCACGCTTGCGTTGTGAGTTTGATTCCCTTGGCGAAGTTCTATTACTTAAATTCTACAGGTTTCTTTAATGCGCTGTTGGAAATCAACTGCCCATTAAAGAAACCTTTACATTATATATGATAAACCTTTAGATTTTCTTTTTCAAGCTTTCAAAGTATTTGAAATATCATTGCCATCGTCTAAGCATTATAACTTTTCTACCCAAGGCCTTCGACTTGGAATCTGGAGTCCGCTTTCTAGTATAACCAAAAATGACAGAATATTAGCTTTTCCACAGAATGACTGCCGTCTGACCTCTGCAACTCAAAAGGATAGTGATATAATATTGCTAAGACTCTTCGACCAATGTCAGCATATTCAAGAGTGAGTACTAATTGCCCACAACGACTGTCTAAAATCTTCATGACAGTCAGGAACGAATCATTCTCTCAGAGATAATAAACGATTAATTAGCCCATAACTTAATCAATTCAGCTGTATGCACTGTGGGATTAGACACGATACGCTCAATCAGGCAAATGTCATTTTGGTATCCATACTTTAAATAAAATGTTCCTGTTGTTGGTCTGTCTTTCTTTTTCTATTTTCTGCGATTATAAATCCCAGTCTATACCAAGGTCCGATCTATATTAATATAAATTAACAGTTATCTGTCCAAGCATAACAACCAGACACAATACAATACAAATCATCTTTATTTTACACCAAAGTAATACAATTTACTATATTTATTTGTAAAAGTTAATGTACAAATGGCGGCCTTATCACTTATAAGCAATATCTTCCAGGCAACCTTTGGATGGACTAAAAAAGCAAGGAGCCTGGAATAGGGCAGTTTGGCGATACTGATGATTTATTCAAATTTTTAGGTACAGTAAACACGATAAAAAAAAACAAATTAATTAATTACACAACAACATTACTTATACATACATAGATAACTATATATTATTGTAGTGCATATTTTATGTATGTAGAACACAAAAGGCGACAGTAATCGGATGAGGGCTTTGTCTCAGTAAATCCTATGTGACGCCTCGTGATAATTCAATAGTAATCCTTTGAAAGCGACAGCTGATACCAGACGCCAATCATCTCTGAATTATATATCAACCAGCCAGGTTTATGCTACAACAAGCTGTGTCCTTTCTCGCCAAATAATAATATTAGAATCATATCAGCCATTGCAAACTGGCACGCAGGAAAAACTCATGACTGTCACCGACCACCAGTCAGCGTGGCTTCTTTCTGGGCTTCAAAAATATAAGTGTTTGTCAGTGATACGCTACGAAGAAGATATCAGCTTGTTGCTAAAAATGTATCACTGCTGAGTACGGGCCTCTCATCACTATGAGAGCCCGTAAATCACCACGCAGACCAAGAGCGTGTTGCCAGACTTCAAATATGTTTTGAGCTCACAAGGGAGAACTCTCAGACATGAAACATTCTTTATAGTGCTTTCCTTCACTGTTTAGCAAGCTTTCATTAACAATTAAAAGTCAAGGTGCCTGCAGCTGCCTGCTTAAGCAGCAAATAAATAGACGCCTACACACACACCTGGGTTACATTCGTGGTTCAAAAGCAAAGTAATAGGTTGTACAACATTGAAAGAATAGTGGTTAAAAGGTGACGATTGACTCTTGTCAGAGATCTTTAACACACATCCACACGCGCGCATTGAGTTTCCTGTATAATTTAACCATATACAATGAGAGATCAGCTTAAGCTGGAATTGCATGGTTTGAGACTATTCGTTGTGTGTGCTTGCAAAGGGACTCATCTAAACCAGTGCGGAGGAAATACAGTAAAATTGAATAGCGCATAACTGCTCTTAAAAGTAATCATCATGCACAATTCTTGAGCTCATAACAAAGATTATACCTATCATATTCTGACTTAACTAAAGCGTATAGTGTAGTAGTGGTTTAAGCCGTCGCCTTGCGGTTTAGAATTGCGCCGAAGGTTGTGGGTTTGATCCACACTTCCCGAGTGATCTTCTCAATATTTTGTGTGGTCAATTAATTGCCGTTTCGATTCTGGGTGTTATTTGTATCCGTTGAAAGAATCTCGATCTATCAAACAAAGCAAATAAGGTAAGCGTTTTAAAATATTGTTAATACTGTAAATAACTACCGTAGTACTTTACATCCATATTTTGGTTTAGTATTGTTCATTACAAAAATAGCTATCCATTCTTTGGTTGTACTTTATACTTTGTTAGAAGTATAATTTTAAAATGCATAAGAATTTGTAAATACTTAAAAACATATTAGCAATTTACACGATACGTGAAACTACTATAAATCCAAACATTTTGCATAACAACTAATGCGGGCCAGATTTCGCTACGTATCCATGGAAACCTTCCTTGCTAAGTACATGTAAATGTCTATTAACTCGGAGTAATTAAGTGTTGAATCGTCTTAGCAGGCAAAATCCCACATCAATGGTATTTAGAACATTACGAGCCGGGTACGTGTGAATAATTATGTACATACATAAACATATGTATAACAATTAAAGGTTACATACCTACAAGACCTACATAATATATAATGTAATGTTGTATGTGTAGCGATAGCCTAGGGGAGAGACCAACAGACTGCTACGCTCGGCAAACAATACACATACATACCTACATGTTTCGAAATAATATGAGTGTTAGATTGTTAATTGTTTATTATCCTTCGCTAAACGATGAAGGCGAATGTTTTGAGGAAACATGAGATGGGAATTTTTTGCCTAGCTCGCACTTGATCAGCATGGTAGATTGTGGCCTAACTCTTCTTATAGTGAGAAAAGGTCCGTGCACAGCATGGGAACAGTTTATAAACAGGGCTGTTTATAAAAACAACTCTTATACTTGAACGTGATTGGCATTCCATACTGTACAATATGATAAATAGCTGTAGGCAACATTCTTATATTTTGGAAAATATATTTTATAGATCGTCATCACATTTGCTAAGCTTGGCTAGGATAAGGCAATATAGGCAGTAGAATTCAACGCAAGTGAAGTCGGGCGTCGCTAGACACAGCCAGAAGCATACACATCAAAATAATGCGGTGCAAACGTAACGCCAGTCGTGCCATAAAGGCTAGCTAGCTATAAACATAACTAGAACGCGTATCTATTGCCTCGCAAATTACCCACAGAGGGCAGTATATGACAGGCGTTTGAAATAACTGCCTTTATATGTTGGTATGTGATGATGGAGTCAAGCCGAGGGTATAATGTTTAAATAATGTATATGTAACGGCGGCGATGGCTTCAATATGAACGCAAAGTACAATTGTACGGCGTTGTATGAGCACAAGTACTTAACATCAGCTGCCTAGTTGTAAGCCTCAGTGTAGAGACCCTGGCGCAGGTTGTGGGTTCGATTTCCTCTCTAGACAATTCTTTGCACATGGATGAGCACGATGATTGGTTGTGCCCAGATGTTTATGTCCTATTTACCTACTTTATTTTAATTTTAAAATAGTACTCCCGCATCCCTACTAATATTATAAATTCGAAAGTGTATATGTATGTATGCATGTTCCGTTTTCACGCGAAAACGGCTGAACCGATATTGTTGAAATTTAATATCGAGATATATTTGATCATGGAGACGGACATAGGCTACCATAAGATGCAAAAATTAAACTGGGAGGGATTGTAGGGAGGACAGAAGTTATATGGTAGAAATTTTCCTCTTGAAAGTAAGAACGCATGCGCGAATAATTAAGTGCTGCGCATGTGCCTTCTGTCAGTACTGTCACATCATACATATTGTCATATTGTGCACGGTGATTACATTGTTCGCATATATGCTCAAACGCCTGAAACCATTTTCTCTACCTACTAAAATTATAAATGCGAAAGTGTTTATAGATATATTTTGGACATGTATTGAAACATGGCTTTGATATGTGTCATGGATACTGACCGAGTTACTTTGTGCCCTATAGAGCTTATGACTCTTAAGAATAATCAGGAGTGTCTTCACACAACTTGAGACTGAAAGTAGATATATGTTAACCCGAATTTAACGCGCGCGAAGCCGCGGGCAAAAGCTAGTTAAGAATAAATATTCAAACGACGGACATGAAGAAAACCCCGACACAAAAAATACATTTTGTGGATCACAAACTGGTGTCCCATGTCGGGATATAGAACACGCGATCTTCGACACGGAGACAAGCGGCGAGGTAGCTATAAACTATTAATCCATATCACTACCATCGACCAAAACCTGTAATATATCGTTATTTATATAACCGTCTCGCGTTATGGGAAATTCCAGAAAATTCAAGCCTTCCTCCTTTCTAAAGTCCCCTCCCCCTGGGAAAGCCCAAATTAGGCGGTAAGCGAAACTGCAGACATTATTGATGGTTTATGAACAATTACGGTATTAAGTTGCTTATGCACTTAGCGAATATAATCCACAACCATTGTTTTGCTGTTGATTACTTTTTTTAAAGACTTTATAATGCAGTGGCATAGCATTTTTTTAATTTAAAAAGGTGATAATAGGATTGGATGTAAGTTGTTAAAAGAGTCTTGATTAACACAGAAGGAATGTATCAATTAATTCGTTATAAATATCATTATCATCATTGTCGGCCCAATGCAGTCCATTGCTGGTCAAAGGTATCCTCCAGGGTACGCCAGATCCCTCTTCCATGTTTGCCATCCAGCCAGTACCAGCTATCCTCCTCAAGTCATCACTCTATTTAGCCAGAGGATGGTATTGTCTTCTACATATATAGACAGAGCTTTGATGCTTTGTAGCAAAATGTATTCAAGTTCTACATAAACTTACCGAAATTCTGTATTTTCAATCGGACGGTAAGCGTGTTTAAACAAATTAAAATCTGTTATTTCTAAAAGGAACTCTGCATTATGTATCAGCAGTACTTTTTCTACAGAGATTTATCCATTCAGGGCCCACGGAAAGATGGATGGCCTAAGCTAAACATTTCACGAATCCCTGAATAGAAACTGTTTAAGGGAACACTTGTTGACTAATGTGTTTGAAAGACCCATCTTACGGTACATAGCATAATGGCCGTATAAAAAATTCGCAGCTCGTAAATGACTTACGCATAATTACGGGTCGGGCGCTACCCGTAAAATAATCTCTTCAACATTTTATTTTAAATATTTTTACGCGTGCTCAGAATGTGTAACGTCGCAATAAACACCTTAGTGTATGAAGTACATTTGGAACAAAAATTAATGCATAGTTAAAATTGGGTACTGCCGTTAGTGCAATAGTAGCTGCAGGCGTAAAACATGCCTTAACTTAAATACAGTGTCAATTTGAAGCACCTAGTAAGATCCCTTAGTTTAGAACAGAACCTTCAAATAAAAAGTATGTTATTGAGAATATGTCTACCTAGTAGTAACTGTCTTGAGACAAATGTTTTGAAAAAACAGTCGAGTTCAAGTCTACGTTATATTTTATGATTCGAAGATGCCCGTAGGTATGCTTGCACATACCTATTTTTTATTTAACCGTTACTTCTTAATCTCGTGGAAATTTTACAAATCCCTTCTTAGTTCACCCCCCACGTGCCTCAAGGAACATACCAAATCTTAACTTGTTGGGCAAATTATTAAGAAAAATACGTATGAAAAAAGCCATAAAGAACAAAAAACACAGCTTACATGAGTAACATGTTCTATACCTATTTGATATCGTCCAATTTACAAGCATGCGGACACATTTAGGTACATTTTGCTTGAAATTTAGATGACATTATTTGGTCTTTAGAAACGTGAGAGGGATAAAAAAGGTTTCTTTGAGGCCTAATCCATCAAGCTTCCAATAACATGATACAAGTTTACAGGTTACATCGAGCTATAACTTTATACTGGTTTAATTTCGATGTTATTTATTGATTACACTACGTTATCGTAGAGTGCTATTCTCTGGGATTCGGTTAAGTTTTCGTTGATTATATTTAGAGTATAAGCAGAAACACGTTTATTTACTCTTTACAAAGGGTTTACACGAGTGTGGTAGATTCGCGAGACCACTGAGGGGTCGAGGACAACACAACACCGCTGTGGTTTTTGGTGCGTCGGCCGAACTGATTTCGGGAGTCGAACATAGCTACTCCCCTCCACCAAGCGGTAACTAACTCAATCTTGGGGTAAACAGGTAAATAAATATGTAAATGACTGCACGGTTGGCGTAGTGGTTTAAGTGGCCTCCTCGCAGCTTGACAGTGCGCCTAGTGTTGTGGGTTCGATTCCCACACGAGACAACTCACTTTGTGTGATCCATAAATTGTTGTTTCGAGTCTGGGCGTCCATTGTTTCCGTTAGTTGTATGTTTGTAAAGTCTCCCGCGGCACAGAATTTATTCCTAGTGCGGGAGTTGTCTTTTAAAAAAAAAGGTAAACTCGACCTTGAGTGGTGAAGGTCTGATGAAGTCCCGCTTCTAGGGTTTTCCATATCTCTTTAACTTTCTTCTAGTTTCTAGGCAGTTCATCTAACGAGATATTCAACACAACTTCGGACATAATTATAATTTATTAGTTTACCGATAAGTTATCCATTAGCCGGTAGCAACGAACGAGCTAAGTAGTTAGCAACTTGAAAGAGAATTGAAAGAAATTTCGGTTCTTTGTTTTATGTTATTTTATTGACATAAATGACCTTTGTTTTTAGAATTATCATCGCGTTCTATTTCGGTAGTTTACTTGTAAAGCGAAAGATCTAGAAATAACATTTATTAATATTGCCCGATGTTTTGATTTCTTTACATTTACTGTATTCTTGAGAAGATCACGAATCCTGTAAAGTACTGTTTGTATATTTAACTAAAAAGTATTGAACACATTAAAAAGCTGCTCATTTTAGGCCACCTGTTTTCATTTACTTAGAATATTTCCAGACCAAATTTTGCCACTAAGAATAGCTTAACAAAATGCCGCTTAATACGTTTCTGTTGCTGGAACCGTTTAAACACTTTTGTTTAACTACCAAGAGTCGTAGACTGAAGTAACATTTTCAAAACCGACTGGTAATTCTAGAGCATTAAAGCAAACAAACTTTAGCTTTATTATTGTCGTATAGATTATTCATAATGGCTATTCTAGAATATTATTAAACGATTGCCGAGCTGCTATTCGCGACAATATTCTTTTACCAGACGACGGAGAAACACCTAGAATACTCCTACATTAAAAAGCAATCTATGTATATTAAAAGAATAAGGAAATTTCCTCACGGCTGCATTCAAACAGTGTCCGGAACAGATGCAATGCAATTTCCTTCAACTGCCGTTAAAACTTCATTGTAATTTCGTACAACTCTGGAATGAAGGAGTGGCCGGTCATCGTTTTAATTAAATGAACGAATGGAAATGAACATAATGGAGCGAGTCTAATAAAACTAACATTACACTAAATTTTAGTCTAAGATAAACGTGAGTTTCTTGCATGAAGTTCCCCAATTACCTCCATTGGGAACTTAAGTCGTTACCCTCGTTTTTGGGGTACATCCATAATAGGCTCACTGCCACGTGATAATGGACCTTATCAACTTTACATAAAGTTGGGTCTCTGTTACGTGGGGTTGAAATGAAACATCTGGTATCTTATTAGATTCTCAAGAAAGTTAATTTCTTACATGTTGGGGAATAGATCTCGGAGTCCGACTGAGGGGCTTTAATCTAGGCTCCGAATTGCTGGAGAGTTTGATTAAATTCTACTGAACAGAACTTGGGCTAAAGAATTTTCATGAAATATTACTTACTGTCTTTGTATATTTGATCGAAGGCTCTATGTTATATAGATACTATTTCAATTTAAATAAATAAATGCCTGCAATTGTCATTGTCAGTAGATACTGTACAGATAAGCTTGGAAGAAGTTTCAAGGTGAAATTTATAAAGACCATAGACTAATGATTGGACTCGCTCTGCTCTACTAGACGGAGCCCTCATACTTGTAAAATGAGGCAGAAAAAACCATGCCAGCTGGCATGGTTGAGCCTGTCACACTGACAGCCGTATACCTATCCACCAAATTAATTACGGAAATAATTCGCTGTACAATGCCAAGTTGCGCTTTTGTCCTTAGTTAAAAATTACTCAGCAAAAAATAAGAAAGTCTTATCACATACTATCTGTATAATAAGAATAATTATGAAATTTCAACATAAAATTACAAAAACCGAAAACGCCATTCAGTGTTGCTGCTAGTACAAGAATCAACTTCCCCACAGTTGAGATTTTTATTATGTGAATCTATAGTTATTGTATTTTTTTATATTTTACTATTTCTTTTATCTAACCTATTTATTATATATTTTACCTTTTTCTATATTATTTTATGTTTATAACTTTACAAATACGGTGAAAAATTTTAGTTGTTTGAAACTTAACATCTTTCCCAAGAAACATGGTTTAAGTACCTAATTATATGTGTAATTACGTGTGTACGATTATTGTTTTATTCAAAGTAGTTTTTACGACTATTCATGTTAAATTAATAATGTCTAACGTTTATATGGACTAGTAGCATGGAAATAGAAAGCACTGTTTTGGAAACACCTTATTTTCTCTATATTTCTAATAATAATTTGCAAAATACTATTAGTACATAAAACAAACCATCATTATAAAATGAGGCCTAATCATTGGATAATATACCCACCATTTTTCTCATAAAGGAACTTACGCGGTACGCCTAACCTATACACAAATATATTGATGCTTTTAATGAATTGTGATTTTTAAGAATTTTCTTAACTGATTTTGAGACCAAGAACTTATCCGCTAGACCACAGGATAAAATATTTTCCCATTTACTCGGGTAACTGTTGAGAAGCTGACAACACAATTCTTCACGCATGCGTCTTGTTGCTTTTGTTTGACACACACTGTCATAATGAGTTGCCTCATTTACGGAGCTATTTTTCTTAGGCAGCGCGGAGTCTAGTATAGCGAAGTGGTACCAATCATTTGTCTAAGATAAAGACTAATACTACTCAAATACTTAAACACCCTCAATGTTTCAATTTTTTTTTTGTTCTTGTTTTATTTGATTTTCATTACTTTGTCCAATTCCTTATTTGTTTTTTTTTTTAAGTTTTTAATTTTAAATTTTGATCTCTAGTTCAAATATTGTTATCTGCACTTTGTAGTCCTAACATTATAGATATTATTTTGTTAAACGTCATGCATATCTGTTATCTGTGTAGTTACATAATATTCGAATACTGAAAATGTTATTATTCATAAGAAATAATGTAATTATGCTGTTGATGTGCTTAATATAAATAAATAAATAAATAAATAAATAATGCGAATGAAAAAAAAAGTTGCAGAATTATGAAAGTATTGCTAAATGGAAACCACAACATCCAAAATAATGAGATAGGTACCTACAGTACTCACCTAAGCTACCAAGAAAACTTGTATAAAATTAAAAATATAATAAAGTCATACCTAAAACTTCAAACAAGCTCATTTTAAGTTTTTGAATTACAAAATTATAATTATATACACGAGAATATTACATTTAAAGTGGAGTTAAGCAACGTTCTTACGGCCCGGTCACAACCTACAGCGGCGGGCAGCAGCGGCAAGCGATTCCGATGTACATAGCGCCTTTACTGTGATGCGACATCAGTCGCGGCGCGCGGCCGCGGCAGAGTAAAGCGCGACATGTAACATCGAAAACACTCGCCGCTGCCGCCCGCCGCTTTAGGAGCGGTTTCAGATTTGCGTTTTATACGCGCGTACAAGCTCGTTTTTGGAAGCGCATGTAGGTGCGTATAGGCACGCCTTTTGGCACACCCGCAACTCGTACGAGTGCTGACGCCCTTCTTAGCTCGTATAAGCGCGAATTCTCAGAATCATGGATTCTTCTTCATTTCATTCATTCTTCTCTTTAATCACACAAGATCATTACCGTTTCGAGCGAACACGCCTAAATATGACCGTTTACGCGACTTCGGTTTTTTGAAGCGCGTAATGTAGCGCGCGTGTAAGTGCGTATACTGAAACGACCGTATACGTGCCTAATAATACGCTAATCTCAAACCGCTCTAGGTCGTGTTTGGGCCGTTACCGCGTGCGGTGTAAAGATAACTTGTTATGTCATGTTGCCGTACGACGCGAAAATGTATTATCTCGAGCGAATTTTCTCCACCTTGAGTTAGATGTGCAGATGCAGTTCGCTCGTAAATAAGAAATGCTTGTGTATGTTTAGAATTGGTCACCTGTGTGGATTCTAGTTTGTTAACATTTAAATATTTATTTTATATCAATACTGAATGAGTGAGTTTTCGTTAATAATGAAATTTATAGTGGGACAGTGTATATAAATGGGCTGATGATAATGATTGATAAATGTTATAAGCTCAATTTTAGAAATTTTATGTATTCGGTTTACAAGTGACTGTCAACTTCTTCGACCTTGAAATATATCGAAAGTAAAAAGACAACCGAAACGTTGGGACATGAAAAATATTTATCACCTTTCATTTGTACACTTATAATTGACAGGATTAGATCCGTTATAAAGATACCTACACAATTATATATCTACATATGTGAACAACATAGAAACGTTTGACATCATTCAAAACCGACTACCGCTAAATGCATTTCTAAAACAGATTGCTACAAAAACGACAAATTAAAAGGGTAAAAGAAATTGCTTTTAGCGATAAGGCCAACCATTGTACATTTATCGTAACTTTCCTTTTTTTTGTCTTCATCATCATCGGATACGCTGTACAATAAAGTATTATCTAGCAATCTAAAGTGTCTGAAGATCGCAGTTGAACTGATTCAATAGCTTTTTAGATTTCGCCTTGTAGTCTAGATTGCCACACGGGATAGCAATGTAGACAGTAAATCCATAAATTATTTAGTTTGTTTCTAAGTGTTCTTAGTATTCTTTCGTGAAATATTTGTAAAATCGGCCGCGATACAAGTTTTTTTTCAAATGCGGGGACAGTCCTTATAGAAGAAAAAGAGTTTTTTTTTAATGAGAATATGGTGTCTGGTTACCGTAAAACTGAATATCGCAGCCCTATAGGCTACTGTTCATTCTTCCCACTAGCTATACCTAATACTTAATTGCCATCTAAGTGGCACAAAAAAGAATAAGTGTGTCATAATATCACCGTCACGTAAGGCATCGTTACCATCGATAAAAATAGCCCATTGCCTCTAATCATGGCACGATATCATAATGGTATTTACAAACATGTAATGGCTAGTAGGTACAAACATGTCATACAATTACGGTGTACCTACGCTAAATAATAGGGAGTAAGCTGTGCTGTAGAGTTGCCAAGTTAGGAAATAAAGCCGGAAATTAGACTTTTTATGTGCCAGTCTGAGGCGCAATTACCGTAATTAAATTTGTTCAAAATACAGTTTCCGTAACCGATATTTGAATGATATCGCGACTAGATGGTAAATTGAACAACAACGTGTCAAAATAGGTGTCAACAACTACTATAATTAGTAGTTATTTAGACGATAATGACATAAAGTTAGTTAGAATACATAGGCAGAATACCTATGTATACCATCTTATTTCGTTCAAATACAGTTTCGATGTCAGATGAAATAGAAGAATTGGCCTTCTAACTTAATTAGACCATGTCCCGGGTTTTGCAATAAATACTTTTAAACATATCAACATCTCAGCCGTCCATTGAGACGGCCACTGCAGGACAGACCAAGGCCCAGGTTCACAACATAGACTAACCATGAGCTGCCCGCTTCCTCCCGCTGCCCGCGATCTAAAAGCTAAGTAATATACAGGTAACGGGTCTCTATCGCGAAATTATTTAAAAAATATAAGTGGCACACATTTGCAACGACATTTCGAGACACGAGGCCACGGAATGACATGTGCCGTTTCTTTAAGGTACCGTGTCGTGAACAAAAGACGAGGCAAAGCAATTAGCTATGCAATTCTTTACTGCCTTTGACGTTCAAGTAGCTCTTTCCGATGTCGTAGGTGTGAATTTCTGTAACGAATTAGTGCGTTGCCGGCCGTTCCCAAAATTTTCAACCTTAGCATTTCAAGAGCCCGAAAGTCCAATTAAATTACTCGACAAATTGAATTTACCGTCTACATCTGGCAAGCATTATTCTGGTGGTCATTTTTTTATTACCTAATGGCTTAAATTACAATTGATAGACTTTTGTTCAATTTAGTTTTTATACTTTATGGGTTCCTATATAGGAACCTGCTAGAGTCATTTTCGATAATACTTCTGAATAATCTGAATGTTCTTGAAAACGATGTGGAATTTGCAAAACAGAACATGGTCAGCACGTCAGTTAGTTTAAAAACAGGGTTAGTAATTTTCATAATAATCATAAGTAATTTTTCAGAATTAGTTTATTATTACACAAATAAGTAATATTTTAATCCACTGAGCAGTATTGTAGCATATTAAACAAACACGGGACAACCAGAATACACACACTAGGAATTGAACAGATCTTTGATGAATTACAGCCGAGTTCGGACAGACATATCGATATGCGGATTTACGAGTAGGCCGAAGCCAAAGTAACACGATTAATGCCCTGTAGCGACCGCAAGTAATACTAGGGTGAAGTAAATAATACTAGCTTCTAACCGCGGCCCCGTTCGCGTGGGTGTCGGTTATCGCGACGAAAATTTGCCTATTTGTTGCGCTGATGTACAAGCTATACATTTGTAAAGTATTATCAAAATATGTTCATAAGCTTTTGCGTAAAAGGCTAACAAACATCCATTCTCACAAACGGTCACTTTGATAATATATGAATAAATAGTTGTCCACTTTCCGCTACCCAAAGATACGCTCTCAAATTTAATCATACAAGTTATTATTAAAGTAGCCCAAGGATACAGTCACTGATTTATCCACACTAATGATTACCATACAAACAAAAATGCATGAGAGCTATACTGCTGCCAATGTAAAAGTAGAACATTTCAACAAAAATAAGCACTGGCGGACAAAATACGTTCCAGTTTCTGGAATTCGGAAGTTGTAGAAACAGCATAGTACTCTTTAACTATCCGGACCGGAACTAGGACTGATAAAACGCTATGTAGTCGTCCATATTTAAGGCTAATGGTTACGCGGTCGTATAGGTCAATGGTACTTGGCAAATTTACGGAGGGCCTAGGAAAGGGATAATATGCGATATTCCTTGAAAATCTAATCAAAGTGGAGAATTGGGTTGGAGTAAGCAGTTTGCGAGAAATGTGTAGGATTTTGGTTAATTTGTTCTTTATATAAATTTATATAAGAAAGTTAACGATTGTTGAATAAAATAGCTTATTGTGGATAATATTGGCTTGTTAAATTAGGCGAGTCCCAAGAGAGATGCACGATGATGTATTGAGAGTATAAAGTACATTAAATTCAACTACTATTTAGGGACCTTATAGCGGTTTATTTCTTACCGTCAAAAGAGGAGGTTCTCATATCGACTGTATTTTTGAGGTATTCCTAAAAGCGCAACTATTTTTAAGCGCAACCAAAAAAGCGCAACTAAATTGTGCCACTAAAGTCAAACAATAGTTGCGCTCACAAATTGAAATACAAAATATTATATTTTTATTAAGAGGTTACAAAAATAAAAAAATAATAATTAAGCAACATATCGAAAATTATTTTTTGTTTGGATAGATATTTTTTCTCGTTTTATCCTCTGTACACAATACGCATTGAAATTAAACTACGGTTTGACTTTTTGTCACACCAAAAAGCATATTTTGAATTTGCGGTGTGCCGCGAGACAGGTCATTCACCTCATTACATTTGTGCTTATGTTACCACATAATATTTTTAACACTTTGTTATTGTTTCAAGAACGGCCCATTGTATGCGTTTCCTTTGTTATACGTAATGCTTGCTCAGCTAAAATATTTATACGAAAAGGTTTATTACGAGAAGAATGTGTAGTTATGGCAAGAGAGACGTGACATAAAAATGGTTATAGTGAAGCATATTTGATGATGATTGCCAATATAAACCTAGAATCTTAAATAGTACTTGGCTGTTAATTGGATATTTTACCGGTATTTCTATTGCAATAAATCTTAGATGTATAAATAATATGCTGCAGAGTTTGTTTGTTTTGTTGAACGCGCTAATCTCAGGTACTGGTTCTATTTCAATTATCTTAATATATAAAATCCTTGCGTTACTGACTGACTGACAGACACGCTACAGCCGAAAAAATTGGGTACAGGAAGCTGAAATTTGGCATGTATGTTCCTTGGGGACCGTAGGGGGTGCACTAAGAAGGGATTTCCCGAAATTCCCACGGGATCGGCCAAAACGGGTAAATTAAAAAAAATGCTGGCGTAGCTGCTGGCGTCCTCTAGTTCTGCATAAAATAAGTAAATTTTGAGTTGGATTGCCCATTTATTGAGGAAATCAATAGGGAGGAAATCAATTTACTTCATCACACTATTAGACAAAAGTGCGCAGCAGTAGCCCTAAATAAAAAGGGTGTAACCGCAGGCTCAGCTGTAGAAAATAAAATATTTATATTTATTATGGTCAGTCAGCAGTTTATTATTCATACGCTTTGCCGAATAGTGCAGGCGAAGTATTGTGGCAAAAAGTCAATACGTGATCTTTCGGGCTGGCAGCAAATCGCCGGCACATGTGCCAACAATAAACTTAAATAATACACCCTTGGAAAGGGTAAAAAAGTTTAAATACCTTGGGCACTGGCTGACCGAAGACCTAAGGGACCATGTCCTGTGTCCTGACATGGAACGGGAACGAAGGGTACTTTCGAAAAGAGCTAATATGACAGCTCGTAGGTTCGCACGTTGTTCTTTACAAGATAAGATTTCGCCTTTTAAAGCCTTTTGCTCCTCATTATACACGTGCAGCCTGTGGGCGTCATACACACAAACTGCTTATAATGCCCTTCGTGTCCAGTACAATAACGCGTTCAGGGCGGTACTGGGGCTGCCTCATTACTGCAGCGCTTCTGGTATGTTTGCGGAGGCGCGCACCGACTGTTTTCACACCACCATGCGCAAGAGGTGCGCGTCCTTAGTGCGCAGGGTGAGGGCCAGCTCCTATACAGTCCTGGCAATGATAGCCGACAGAATTGACTGTCCTTTTATTCGGCATTGTTGCAGAAGGCATATCGACGTTCATGGTTGCTAAATATAAATGAGGGCTGCCAAGTTTATATTTATTTCATTTTATTTTTATTTATAGACTCACGCCTGTTTCCCCGAAGGGGTAGGCAGCGGTGTAATATTACACCCACATTTCGCCATGCATTTTAGGTCCCACATAATAGGGGGCGAGCCTATTGCCGTACCGGGCACTACAACCAGACTTCGTGCTGCTACTGCTTCTGAGAATTTCCTAACGGAAAAACCCAATAACACTTTGCCCGACCCGGAAATCGAACCCGAGACCTCCCAATCCCAAGCGCACATTTATGCCGCGAGACCAACGAGGCAGTCTACTATCAGCCAAGTTTATATTTGGCAATTATGTAGGTTTGCTGTTCTCTGTGCTTTTAAATGTCTTGTGTGCGCTTTGTTATGTACTATGTGTAGTTTGTGCTTTTAATGTTAAATTGTTTTTGTGCTTTTTATGTTTTTTTTTTTTTGTATGTGTATATGCTTTTGTAATCGTGTATATGAAATTCTGTGTCCTATATGGGTTATGTGGCCTAAAATAAAGGTATTTTATTTTTATTTATTTATTTATTATTAAAAATACACACAAAATGCGCTTCTTCTTCTTCTCGTGTCGATGGCCACACTTGTCATACGGTTTTAGCCCAGTACTCAGCAACGCGTATCGCATTTGGCCTTGCTTGATACATGTCGTCAAGTATGCTTATTCTCTTCCATGTTTTTTTACGATATCCATTTTTCTTTCACTACAATATATCTGCATTATATCAAAAGACTGTAAGTAAAGAGGAGACACAACTACGTTAAAACTAATTTAGATCGATAACTTTGTACAAGCGCGTACAAAATAATTTCAATAAGTACATTGATGGACAAATCAGTGGTGACTGTAATCTGAGACTAATCTTAGTAATCTTCGCAACATTTTCGCTAGTACCGTGCGGTGAAAGGGATGTATTAAACTGTATCTTTAAAGTTTATTGCGCATGTAACGTCATGTTATATTAACACTACACTACGCAGCTACAATCACACAGCTTTTTAATTTAACTGTTTCTGCTGGATCCCGTGGGAATTCCGAGCAATACCTCCTAACAAAACACCTAGTTACATGCCAAATTTTAGCTGCCTGCGTCAAATAGTTCTGGCGTTGTCTGTCAGATAGTCAGTAAAGCAGAGATTTAATATATTATACAGATATTTTATATTAACACTAGAGGACGCCAGCAGCTACGCCTGCAATTTTTTTAAATTTACCCGTTTTGGCCGATCCCGTGGGAATTTCGGGAAATCCCTTCTTAGTGCACCCCTACGGTCCCCAAGGAACATACATACCAAATTTCAGCTTCCTGCGCCCGGCAGAGTTTCGGCTGTAGCGTGTCTGTCAGTCAGTCAGTAACGTAAGGATTTTATATATTAAGATTATTTGTCCTGACAAACTATCCCACTACTGGACAAGGACCTGGATTGTTTTCTCTTACTTGGATCGTCATGCATCCTTGCCTTGTGTTACGTCTGGCCAGGCCCTGACAAAAACATCCAGGTCGTCCTTACTGTCTCCGTTTGAAATTTGCTACAAACTTTTTGCTGATTAGAGTGTTCGCTAGGAAGATCATGAAAAAGTTCAGAACCGGTGCTGTTTGGCTCTGTTCGCTCTGTAGTTTGATTTAAAAACGGTGTATGCCCGAAATTGTTTTAAAAGTGAATGCTCAAATCAATCAGCACCATAAAAAGAAGATAAATTTCACATCAACCAGCTTTATATAAAACAAAGATTCCGACGAATTGTAAGCCTCCTCCTTTTTTTGAAGACGGTTAAAAAAAAAACTGCGTAAAGAACTGATACATCAATGGAGGTTTTAATAATAAATTAATCCGACGTATTATACTGATTGATATCGACGCTGAAACATATATTTTAGTAAATAATTTCTATTTTTAATATGTATATTGATAACATACTTTAAATTTATAGGTGTACTCAATACTTTTATTATTATATAAATCCCGTAACGCTCCACAGCAGAGCAAAGGTCTGCCTCTTCTTTTATTTATTTTTGTATTTAGTCTAAAGTACGAGTCCTTATTAAACATTAAGCCCGTCATTTTTCGCTGTCTTGTCTAGGCTTACCATGATGTCATTTGCTATTTAAATGTGTTCAATCGGTGGTTATTTTATGACCAGAAAATTATCGAAGCACTCTTCAATGTCAGGACGATATGCTAACATATAGACAGACCAAATCGTGAACTGCAACCATAAATAATCATTCTAGCGTTAATCGTTCTTTGGACTCCAGGACAATAAATACTGCAATATTTCACAAAATGCACCTTTAAGGTACAAAAGACTAAACAGCCAAAGCTTCTATCAATAACAAACCGACACGCAACCTTCAGCCAAGATGTATCCGACGATAAAACCCCAACAAGACACCATTAAACCTCCTTGGTTTACTTTATAACAATTACACTTAATTAACAA